>OY293415.1:15066576-15666576 GCA_958502065.1 Chrysolina americana
AATATTCCTGTAGAACGGAATACAATGAGCTCTTGGACAGCCCAACAAGCAGCAAAAGTTGGCATGGGTACAAATAACGTGAAGTTAACTAATCATTTGATACGGTCTACAGCTGTCTCAAGTTTAGCAGAAAAAGGCGTCGGTGGCAGCTTATTAAAATTACCACTAAATCCACTATACCGTATCTGCAGTTAGACGAAGGTCACCATGAAGAAATATTTGAAAAAATGTGTGGAAATGAAGTAGCACCACAACTAAGTTTTGTGTCAAATTCTGATAATGTGTCAGCTGCAGCTCTTAATGCGCCTGTATCGGGTCCATTCAGTCGGAATGTCAAAAACTTTTGCAACCGCTTGTTCAACTATAATTTTTGTAATTTTTTAATTTTGTGTTGAAAATAAAATTGTTTAAAAGCGTGTCTAGCTCAATTTTATTCACAGTCTTTGTCAGTAAGTAGATTCTGTGATTTTTCTCAGAGAAAAATCAATACTTATATCTATTTTCGTGAAATATTCCATTGAATTACACTCGTGCATAACCAAATGACCAGATAATTTTACATTCAAGCATGTTATAAAAATTGCACTCCGTTATTTTCATATTTTTAAAAGAGCCCTCCTCTTTCGGAATCGGACTCTTTCGCTAGCCAAAATATGAAAAAAATCTCGTGCAATTTTTAGATAACACGCTTTCTTGCAAAATTA
Source organism: Chrysolina americana (assembly GCA_958502065.1). Classification (NCBI taxonomy): domain Eukaryota; kingdom Metazoa; phylum Arthropoda; class Insecta; order Coleoptera; family Chrysomelidae; genus Chrysolina; species Chrysolina americana. The sequence goes on from OY293415.1 coordinate 15,067,281, forward strand.
TCGGTAATTTTTATGTACTTGTGCAATTGAAAACGATAATTGCATTCAGTGCAATTATCAATCACTATGACAACACGATTAAGTTTGACAACTTCATTCCAAATAAATTTAAAATTTCATGCGAATGTTCGAAGTATAAATGCGCTAATCAAAGAAAAAATTACCAGACTTTAACTGTATAATTTTATGTTCTAACTTTACTTCATTTCAGAAGTACGAAATGTTTTTACATTTTTATACTTTCATATTTACATACCTATTTATTTAACGCAATCTTTGTCCACAAGACAAGAAATAATAATAATTATTATTATTAGAAATACAACCTAGTCACAAATATATTTGGGAAATATTCATGAAATTTTGCTGCGAACGAGAATATGAATTGAATAAACATAGAAGCTTAAAAAAATTGGCGTTGATACTAAAAGGTTGGGCGTCAATATGAGAAAGAAAGACGGGACAGAATTTAAAGAAGCAACGGCGAAGACAATGTGGAATGTATTGTGCAAACTTATTGTTAAAATTGTTTTTTCCGTTAACCAGCTGTCATCCCCCTACGAACGACAGCCCTCAAAAGTCGAAACTTGTGCGAGCTAAGGATTAACGAGGTCTTACCTTTTAACGTGCGATTCCTAGCACGAAAAGTACTATAATGAGTATAATATTATGATTGACCCGTTGAACAAGCTGGTATTTAAACTAGCCCGTGTGGGCCTTGATGGTCATGATGGTAGAGCGCTTGTCTCTTAACCTAAGGGTCATGGGTTCGATTCCCAGCATGGTCATCGGTCTCGTGCATGGCATCACACGTTTAAAAGGTGAGGGCTGCGTCTTCCCTAGCTCGGCCAAGTCTTTCGAAGACTTTTGAGGGTTGTACTCTTAAGGGTGTGCAGCTGTTTGACGGAAATAACAATTTTAACAATTTTTTTTATACCCGCGTTTCCATCAGGAAGAAACTACAAGCAGATACATGTAAACGTAAGTCGAGTTCAGTTTTGTTAAATTTGTCTGAAGTTAATAAAATAATATCGCAATGGGATGAAAATACTCCAAAAGGTCTTAAGCGTAATTTCTACCATATTGTTGTTGTAGAATTAACGTGGCGAGGAACAGAGGCAGTAGCTTGTCTGGTAGATTTTGTTCAAATCGAGAAAAATATCGATGACTCTTCACCAAATCGCATTGAATACAATCCGGTGGTCAGTAAAACGTGTTAAGGTGGTTCTAAAAGCTGCACAAGTAGTACATGGTTGGTTTTCAATAGTGGTAGACAAACCTGCCTTGTACTTTTTTTTCATAGATATCAAAACGAGGCGACAACATTACCCCACCACGATTGTTCTTAAAACCAAATCGACACTGAAAAAATTAAACTGACGAATGGTACGATAATGAATCTGTAAAAGAATACAATAAATGGATGGACTGGATCTGCGTCTGAGATAACATATCAACTGCTGTTAGCGAATTGCCAAAAAATGGTGTAGAAGAACAACAGTAAGTTGCTAAATATTACTAGTCATAGCGTTCAAAATTCTATAAAACTATACTCAAATCTCGATCAGAAACACCACAATAAGATCATAAATATTATGTGTGGTAATAGATCTTCCATAGTAGAGAAAAGCAACGAATCTAATTTTAAGTTAAATTTTAATAATTGTTCTTGATGACTGTTAATTTTGAACTTGATTGATTTCTGTTAATGCAGTTTCTGAAAAATAAATAAGTGATTTCTAAACATACATATCAATTTATTTCAAATACCAGCAATATCCATGTTGTCAACTCCACTCCATTATTCATCCTGTTCGACTTGACAGCGACGAAGGACAGACAATTAAATTAAAATCAATAATTACGCAATCATGAGTGATATTCAAACGATATCACTTGCTGGGAGCGACCAGCACTACTGTGACAGTGTTAAAACTGGTTACGAACCACTGCCCATTATCGAAATTTGAGAAATGATTCTCTTCGTTCTGTTGCCATAGTGGATTATTGATTGAATATGGGCATAATAATATACCTTCAGACTATCTAGTGAGACTTGGTCCCTTTGCTCGGATTACTCCTGCTGAGGAACAAAGTCTTGAATTCAGTTTATTTACATGTGTGTCCCATTTGATACTACTGTCGACTGTGACTTCTAAAAATTTAATATTACTTATTTCTGGAATAGATTCATGGTCCAGTTTGACATAAATGGATTCATGTCTATTTTGGGATCCCCTGAAAGAGATGAGACCTGTTTCGTTCGCATTCAGTTTCAATTCATTTTCAGCACACCATATGAAAATTTTTTCTACAACCCCAAATAAACCACTGGAGATGTCCGCTGTATCATTCCCAGACACTGTTACCGATTTATCATCTGCGAATTGACAAACTAAACCTGCACCAAGTAACTGTGGAAGATCATTGACATATAACAGAAAAAATATTGGTCCTAGTATAGACCCCTGTGGAACTCCTTGAGTGATGATATTTCTTTCAGAACAAGTGTTTTCATTATTATGAGAAATATCTACTATTTGATATCTTCCAGACAGATACGACTTTATCAGATCATGTGCCATACATCTGATTCCATATTCTTCCAGTTTGTCTAATATGGTAGCATGGTTCACCATATCGAAGGCCCTTGATAAATCAAAATACAAGCTTCCTACCCTTTTATTATCAATATTATTCATTATTTCTGTTATTGCATTGTGAATTGCAAGTTCAGTTGATTTTACCTTGTCTGAATCCATATTGTTCATTCTGATGCATTCTCATTCAGTTACGTGATGACATTAGCTCTTTCATAATTCGAAAATTAATTTTATAATATAGTAGTATACAATATGAACCGCAAAATTGGTTGATTTCGAGATTTCATTTTATACAGATTTCAGAGTTTTCAATAGTCAAAAGTCCTATATTAACCCTTTATCTACCTCTGTGGCAAATTTCAATCCAATGACTTCAATGGTTCATTAGTTACATTTGAAGACTGGAGTCACTGTATACGGTTTGCAACTCCCTTGATCAAAGGAGAATACAGGGTGTACAAAATTCTTGTTGTGGCTCCATTATAAGTATCCTTAAATTCGTTCATACATCGCACGCATTTAGTAAACTCAAGAGGATATTTGAGTTTCCTCGTAAAAACAATGATTTTGGTACCTAAATTGTGAATAATGTTTTGAACACAAAGTTACCTGAAACTTCATGCAATAAATTACCGAGAAGGTCAGACTTACATTCACCAAACCTTAGAAACAACCAGAACTTGCATATTCCACGACATTCGTCAACCATATCCAAAAAATCTTTTTCATACTATGCAGCATCCTGCTACAATAATATCATCAAAGACCTACTTCACTTGCCGAAAGTCACCTTCGAAAAGAGACTCAAAATGAAACTTCGCTTATAACCGGTTGCCTCAAACACATAAAACATCAATAAATAGGTATTGTAATTATGTTATTGAGAAAAATGAAACAAAAGCATACGACTGTGTAAATCATCAACTCCTACTGAAAAAATTGAAGATCTATGGAATAAATGGTCATGTCTATTCTTGGCTAAATTCTTATTTATCAGAAAGATCTCAGCAAATAATAATTACAAAATAGGGTGTGAATGTTATGTCCAAAACTGAACATGTTGAAATGGGAATACCACGGGGTAGTATAATTGGTCCAATAATATTCATTTTGTATATGAATAATATGCCAAACTGTATCACAAATACAAATTGCTGTAGGTTTTTAGAGTTTTCCTACTGCTGAAAAGTGAATAAGCCACAAAAAATCAGTAAGGCACCCTGGAGCGCCACGGTAAATGATAATAATAGCCGTCCTCTACCCGCACAGGCTAGGCCTTTGGGTACACTCAACGAGTGTTTATGAGGGAGTATTATTATTATTATTTGTCGCGCTCGAGTATTTTCATGTGACCTTTTTTTTACATTTTTGAAATTCTGTAGACGCTCCCTCCACCGGTGAAATTGTGTACATCAAATGACGTTTTTTTTTTCTACATCTACATCTAACCTTCAAAATCCAATAGATCTCTACGACGCTCAAGTAAATCCTCATTTAGCATCGTGGGCTCCCTAACTATTAGTAACTTGAAATTAATACGGAGTACCCTTCTCTCAAAGCATTTCCACCAAGTGGAAAAATAAAGGCAGGCATCTGTCAGAAAAAAAACTACTTCCGTGGCTAATACCACGACGGATATTGAACCATACATCTGACAGATATTTGTGCAACGTTCTTTAGAAAAGATCCACTTGCAAGTGCTTGTCTTGTAATTAAACAGTAGATTATCCTTCATTTGGCTGGGAATGACCACCTGCAGACATGCATGTTTCGAGGTTTATTGCTTCTCATCAGTGACAGGGTAGGTCGGATAACATTATATTTTTCCTGTCCCTGCTAAATGAATGATAATCCACCGTTTAACTAATATTTTTCCACGGGTGACACTACGGCCCATAACTAAGTTGATCGCAGCGCCATCCGCACGGGAAATCAAGAACAGGACAAACAATCCTAGGCAGCACAGACTCCGGGAAGAGTAACCTGTAATATTTCGAACAAGTTCGAAAATATTCGCGACCTGCGCGAATGGTGCGACACCTATAATTATTTCATTGAACTGATGTAATGTTGCAAGGTCTTGTTTTGCCATAAGAGCTAGTGTATCTATTTTATCTGTTTTCTCACAATTAATCGAGTTTTGGACATTAATTGAGTTTGGTGATATTCCTTCATGTTCATAGTTTCAGAATATAATAACCGAAATGGCGGCAGAATTAAGCAATCCAAAAATAGGCGTATTTGCTCAATGCCCCAATGCTTGATGCATCATCAATAGTACCAAAAACAAAGTTTCTTTACATAATTTTTCAATTGAAAACATAGAATTGGGCAAAAAGTGGCAATGACTACGTATATGAAAATGACTGATTAACATATTTTAATTATCGCCATCTTCAGCAATTTACTCAAATTTGAATGAGAATAAAATTAAACACTAGGGTCTCTTATGGAATTTTTAGACTGATCACCATTACACGGTTTCGCGCCTAAATTCTGAGCGCCATCTAGCGGGTACGCATTTCGCGAATTGTGCCAGAGAGGTATCAACAAAGTGAAATGAATATGGAGTTTGCCTATATTTTTCCACTTGGTGGAAACGCTTGGAGAGAAGGGTATCTCTCCGTCACAATATTTTCGAACTTATTCGAAATATTATTAGTAACTTGTTACAAATGTATCTGAAAAATAAGTATCGTAGTCGATAAACTCTTCTCTACTGTATGCAGCTTGCTCAGAAATGAAACCTCTAGAACATGGAGCGACAACGACTAGCAGTTTATCAGGTACTCCCCTTGAAATTTGTGGCGAATGGAAATTCAGCAGGAGGAAAGAAAGTCTGCAACAACGGCAAAACCACGTAACAGATAAACACCGTAATTCACCGCACTGCACCGCTGTCGAGTGTTTTTATTTAATTTTAATGCCTCTGATAATTAAAATGGGGTTTATTTTAGTGTAGGACCATAAATCTCCGGCCGGTATCCGGCATACCGCAACGTGGCGTCTATATCTGGCAGTAAATCATAGCATTGCTGAGTGCAGATAGCGACGCTCTTAGCTGCCCAATAAACAACCCCCAGTCCGGAATTCGACACCATTTTTCACGGCATAACGATACGGCGACATAAAAACTCAGCACATCCTCCGATGTTTACTAAAGGAAAGTTCTGCTCGCTCTCGAATAAAACTGATTGTGCTGAAATTTTCAGAGTCGAGTGGCTCTCGTAGGGGAGAGGAGTGACTTTCATGGATTTTTATTGGATCTGACCCTACTCTTGTGTTCGTCTTGCGACCAGACGTGCGAAAGTCGACGAAAAGGAGAATTCTGAATATTACTATAAGAAGTGAGTGTAAATGGGTAAACGGGGGCGTACAAGGAAATATTCTTGATTTGAAGTGTGCCTGCGTTAGTAAATATTTTCATTCAGGGTGGAAGAATACTCGGAAAGGCGAAACAAAAAATGCTGACAGATGAAAGGAAAATAACAATTGAATTGCATTTTTTTCCTTCTTCCGATTCCGATGAAAATAGAAAGATAAATCAGATAATGCGAGAGCCATTGAAGGGAATCAATGATTTGTGAGCATCAAGGAGTTGAAGTAGAGCAGCTTAATCTTTTTTTCTGGGATCGAGAGATCAAGCAGCAAGATATTAGCGTGATAACTTGAACTGAACAGGAACACAAGATTATTCAGAATGATATATTACAAAATAAATAGTTGAAACAGTGGTGGGCCATAGAATAGCAGAATAATTTTTGTTATATCGATAAATGAAAAAAACAGTAATATCTGAAACCAACAGAATGGAGAATCAATTATGTTTCAGAATAACATTTTATAGGTCTTAAAAACAGCAGAATTGAATGGATTGAAATGATTTATGATCCAAATTGAAATTCATCTAATATGTTTTTATAAGAAACAATGAAGCATCATACGCGAAAACAGTAGAACCAGATTTCATAGGTTTGAATTCGGCAAGATTGGAAAGTGACCGAAATGAGAAAATAAAGTAATTGCAAATCTCAATAACCTAAGCTCTTCAAAACATAAAACGATCACGCTCAAAAAATATCGACTGAAAACGGCCAGAATAGAAATCTAGCAGAAATTGTGGAGGGGATGAGCGAATTAATTCCGATATTAGAATTTAGTAATATTGACCGCACGCTGCTCCATTTCTGAGAGACTAGAGCCATCCGCTATCCCCTCTCCAAATTCTGATATTTTTCGGTTCTGTCCTTTTCGATTCTACTATTTATTCTTCTGATTATTTTCAATATGGAAATTTTAGGTCTTGTACGATTTTAATTCTTAAAATATTCTGTACCGATATTTTTCCACTTCTACAAAATATTGATTTTCTGATTTGCTGGTTTGGTCAAATATCTGTCTTCCCATTTTCTGTCATTCTCCTTTGACGGTATTACAGTTTTATATTCTTGTAATGTTCAGTTCTTCGAATTGCAGTTCTTCGAAAGATCGATACGATCATTTATGATTCTCGAATTTTTAGATTTTGATGAATATCCGTTACTGCAATATATTGATTTTCCAAATTTCTCGTTCGATTATTTTAGATTTCTTTAAAATTAATTCTGAACCAAAATCAAATGAATCAATTACATAAACATCACAGCAACTATAAATGCCCACACTGTAGATTGCTTCTACATGACTAGTAGCCGACATGGTGGGATTTGAATGATACCTTCACTTCGATATAAATAATGACAATAATATAATAATACTCCCTCATATACACTCATAGAGTGTACCCAAAGGCATAGAGGACGGCTATTATTATTATTTGCCATAGAATTCCGGGGCGACTTACTAATGTTTTTGGTGGTGTATTCACTTTTCAGCTTCAGGAAAACCCAGAAAACTTATCTTCTGGAAAATTCAAATGGTCTGAAGGGGGAACTCCTAGAAAATTCGAAGAGCTTGTAAGAAGTTTGCGTTGTGGCGAATCGGTTGGAAGGAAGAATGGGAACCGTTGGGACAGAGATGGATAAAATCGAAGATGACATCGGGGAAGATATGAAAAAAAATATGGAAACGCTCCACGATGAAAAAAAAAGGAAACAATTTTAAAATTGTTTTTTTTAAATTGTTTTTTCCGTTAACCAGCTGTCATCCCCCTACGAATGACAGCCCTCAGAAGTCGAAACTTTTGCGAGCTAAGGATTAACGAGGCCTTACCTTTTAACGTGCGATTCCTAGCTAGATTAGTAAGTTAAAAAGCAAATTGGTACTGCAAACACCAGAGAAACGATCAACAAAAACTCAATGGTGTACTTGATTTTGGACTTCGATAAAGTTCAAAGGGACAAAAGAATTCAAGGTCAGTACGGAAATACTCCATGGGCAAACTACCGCCGACAATTTGAAGCTGGTACCAGAGCAAACGGATGGAATGCTAGGCTGGAAGCTATAGCATTGACACTGGCATTGCGTGGAGGAGCAACAAACATTTCACAAACCCTCACCACCCAAAAATCATCTAGAACTACGGTATGGCCTAGCCCACGTATACCATTCACAGCTGAGAAACTGCTTCAAGAAGTCAAGCGGATCCTTACAAAAATTCGAAGCAGATATTACACGCTTGGTTTGCCTTACATATCCAGCCACGCTGGAAAATGTTATGTAGCGACTAGTGGTTCAGGCATTCCTGGATGGACTTCGTTACCAAGAAACCAGGCCCGCCTTAACACTAGCTAGCTACATACATCTCGTAGATGCATTGGCACGCGCTTTGGAGTTTGAGGCCACTAAACAATCTTGCAAAAGCCGGAGTAAAATTAGAATGCTTGAGGAAGAGTTTGCTAATATTGAAGCTGTCCTGAGCAAATAAGATGCCGAACTTTTAGAAAGCTTGGGTACGTGCGTAGCAAGTGGACCAAAGCTAATGCCCTGCCCAACTAAAAAGCCATCATAGCCGCCGTTCCGTTGGAGCTGCATTCGGACCAAGACCAGGTGGTGTGTCAGATGCTGAACATCCGGAAAACGAGAACCACAGCTCTACATTTGCAGTCAGATGGAATGGTGGAGCGGATGAATAAGACGATAAACCGCCACCTGTTCAAGGTAGTCTTTGACCAGAAAGCGGAACCAGTATCTTCATTTGTTCGTGATGGCCTATCGTTCCGCAGTCGACCAGCCAAACTCCTAGTATTTTATTGGACCGAGAGCTGCGACTTTCCTGTGACCTGAAGTTTGGGATGCCACCTGGACAAGACACTGTGGGAGAGGACTGCGTCAGCAAACTACGACAGAGTGCCAGCGACAGAATGAAGGAGACCTATGACATCAGGGCCGATACTGAAGGATTTAAAACAGGTGACCTATTCTGGCTGTACAACCCTAAACGTCGTTGTGGCCCATCACCGAAGTTGTGGAACTTGTGGGAAAGACCATACAAGAACGTGAAGATGATTAATGACTTTGTCTTCTGAATCTAAAAGCCATTCCAAGGAAAATCTAGGGTTGCTCATTTTAATAGGTTGTCCCCTTACGCTGGAAACCACGGTCAAGTTCGCATCCTCAGCCCACCGGAGGATGGGATGACGTTCCAGAAATTCATGTCCTTGTACACAAATGGACAGAAAGTTCTACAAGGGGTAACTCGAGAAGAGCTACGAAACTATTTCAAGGTGCCTGCCGAATATGCACTAGCTCATTGTGTGGCCGAAGATCTTCAAATGCCCAGAGAAATGGCCGTGGTATTCTCCAAGAAGTTCGGTCGACTTCAGGAACTATGTTATCAAAATCCAGAAGTCGGAGGGGTGCTACAGTTAGAGAAGGGTCAGAAAAACATCTACTATCTGGTTAACAAGAAGCATTCTCGAAATAAACCGTCCTATGAAGATGTCTGGAAGAGCCTCACCAGACAAGGAGCCACGATGCTGGACGAAGCAGAATCTTGTAGAACGGGCAATCCCAAAATTGTTCTGAGGGATTGATGAGCTGGACTGGAGAGTTATGAGAATCATGTTGGAGATGTTATTCAGATCCATTGGCGTGAAGATTTTGGTGTTCTGAAACCATCTTCCTCGACCCAACATGAATACCATGGAGTGTTACTTCTATCGAACTTCAAGGTGCGGATATGGATGATCTTGCAGGTATACACTCAAAGGACGATATTTCGGGAAGAAACGTCTTTGAGAAAAAGAAGTATAACAATTTATTTTTCTTATACAGCCGTCGTAAATGGGATACAGTATGTAACTCGTTAAAATGAATTTTATTTCCTGTGGTAATTACAAATTCGCTTCCTTCGCTTGTTCGTAATTGAAATTAATAGCAGACAAGAATAATAATAATAAAATTCCTCAAAACCAAAACTACCTTAATCGTCCCCGATGATGTTGAGTTTGTTAGCAAAACCGGCATCTAGTGAAATTGATGTACTCGTAGTGTTTCAAAATTATATTCACATCCCATTTTTTCAAATATTGTTATACAGTGCGCCCTCAGAGTACGGTATAATTGGAAGAATCAGATGTGATATTTTGGAAACGGTTATCTTTTCCTACAGACCAGTTTTTGAATCCCATCTAAAATGGTGCTATTTTTCAATAGGACGCCCAGTATACTTTTCCATAATCTATTATAGATCATCATTACGAATTCTCTGCCACTACATTCAATGGCATTCCATCAATCGGTTCCGGAGATGATGGCAAAAAACTCTAGTGAGACTACAAATTTAATGATTGGGAAGGTTTAAAGTCTCTGTCGTACTCCCTCATATTGAGAAATACTTAATGAATTTATTCTATACTTCATGGGCGTACTGTATGCGATCATTCACATAATGATTCAGAACAACGAAATAATTCTTGGTACGATAAATTCAGAAACTGTCTTTAATAAATAACGATATATTCAGATCATTGTCAGAATTAATAAAAATGGCATTGGTGCATCGATAAGAGGTATCACACAATTTTCTCTTAAACTCCGTTGAAATACTCCGGCACCCAAAATACATTATCAATTAATCATAATAATAATATATAGTACATAGCTCGATCTCAGCAATAACTTTCTTGGAGTAGTTTATAATAGTATAAGAATTCCGTGAGAAAATTCAGTCGTAAAACGATTGATAAATTCGAGCGTTCTGAAGCCCTTTGAAATCGCGAATCTCATCTGCTCTCAATAAAACGCCAGAGTTAATTGTATGGTTGGTTGTCAAAGGATTATTCCGTAACTTCTTTTCATTCAGATACGTTTTGGTGAGATAAACCACAATTGGAATTCATTGGAATCTTCTCGTAAAATTTTTGTATCATCAGATGATTGAATTGAAAAATTCAAGAATATCTGAAAATATGAGGAACTTGACTTTGCTTCATAACTCTTCATACATTATTTTTAGCTAGACTTCCTTCATTTCAGCTAGTTACTCGAGGTAAAATTATATGGTATTTGATACCTTCACCTTTGAGTGTACTTTTAGTACGTTACCTAACCTACCGGATTTTCTGGCACGGTTCATTCAATGTTTTTCCCTAATATTCCAGCACTTTCCAGAAGATTCGAAGAAAATTTAGTCTTTTCTCTCTTATATTGTATAAATTTCTAGAAAGTTTACCAACAACGCTTCTACTAGTAGCCAAACTTTCCAGAATTTCACTTTAACTTTCACTTTTTAATTAGGTTTTAGATCTGCACCCCCTGCCACTAACTTTGCCTGGAGCACGTTCTACCCTTTTTCTGGTATATTCCACATATTTCCAGATCCTTTCACTCATAACGCCTCCCACAGGTACGTACCCAACACCTGACGAATTTCCATGGTGGTATTCATACCAAAGCCTTAGAAACCATCCTATGCAAAGGCATTCAGACCAGTTTGCTTCTCATCGTTCATGCTCGAAACGATGGAAAAACTAATTGATCCCAGAGTACCAACATGCTTATCAACCCAGAAAATCCACACAGGACAGGATCGACTGTGCAAAATTGAAAAATCACTCTCAAATAAAGAGATTGCACTCACAGCGTTTCTTGATGTAGAATGGGCGTTAGATAACACATCATATGCGTCCATCACTACAACCCTTAGGGACGGAAACGTTGCTCCAGTCCTGAACCAGTGGATATCTGCTTTGCTGAGTTGTAGGGAAATAATACAAGCCTCCAATATTCGGGAACACGATGAGGGTGAAAGCCACGAGAGGCTGCCCTCAGGGGGAGTACTATCCCTACTTCTGTGAAACCTCGTGGTAGACAGCCTCAACCGAGGAGGAGTATCTGCCCAGGGCTACGTTGACGATATTGTCATAATGGTCATGATCAGCACTCACAGACGTACAAACGTGGTGCATGAGGGAGAACCTCAAGGTCAACCCCCAAGAAAATACGATTGTCGCTTTCACCAGAAAAAGAAATTCGAGTGGAAGCTTAGAGATGTCAGGAGAGTCGAAATACTTGGGGCTGGACTCAAAGCTCACCCGGAATAAACATGAAGAAGTGCTGACAAGGGCAAGGACATCATTCATGATAGCCAGGCGGTCCTTCGGCAAAACATGGGGACAATCCAAACAATCGATTTGGCTATGCACAATGATAATAAGGCCCTCGATGACGTATGGGTCCCTGCTGTAGTGGCAAAGGCAGAACAAGTTTCAACCAGCTTGCAAAGACTGGCCCTGCTCGGAGTCATTGGTGCCCAGCACATCGTCGATTAGCCTGGAGTTGATCATCTGCACATTATAACGGAGGAAAGGATAGAAGCCTCCAAACTATAGTGCATTGGTCAATGAAGATGCAACAACTCAAGTCATTCCAACATAATGGATGTCATCTGAGATGCCGTCGGACAAAATGATCTCAAACTACTTCTTTGATGAAACATTCACCACCATCATTCAAGATAGGGAAGTCACATCAAGTGTCCTACCAGTGCTGTCAAGTACAGAGATGGGTATAAGACAAGCAATGGGGTAGGGGCTGGCATATACGGGCAGAGACCAAGGCAAGACATCAGTCAAGTCTCTGTATTCTCCGTATTCCAAGCCGAGGTAGCTGCTATTTCCGTCTGCACAAGAGAGATTCTAGAAAGGGGTCCTAGAAATCAACCCATAATCATCATCTTCAAGAGCCAGGCGGCAATAAAGGATTTACGATCATGCAGATTCACTTCCAAATTATTTTGGAAGACTCACAAAAATCTCAACGACAGAACAGGATAAAACTTATCTGGAAACTAGGTCACAAGGGTATCCAGAGAAATGGGAACACAGATACCTTAGCAACAGCGGGGGCTGCAACAACTCTCATTGGACCAGAACCATTTGGGGGCATTAGGCAAGACACTAAGAAAAAAAATATTCGAAAGTGATTTGATGAGTTGTATCTTTACCTAAATGTGGGGATTTGAATTTTGCAAATGTGATTTAGTGCCTTTTAGAGTTCTCGATATTTCGAATGTTTGGTAAGGTACAGGGTGGTTAAACTTACCTGATGGAAATTTTTGCTATTGAGTCATGAAGAAAAAAAGTAAATAGGGTGACTCTGTCCATTTTGATTTATTGAATTTATTTTATAAATGATACGGAGTGGTCAGACCAATCCCTTCATTCATTTAAAGGTCTTCTCAGAATCAAATCATTCATTCGACTGGGTTGATACTTTCTCCTGAAATGACGAGAGGAAAAAAGAATGAATCTATACAGAGGGTTGCCAGAAGGTTGTTTATATCTTTTCCTCCTTTTTCTGATTTTCTTTTATATGCTTGGTTCTCATTATACGTTGAATGATGATCTGGAACTGAATATCCTGGATTTTAATTTGCCTGATTTTGATTCTATCGATAAGCAGAGCTGATATTGAATTATTCTTAGCTTGGGGTTAAGTGGGTTACATACCGGTCACGTATATTTTAATTTAGTTTTGCGTAATCTCCTATATCCTACTATTGCCATATACCGTCCGATTACTTGTACAAAATAAATTATCTATCTGAAACGCCAACTTCAATTTTACATATTTGTTTTGATTGATTCAAGAATAATATTATTGTGAATTTATAATCACCTACCCGTTTTTCTATTAGTTACACCCCTTCAATATTCTCAGAATTCGAAATATTTTCTTTCTGGGCAACTTGAAAATTAAGTTGCGCCCATAAATCAACCGAGAGAACCATCCCCATCTTCACTGTCGAAAGTCTAACGGCATTTTAGAACGGGAGATGGTGACACAAAATATTAGGCATTTGTACCAGTATGGCAGTTCTTCAGGGGTCTAATTACGGAATGACAAAAAAAAATTATGGTCATAGCGCAGGTACCGGCGGCCCAATCGCGTGGGCGTTAATCGAACGTGTCGGATAAATAAGGAGTGTCGAACGATTTGTTCAACAAAAATGCTTGTATTTTCCGATAGTCGATAAAAAAGAAGTAGGCGGCAGCGTAATGCCATACTTCTCCGGTGTGACTTATAGCCCGCACTCAAAAAAATAATTTTCTGATTTTTTTTGTGTTGAAAAATAAGCCTATAACGTGACCAGGGGGCTGGAGCTGCCACACTCGCTCTGATATGTCGACAACCAATACAATCTTGAAACCATTTATCGAAATAGCCCACCTGTAATATCATGACGGGTACATGTGAAAAAAATTATATGCACTATCAATATTAATGCAGTTTATTCCGAAAGATTTACAAAACTTAATGGACTTTAAATGTCTTCTGAACCAGAAACTCCGGCATATTCGAATTCGTTTTCTTCGTTCTCGTCACTGTTTACTGCGTCAGTATCTATAAATTATTTAATTTATTCACACAAGTGCAATACACAATCGCAAATCGTAACATAAAATTAATGTCCCCAATATTTATCGTCGTCTTCTTCTTTCTCTTCTTCATCTTTGTCTTCTTCATCTTTCACTTCCTCATCGTATAAGACAAGTTTGCCGCCACCTAGGAGTTTGAAATTTTGTATTTATATTCGTTGAACCACAAACTTACAGGAAAAATTAGTGCCAAACTGGTACATATCGTTCAAATCACGAATAAAATCTTAGAATTCTGAAAAAATATTGTACATATTCGCCATCTCCTACAGGTATGGCATGATCAGATTTCTATTTATGATCATACAGAGAACTGTTGAAAAAAAATCAGGCTGGTACAAATCGTTAAACAAAAAAAAAATTACTCCCTTGCAGTGGTATGGTGGCCATTGGGAACCATCGGGAATGTATGGCAAGGTGATTTCCGTGAATCGGGTCAATTTTGTTTCTCAGTAGCAAGATTGTTATCATGGCAAGACATTTTTCACAGCAAAATATATCTTCAATTTTGTAGAAGTCTTGAAAAATATCGGCAAGAGATGTTGCTGCCACATCATCTACTGCCAATAAAGCAAGATAGATACAAAATCGAGATATATATAGCTGTGAAAATTGGCTTGCTACGATAACAATATTGCTAGTGAGAAACAGAATTGACCCGAATGGCTACTCGACGATTATTAGCTGCGCAAAAATTAGCCTGATACAAATGGTTGAATTGTTTTGTTTTTAATTAATGTGTTCGTGTCGGTATGGCGGGTTGTAAGTCACACCGGAGAAGTATGGCTTTACGCTACCGCCTACTTCTTTTTTATCGACTAGCGGAAAATACAAGTATTTTTGTGGAACAAATCTTCGACACTCGTTATTTATCCGAAACGTTCGATTAACGCCCACGCGATTGGGCCGCTGGTACAAGCGCTATGACCATCATTTTCTTTTTTGTCATTCCGCAATTAGACCCCAGAAGAACCGCCATAATGGTACAACTGACCTAATATTTTGTGTTACCATCTACCGGTCTATTTGTCCAGAAAAGTTGGGAAAAAAAGGTAGGAAATTTGTTTCTGGTGATAATTGGAACTTTGTTGTTTCTTTTTTACCTTGTCTTGTTCTGACGAATAATTTGCCACCTGAGAAAACACTTGCACATGTTGGGGATACACCAAGACTCCACACTATGCAGGTTCTGTAAATGCAAAGCCCTAGCTCGCATAAGAATGGATATCTTTGGACACAGTAGTGCAGAAGATATCATCCCATAGGAAAACTTCTTGAGAAATCTCCAAGAGTTCATCAGAAGATCATTTTTCAAAAATATTATGAACCCATAATAATTCGAGTATTTGATAATTCGAATCGAGACATTCTGTTTATGCAACTGTCATCAAAGTGGTCACAGAACTACAGTGATCGATTTCTATGTGACACTTACTACAGGGGTGTTCTTGAAGCTTGAGGTTCTGGATCGTACTGAGGAGACACACAATGGATTTTTTTAAAGTTTGGTAGGGAACCGTGCGGTAAGAATTTCGTGTGTGTAGGAACTCATGTGACAAGACAATAAACCACTTGCCTATTATGGTTCGTTGTTCATCACCTTGTCATCGCACTCGTATGAAATATCCAAATTTTCCGCTCTAGTTGAATAATAGAACACTTTTTCTGAAGTCTTGCTTTCTTTCTTCAGCATCATTTGGTTTTCTTATGAATACCCCGCTCAGCGACACGAACTCGGGTATAATCATGTGAATACACTACCATTAATTCTCGAACAATCGTCCCCAACACCGACATTAATTCAGCACAAAATCAATACAAACCCAAATGTACGCATACGGCAGGACGTAAATAAGTATAAATAACAATTGGAAGCATTTGCGTCGGTTGAACGTATTTGTTGAAGTGGTCCGAAGGGGATCTGCCCAGCCAACTTGTCATTGTCACATAACATGAGCCCGTACACGACAAATGCACACCCTCTTTTCAATACGGAAATCTGTTTTGTGATATGATGGAATAGAATTCGCGGCTCGGATGGATGATGAAAAATTAGGGTCCTCATAATTGTCAACGGGTTTCGCTCGTGTGTGGATTTTGCATTGTTGTCCGGGATGTCACCGAGTTGATATTTGGATAATCACAATATTGTATTTAAAATTGTGTAGAACTACCAGGTATAAATGACCTTAATTTCTTTGGTCATCAAATAAAAGCTGTAAAGTTGGTAACAGTGGACACCGGTTATGCAGCGTGATTCACAGTCGGTGGTAGGTTAGACGTTTATGGTAAACGCAATGTAGGATTTTTCTGAAAATTCTACATCTTACATTTCGTTACCTGTTCTATTGATCTAAAATATTTTCGGCATGGCGACGTTGTCACTTCTATCAAAAAGTCCTAGCAACTTTATTTTTTCAACTATTTATTTTTATATTTATATTTGGAATTTCTATTTTATAATAATACTTTTTTGTCAATACTGTCTTATATTTATTTCTATTGGTTTTCGAGATAAAAAATAATTTGTGTTAAATATGTTAAATATGAAAAATTCATGAAAAGTTGATATTTTGACTATCGTTTGGACAAACTCAGGGTATTTGAATAACTCCAAAAAATTTGTTCCTCATCATTCAAGGCTTGCTAAAATTTCCATAATGCATAAAAGTGGTCGAATGTTAATTTTTTCAAATGAAACCCCCCTGTATATAACTCAGTAAATTGAAAGATGATGAAAAATGCTTTGATATGACATATCATGTCCCTATACCTAAATCATCAAATTTTTGTGGAAAAATAGTTATTTTTGATACCTACAAGTGTTGAAAGTGGCATTTTATTTTGTGACTGGGAAATATTGCTAAACGATCGTCAGCGAGTAGAGCAAACACACGAGCAAAATAAAATCACTCTCAACAAATGTATCATACACATTTTTTTGTAAAACAGTTACTGCTAGTAACAAATAAAAACAAAAAGTATTATGAGATCTATGGGATTCGAACACACGAAATTGGGAAAGCAACCACGAGTCGCGTACAAAAGAAAATTTTAAAATGTTTAGGATGTAATGGACAACATTTCCAGTATTTATTGAAAAAATGTGATATTTTGGTAATCCTCCTAATTCTGTTATTTTCACCTAAACGCTTAAAGAGAAGGGTATCCCTGTATTCTTTCAACAAGCTTATAATAGTTTGGTAACTTTTATAAGTAATTTACGAATAGATATCGACGGTGTTTCAAAATATCTTCCAAAATGAATGCACATTACACATGAACAATACATGTGATCAAATCATTTTCAGAACTTGCAGAAAATTCAACCAAATGTATTCTGAATTAACACTATTGAACGAGAGGAAGTTTGTAAGATTACAAAATAATTTCCTTGACTACGGCTCAAAGTTTCCAGGGAAGAACTGTACTCAAAATGCCAGGCATTTCTAGGTGACATGGTAGGTCGGACAACATTATATGATGAGAGGCAATAAACCTCGAAACATGCATGTCTGCAGGTGGTCATTCCAGCCAAATGAAGGATAATTTTCTGTTTAATTACGAGACAAGCACTTGCAATTGGGTCTTCTGTGAAGAACGTTGCACAAATATCTGTCAGTTGTAGTTCAATGTCCATCGTGGTATTAGCCAGGGAAGTTGTTGTTTTCTGACAGATATTTGGCTTTATTTTCCACTTTGTGGAAACGCTCAGAGAGAAGGGTACCCCTGTATTCTTTCAACATTGTTGATACCTCTCTGGCACAATATATTCGAACTAGTTCGAATGTTTACTGTTATAAGCTTGACTATTTCTCTCATCTTAAAATTCTCACATAATCTGACCAATCGCAAACCAAAGACAACTTGTGTTATCGCAATAACACCAGCTGTCTTTCAATTTTGATTGGAGGATCAGCTTCGGTATTTTCAGCGACGTAACCATTGCAACACAAAGTTTGGCAGTTCTATCAATAGCTAATTGTACCTGATTGTGTCAAAATGAGTAGCTTCGGTGCAAATTCAAATGAAATTATGAAACGAAACATTATAATATTGACGATTTCAATAATTTGTTTATGACTGTTATACATTGTTCGTATTTATATTAATGAAGAAACTTTATTCGCGAAATAGTCTAATAAAATTCAACTCGTGATTGAATTTATCTCATAAGTATGTCTTTTATTTCTGAACTCAATTGAATTGTTTTGAGAAAACACCACTCGTCCTGCGGACTCGTGGTATTTTCACGAAGCAATTCAGTTTCGTTCAGAAATAAATCGACAGACTTATCGCGAAAATTCTATCACTCGTGGTATTACTCCTGATAATTCCACTGTTACCCAAAACCGAATTCTTAAAAATCGACATTATCAAGAAAACTTGATAATTTATGCATAGGGATTTAATATATCATCTTGTAGTATTTTTCATCATCTTTCAATTTATCGGGTTATATACAAGGGGTTTCATTTGAAAATATTATCTTTTAAGCACTTTTACGCATGATGGAAATAATAGTAATTTTGCACGCCCTCTATGATATGGAGTCGATTTCTTGGTGTTAATTAAATATTTTGACATTATATAAAATATCAACTTTTCTTGAATTGAGAGTACTGATGTATTTAAGTTCAATTAGGGCTGTGTTTTGGACCATATTTAGCACAAATAATTTTTTATGTCGAAAACTGATAGATATAGGTATAGGACATTATTACCAAAAAAATATTATAATGAAAGAGCGATTCCAAAAATGTGTTGATATACGAGATGTTCTTTTAAAAAAAATTAAGCTGATAGGTCTTTTTGATAGAAGTGGCAACGCCGCGATACTGAAAATATTTTAGATCGATAGAACAGATAACGAAATGTAAGATATGAAATTTTCAGGAAAATCCTTGCCTTGCATTTACCATAAACGTCTAAACTACCATCGACCGTGATGCTATATTATTACGGTCCTCACTTTTGAAATAATTTTTGGCAAATAAGTTTTATTTCATGTAAGTTTATTTCAACTATATCCGAAAAATTAATCACCCGGTATCGATATTTAAATTCAATATATGTTCAATTCATGTATTTGGTTCAATCAGACAAAATCATATATGTATGAATGGACACTCTGCTTCAACTTTGTACCGTTTTGAAAGCAAATATTCACATCCTGCTTTCGCACACAATACGTGAATTTCTGGAATAGAGAGATGTTAATTGGGCTTTTCGAAAAATATTGAATTTTCCGTTAAAATTTTGTTTTTTGTTAAAAATTTGTTTTAATCGTTGTTCGGCTGCACCTGTACGAGCAACAGCAACCCTGTGAAAAAGTTTGAGTGCATTCCACCCTTCGGAGCTGCACACACCATCAGAGTTTTTACACTCCAAAAGAGGGCCTTAGAATCATCGAAGGTGCTACCTACCGTGCGCACTGTCAGCCTCTATTCAAAAAGTACCAAATTTTACCAATCCCTTGTGTTTTTATCTACCAATCTTTACAGGAGACATTTTCTAATATAGCTCTGTAGTACTCAAGAAATGGTGATGTCCACAACTATGCTACGAGAGCAGCAAGTAAACTCAGAACTAAATTCAGACTGTGTGTCACGGAGCAAAATTCTCCAAATGTCAATTTTTTATTATTCTACCACCTGCTGTAAAATCATTAAATGTTATCCAATCAGTTACTGTCACATTGTTTCTACTCAATTGAGGAATACCTTTCATTCAACCATGAACATATGATATTCACCCCAAATTCTTAAGAAACTCATTAATATATCACGTTTGTATAGGCATCTGTAGGTATATGTAACTTTACCTTTTTGTACATATATATGTGATTTTAATACTATTGGTTTTGTCATTTTAATCTGTTTTGTCTTTCAAGGTTGGTATCTGTAACCTTTAAATTTTTGAACATGAATATGTCATTTTAATCCAACTGATTCTGTCAATTTAATTGGTTTTAGTTTTCAATGTCTTATAGTTTTAGCTCATGTAAGCATTTAACGTTTAGAGATGTATATGGCATCCCTGTAATTTTTGACTTGCTACAAACATGTATTTTATGTACCTATCAATCTATCTATTTATTGTCGATGAACTAAATATTCGAACTGTTTAACACCCATTTCCATACAATAGTACAAGTTCTGTTCAAAATGATACCCATCATTTCGTATAATTTTCGGCGTTACTCCATGGCATTCTTCAATAACTTTACTTTGTAAATCTTCCAGAGATTCTGGTTTAGTTGCATATTGTTTTTCAAGTGATCCCACAGGAAAAAAGTCGATTGAGGTTAAATCTGGAGATCTGGTTGGCTCTATAGAGCCTCTTCTTCCAATCCAACTTCCAGGAAACAATCTATCCAAAAAAGCCCTAACAGGCTGTACATAATATGGAGGTGCCCCGTTTTGTTGAAATATGGCAGCCGGTGGCTTATGGCTTAGCGGTCTGATGCACGGGCCGTTCGAAACTCCAGCATAGCGATAGTCGGTTCGAGCCCGAGGTAGGTACAAGAGATTTTATCTCAAATACTTTATATCGGATCGATAGGCGACCGCATGCCTTGTTGAAAAGCAAGTGTATTGTGAGTTGTCTAGATGCCAATCTTGTCTAGTGCTAGCTTGGAGTGCACACCGACCACCCAAGGTGGTGCTGTAGGTTTTCCGGATTTTCCTACAGCTGAAAAGTGAATACGCCACTAAAAAATCAGTGAGTCGCCCCGGAGCGCCACGGCAAATAATAATAGCCGTCTTCTACCCGCACAGGCTATGCCTTTGGGTACACTCGACGAGTGTTTATGCGGGAGTATTATTATTATCATTATTATCAAGTGGTCTTCATGGTAACGATCGTCATTTTCAATGATGTCTACTAATTTTGGATGAACAAACTTATTCAATGATTTCAAATAAGTTTCTCCTGTCAGGTTACCGTCGATAAATACTGGTACAATCAAAAGGCCCCCTAAAATACCGGCCCACACATTGAGTTTTTGGGGAGTTTCAGTATGGACTTCGTGGAAAACATATGGATTGACATCTGATCAATAACGACAATCATGACGATTCACAGTCGAATTTCCGTAGTCACAATTTCACAAAATTCCTGTCGTCTACCAAAATCATCTTCATTCAACTGATGTACCTTATGTATTTTGTTGGGGTGGAATTTATGATGTTTCAGGATTCGGTGGATACTGGTTCTACACTGATATTGGTCTGCATGAAATTGTTCTAAAACTGCAAATTCAACAGGTTCATTCTTTCGCCGCGATCGTATACACCATTATTGAGGAAACATAATAATTCAGCAGCTTTATAGTAAAGTAATTCAATCTAATGTCCTTCAATAAAAAATCAGTTTGGTACTACTGATAGACATTGGCGAACAAATTATCTCATACATAAATTGGCTAAAGCTTTCGCGGCCGAAATTTTCACTATCACTATTTTTATTCGGGTTCAAAGGCCGAATCAAAATAGTGATAGTATCTCATACAAGTTTTTAATGTACTCGCATTTGAGTCGAATTCGAGTAAAAGTCTTTTTATCGATTCTTAATAACCTTAAATTTTTTTCAATCACGTAAATGAGGATGAAATAGAAATTTGTTACGGAATTGCATGTAATTTGTTGGTTCAATTCCTTGACAATGATAACAATTATCGTTAAACACTTGCAATGTTAGATTTTATTTTCTCTTTGTGTGTAGACCCATCCTTATGTTATATACCCATCAATCCGTGGTCTAATTGTTGTGTGTCGTAGAAAAAGTCGTCCCGACGGACCCCTGGACGTGAAGCGTGTGTACCTGTCTATTCCTGTTGTACGGTCTCCTATTTCAATTTCCACTTGTGGCTAGCTGAATGACGAAATGTCAAAGCCACTAATAAAAAAAGACTTTATTTTTATTAATTGAATGAATAAAAAGTGATGCCATAACTTGAAATTGATTAATTCTTGTTTTTTATATCGTCAAGCAAAATACCATTCGAATGAGGTATTACATGCCATATGTTGTCTTTTAAAAATTTAGGGGTGGTGGTCACAGCTCCGGACGATGGAATGTTTTTCAGGTGAATTTTATCGCAAACGATGTCCCCCTCGAAAATATGGTTAAAATCAATAGGGAATATTCGATGAAATTCGTAGAGACTCTGTTGGGCTTCTTGTGGATCGATAATATACCGGGTCTTCCATTTGAAATAAAGAAGATTTTACACATTTTTATTTACAATGTTTGGCAAGCTGTTTTCGCACCCTGTATATCACAGGTCGATTTGAGATATACCGTTTGAAGGAGTCATCAACTTACATTATTTGACCAAGAATAGATTTTGATGGGACTTTGCACAACTTTATAATGTCAAATATAATGAGTAACCAATTTAAGAAGAAAAAAAAATCTGTCATGCTAAAAATCTCAAAAATTGTCAATGTTTTGAAAAAAGACTTACATAAAAAATGCAGGTTGCCATTAAAAAAAAAGTTGGGATCCACCCAGAAAAATCTGGACACCCTGTGTGAGTTTCATCATTTTCAGTTTGTAGAGCTCAAAAATTGTATTATTGTGCCTATAAAATCATCCATCTTTCTATCACCATAATGAAGATATGGAATACCGCACCCTTGTTGCAGAAACCTGTATAAACATTATCTAGAATATTATGGAATTGTTCGAAATATTCGGTGTGAACTGGCACTTCCTTTCATCTCTTCTTGAATCTTAGGAAAACATGTCTCGAATAGAAGATGATAGTCCCATCGTGTCCTAAGTGCCTATATAGAAGCCTTCCCTGTATACAACATTCGTCTACGCTCCAAGCAAACGTAGGCCACCACAATTTTTTGATTCTTATGCTTGTCCTTGACTTACTTGTGAAATGATCATTGAGAAAAACCCCTCCCATATTCAAGTTGTCTTGATATACATGCCCTTTTTCTTCATTACGACTTTGGGTCGAATGAAAAACATTTACAAATCAGATTTCTGATCAAGACCATAATCAGAACAATTTTCTTAGGTTACAATGAGGATCTTCTTACCAGTACCTACTAACATACGCTTGCTAAGTAACTTAGAATATCCACTCAACAACATAATGCCGAAGGCTGTATGATTGTCTTCATAGGAAATAATCTATTGACACTTGTTTATTCGTTCGTTCGTTCGTTCGTTCGTTCGTTCGTTCGTTCGTTCGTTCGTTCGTTCGTTCGTTCGTTCGTTCGTCCGTTCGTTCGTTCGTTCGTTCATTTATTCATTTATTCATTTATTCATTTATTCATTTATTCATTTATTCATTTATTCATTTATTCATTTATTCATTTATTCATTTATTCATTTATTCATTTATTCATTTATTCATTTATTCATTTATTCATTTATTCATTTATTCATTTATTCATTTATTCATTTATTCATTTATTCATTTATTCATTTATTCATTTATTCATTTATTCATTTATTCATTTATTCATTTATTCATTTATTCATTTATTCATTTATTCATTCATTCATTCATTCATTCATTCATTCATTCATTCATTCATTCATTCATTCATTCATTCATTCATTCATTCGTTCCTTCATTCGTTCCTTCGTTCGTTCGTTCGTTCGTTCGTTCGTTCGTTCGTTCGTTCGTTCGTTCGTTCGTTCGTTCGTTCGTTCGTTCGTTCGTTCGTTCGTTCGTTCGTTCGTTCGTTCGTTCGTTCGTTCGTTCGTTCGTTCGTTCGTTCGTTCGTTCGTTCGTTCGTTCGTTCGTTCGTTCGTTCGTTCGTTCGTTCGTTCGTTCGTTCGTTCGTTCGTTCGTTCGTTCGTTCGTTCGTTCGTTCGTTCGTTCGTTCGTTCGTTCGTTCGTTCGTTCGTTCGTTCGTTCGTTCGTTCGTTCGTTCGTTCGTTCGTTCGTTCGTTCGTTCGTTCGTTCGTTCGTTCGTTCGTTCGTTCGTTCGTTCGTTCGTTCGTTCGTTCGTTCGTTCGTTCGTTCGTTCGTTCGTTCGTTCGTTCGTTCGTTCGTTCGTTCGTTCGTTCGTTCGTTCGTTCGTTCGTTCGTTCGTTCGTTCGTTCGTTCGTTCGTTCGTTCGTTCGTTCGTTCGTTCGTTCGTTCGTTCGTTCGTTCGTTCGTTCGTTCGTTCGTTCGTTCGTTCGTTCGTTCGTTCGTTCGTTCGTTCGTTCGTTCGTTCGTTCGTTCGTTCGTTCGTTCGTTCGTTCGTTCGTTCGTTCGTTCGTTCGTTCGTTCGTTCGTTCGTTCGTTCGTTCGTTCGTTCGTTCGTTCGTTCGTTCGTTCGTTCGTTCGTTCGTTCGTTCGTTCGTTCGTTCGTTCGTTCGTTCGTTCGTTCGTTCGTTCGTTCGTTCGTTCGTTCGTTCGTTCGTTCGTTCGTTCGTTCGTTCGTTCGTTCGTTCGTTCGTTCGTTCGTTCGTTCGTTCGTTCGTTCGTTCGTTCGTTCGTTCGTTCGTTCGTTCGTTCGTTCGTTCGTTCGTTCGTTCGTTCGTTCGTTCGTTCGTTCGTTCGTTCGTTCGTTCGTTCGTTCGTTCGTTCGTTCGTTCGTTCGTTCGTTCGATTCATTCATTCATTCATTCATTCATTCATTCATTCATTCATTCATTCATTCATTCATTCATTCATTCATTCATTCATTCATTCATTCATTCATTCATTCATTCATTCATTCATTCATTCATTCATTCATTCATTCATTCATTCATTCATTCATTCATTCATTCATTCATTCATTCATTCATTCATTCATTCATTCATTCATTCATTCATTCATTCATTCATTCATTCATTCATTCATTCATTCATTCATTCATTCATTCATTCATTCATTCATTCATTCATTCATTCATTCATTCATTCATTCATTCATTCATTCATTCATTCATTCATTCATTCATTCATTCATTCATTCATTCATTCATTCATTCATTCATTCATTCATTCATTCATTCATTCATTCATTCATTCATTCATTCATTCATTCATTCATTCATTCATTCATTCATTCATTCATTCATTCATTCATTCATTCATTCATTCATTCATTCATATATTTATTTATTTATTTATTTATTTATTTATTTATTTATTTATTTATTTATTTATTTATTTATTTATTTATTTATTTATTTATTTATTTATTTATTTATTTATTTATTTATTTATTTATTTATTCATTCATTCATTCATTCATTCATTCATTCATTCATTCATTCATTCATTCATTCATTCATTCATTCATTCATTCATTCATTCATTCGTTCCTTCGTTCGTTCGTTCGTTCGTTCGTTCGTTCGTTCGTTCGTTCGTTCGTTCGTTCGTTCGTTCGTTCGTTCGTTCGTTCGTTCGTTCGTTCGTTCGTTCGTTCGTTCGTTCGTTCGTTCGTTCGTTCGTTCGTTCGTTCGTTCGTTCGTTCGTTCGTTCGTTCGTTCGTTCGTTCGTTCGTTCGTTCGTTCGTTCGTTCGTTCGTTCGTTCGTTCGTTCGTTCGTTCGTTCGTTCGTTCGTTCGTTCGTTCGTTCGTTCGTTCGTTCGTTCGTTCGTTCGTTCGTTCGTTCGTTCGTTCGTTCGTTCGTTCGTTCGTTCGTTCGTTCGTTCGTTCGTTCGTTCGTTCGTTCGTTCGTTCGTTCGTTCGTTCGTTCGTTCGTTCGTTCGTTCGTTCGTTCGTTCGTTCGTTCGTTCGTTCGTTCGTTCGTTCGTTCGTTCGTTCGTTCGTTCGTTCGTTCGTTCGTTCGTTCGTTCGTTCGTTCGTTCGTTCGTTCGTTCGTTCGTTCGTTCGTTCGTTCGTTCGTTCGTTCGTTCGTTCGTTCGTTCGTTCGTTCGTTCGTTCGTTCGTTCGTTCGTTCGTTCGTTCGTTCGTTCGTTCGTTCGTTCGTTCGTTCGTTCGTTCGTTCGTTCGTTCGTTCGTTCGTTCGTTCGTTCGTTCGTTCGTTCGTTCGTTCGTTCGTTCGTTCGTTCGTTCGTTCGTTCGTTCGTTCGTTCGTTCGTTCGTTCGTTCGTTCGTTCGTTCGTTCGTTCGTTCGTTCGTTCGTTCGTTCGTTCGTTCGTTCGTTCGTTCGTTCGTTCGTTCGTTCGTTCGTTCGTTCGTTCGTTCGTTCGTTCGTTCGTTCGTTCGTTCGTTCGTTCGTTCGTTCGTTCGTTCGTTCGTTCGTTCGTTCGTTCGTTCGTTCGTTCGTTCGTTCGTTCGTTCGTTCGTTCGTTCGTTCATTCATTCATTCATTCATTCATTCATTCATTCATTCATTCATTCATTCATTCATTCATTCATTCATTCATTCATTCATTCATTCATTCATTCATTCATTCATTCATTCATTCATTCATTCATTCATTCATTCATTCATTCATTCATTCATTCATTCATTCATTCATTCATTCATTCATTCATTCATTCATTCATTCATTCATTCATTCATTCATTCATTCATTCATTCATTCATTCATTCATTCATTCATTCATTCATTCATTCATTCATTCATTCATTCATTCATTCATTCATTCATTCATTCATTCATTCATTCATTCATTCATTCATTCATTCATTCATTCATTCATTCATTCATTCATTCATTCATTCATTCATTCATTCATTCATTCATTCATTCATTCATTCATTCATTCATTCATTCATTCATTCATTCATTCATTCATTCATATATTTATTTATTTATTTATTTATTTATTTATTTATTTATTTATTTATTTATTTATTTATTTATTTATTTATTTATTTATTTATTTATTTATTTATTTATTTATTTATTTATTTATTTATTTATTTATTTATTTATTTATTCATTCATTCATTCATTCATTCATTCATTCATTCATTCATTCATTCATTCATTCATTCATTCATTCATTCATTCATTCATTCATTCATTCATTCATTCATTCATTCATTCATTCATTCATTCATTCATTCATTCATTCATTCATTCATTCATTCATTCATTCATTCATTCATTCATTCATTCATTCATTCATTCATTCATTCATTCATTCATTCATTCATTCATTCATTCATTCATTCATTCATTCATTCATTCATTCATTCATTCATTCATTCATTCATTCATTCATTCATTCATTCATTCATTCATTCATTCATTCATTCATTCATTCATTCATTCATTCATTCATTCATTCATTCATTCATTCATTCATTCATTCATTCATTCATTCATTCATTCATTCATTCATTCATTCATTCATTCATTCATTCATTCATTCATTCATTCATTCATTCATTCATTCATTCATTCATTCATTCATTCATTCATTCATTCATTCATTCATTCATTCATTCATTCATTCATTCATTCATTCATTCATTCATTCATTCATTCATTCATTCATTCATTCATTCATTCATTCATTCATTCATTCATTCATTCATTCATTCATTCATTCATTCATTCATTCATTCATTCATTCATTCATTCATTCATTCATTCATTCATTCATTCATTCATTCATTCATTCATTCATTCATTCATTCATTCATTCATTCATTCATTCATTCATTCATTCATTCATTCATTCATTCATTCATTCATTCATTCATTCATTCATTCATTCATTCATTCATTCATTCATTCATTCATTCATTCATTCATTCATTCATTCATTCATTCATTCATTCATTCATTCATTCATTCATTCATTCATTCATTCATTCATTCATTCATTCATTCATTCATTCATTCATTCATTCATTCATTCATTCATTCATTCATTCATTCATTCATTCATTCATTCATTCATTCATTCATTCATTCATTCATTCATTCATTCATTCATTCATTCATTCATTCATTCATTCATTCATTCATTCATTCATTCATTCATTCATTCATTCATTCATTCATTCATTCATTCATTCATTCATTCATTCATTCATTCATTCATTCATTCATTCATTCATTCATTCATTCATTCATTCATTCATTCATTCATTCATTCATTCATTCATTCATTCATTCATTCATTCATTCATTCATTCATTCATTCATTCATTCATTCATTCATTCATTCATTCATTCATTCATTCATTCATTCATTCATTCATTCATTCATTCATTCATTCATTCATTCATTCATTCATTCATTCATTCATTCATTCATTCATTCATTCATTCATTCATTCATTCATTCATTCATTCATTCATTCATTCATTCATTCATTCATTCATTCATTCATTCATTCATTCATTCATTCATTCATTCATTCATTCATTCATTCATTCATTCATTCATTCATTCATTCATTCATTCATTCATTCATTCATTCATTCATTCATTCATTCATTCATTCATTCATTCATTCATTCATTCATTCATTCATTCATTCATTCATTCATTCATTCATTCATTCATTCATTCATTCATTCATTCATTCATTCATTCATTCATTCATTCATTCATTCATTCATTCATTCATTCATTCATTCATTCATTCATTCATTCATTCATTCATTCATTCATTCATTCATTCATTCATTCATTCATTCATTCATTCATTCATTCATTCATTCATTCATTCATTCATTCATTCATTCATTCATTCATTCATTCATTCATTCATTCATTCATTCATTCATTCATTCATTCATTCATTCATTCATTCATTCATTCATTCATTCATTCATTCATTCATTCATTCATTCATTCATTCATTCATTCATTCATTCATTCATTCATTCATTCATTCATTCATTCATTCATTCATTCATTCATTCATTCATTCATTCATTCATTCATTCATTCATTCATTCATTCATTCATTCATTCATTCATTCATTCATTCATTCATTCATTCATTCATTCATTCATTCATTCATTCATTCATTCATTCATTCATTCATTCATTCATTCATTCATTCATTCATTCATTCATTCATTCATTCATTCATTCATTCATTCATTCATTCATTCATTCATTCATTCATTCATTCATTCATTCATTCATTCATTCATTCATTCATTCATTCATTCATTCATTCATTCATTCATTCATTCATTCATTCATTCATTCATTCATTCATTCATTCATTCATTCATTCATTCATTCATTCATTCATTCATTCATTCATTCATTCATTCATTCATTCATTCATTCATTCATTCATTCATTCATTCATTCATTCATTCATTCATTCATTCATTCATTCATTCATTCATTCATTCATTCATTCATTCATTCATTCATTCATTCATTCATTCATTCATTCATTCATTCATTCATTCATTCATTCATTCATTCATTCATTCATTCATTCATTCATTCATTCATTCATTCATTCATTCATTCATTCATTCATTCATTCATTCATTCATTCATTCATTCATTCATTCATTCATTCATTCATTCATTCATTCATTCATTCATTCATTCATTCATTCATTCATTCATTCATTCATTCATTCATTCATTCATTCATTCATTCATTCATTCATTCATTCATTCATTCATTCATTCATTCATTCATTCATTCATTCATTCATTCATTCATTCATTCATTCATTCATTCATTCATTCATTCATTCATTCATTCATTCATTCATTCATTCATTCATTCATTCATTCATTCATTCATTCATTCATTCATTCATTCATTCATTCATTCATTCATTCATTCATTCATTCATTCATTCATTCATTCATTCATTCATTCATTCATTCATTCATTCATTCATTCATTCATTCATTCATTCATTCATTCATTCATTTATTTATTTATTTATTTATTTATTTATTTATTTATTTATTTATTTATTTATTTATTTATTTATTTATTTATTCATTTATTCATTCATTTATTCATTCATTTATTCATTCATTTATTCATTCATTTATTCATTCATTTATTCATTCATTTATTCATTCATTTATTCATTCATTTATTCATTCATTTATTCATTCATTTATTCATTCATTTATTCATTCATTTATTCATTCATTTATTAATTCATTTATTCATTCATTTATTCATTCATTTATTCATTCATTTATTCATTCATTTATTCATTCATTTATTCATTCATTTATTCATTCATTTATTCATTCATTTATTCATTCATTTATTCATTCATTTATTCATTCATTTATTCATTCATTTATTCATTCATTTATTCATTCATTTATTCATTCATTTATTCATTCATTTATTCATTCATTTATTCATTCATTTATTCATTCATTTATTTATTCATTTATTTATTTATTTATTTATTTATTTATTTATTTATTTATTTATTTATTTATTTATTTATTTATTTATTTATTTATTTATTTATTTATTTATTTATTTATTTATTTATTTATTTATTTCTTTATTTATTTATTTATTTATTTATTTATTTATTTATTTATTTATTTATTTATTTATTTATTTATTTATTTATTTATTTATTTATTTATTTATTTATTTATTCATTTATTTATTCATTTATTTATTTATTCATTTATTTATTCATTTATTTATTCATTTATTTATTCATTTATTTATTCATTTATTTATTCATTTATTTATTCATTTATTTATTCATTTATTTATTCATTTATTTATTTATTTATTTATTTATTTATTTATTTATTTATTTATTTATTTATTTATTTATTTATTTATTTATTTATTTATTTATTTATTTATTTATTTATTTATTTATTTATTTATTTATTTATTTATTTATTTATTTATTTATTTATTTATTTATTTATTTATTTATTTATTTATTTATTTATTTATTTATTTATTTATTTATTTATTTATTTATTTATTTATTTATTTATTTATTTATTTATTTATTTATTTATTTATTTATTTATTTATTTATTTATTTATTTATTTATTTATTTATTTATTTATTTATTTATTTATTTATTTATTTATTTATTTATTTATTTATTTATTTATTTATTTATTTATTTATTTATTTATTTATTGTTATAACAGTATCAAGGATAGAATTCAGTTGCCAGTAACAAAACTATTCAAATTTATATCTTTGTAACTGATTCCAACTCATACATATGAATAATAAAATAGAATAACGAACTTCTCAAAAATCAAGACTAACTACTAGAAACCCAAGGTAAAATATTCGATAATTTTGTTCACAAAGCTTCAGAGTAACATGCCCACGATAACATTTCTCAATAATCCAACTGAATTTGATTTGCCATTGATTTTAAAACAGTGTCAACTAATGGGTTTGTCGGAGCACTGATGGGTTTGTCGGATTCGAAGGACATTTTCAGAGCTTTTTCGTGTATTGTGAATTGATGTATTTGATAACCTTTTTTGTCAGAGCAGCATCCCGGTTTCCGTGCTCCACCTAGTTAAAATTTGCCGTTGCTCTTTCTCTGAATAGAAGATGACTAGTGTCAAGAACGTTATCGAACATTTGCTAATCTACCCTTTTACGTTATGGGTCCTATGTACTGGGAATATTCAACTGTCGAACATCATGATAATATTTTGATATCGACAGAGTGCTAGGAGATGTTTACGTCGGCTTATCATGAGAAAGGCATAATGGAATCAAAAAGTTTGCGACAGCTGTAAGGATATTGACGGGTGATGCTGAAAAATTATTTTCCTTTCGCTTCTGAATCTGTGGAAAAAAGTAGGTAGGTATTATGTATATTAGCTCCTACGTCATCATTTGGATGAAGAAAACCTACGTGATGTATATCCATGAATCCGAGGGATTATTTGAACATACGAGGATTTTGCTAGTTGAGGTTTGCGATTAGTTTTTGTATTCCTCTGGATGGGCGAAGGAAAGGGCATAGGACCAAGCACCCAATACAGGAATACTTCGTGTTATGAATGGGGACATAGCATTAGAACAGAGAAATTGCTTAATTCTCTCTATAAATATTTAGTTTTACAAGAATCGTGCTCATTTCTTTAAAAAGTTGATTTTTCAAATCAACTCTCATATCAGTCATGATGATTCTTCCATTCATCTTTCAGTGCATCAACTGTATTTAGAACTATGTTATCGTTAGAATGTTAAAATTACCTTGCCTTATTATTCTCAAGTCAGAAACAATTGTTGTTGTTGTTTTGTTAAAATTGTTTTTTCCGTCAACCAGCTGTCATCCCCCTACGACGACAGCCCTCAGAAGTCGATACTTGTGCGAGCTAAGGATTAACGAGGTCTTACCTTTTAACGTGCGATTCCTAGCACGAGACCAGTGACCATACTGGGAATCGAACCCACGTCCCCCTGATTGATAGACTAGCGCTCTACCATCATGTCCACTGCGTTCCTATCACAATTCACAATTAATTAGAAGTTTTACTTATAATTAATTGTTGAATGTCCCTAACTAAATCTTTGGCAGTTGTGATTATATTCTATTATTTCGATATAAATATTCTTTCATTCATAAAAGTTCACATGCAGGCTCTTGCAGCCTTGTACAGGTGAGAATAAGGATTTCAATTATCAGAGTTGAACAACCAGAGTAAGTTTCGCGATGAGTTCAATTCCAGCCAATGAAGAGAAGAAAAAACAGAGCATCCAAGACGAGGAGAATGATAGAGAAATTAGGATAAGATAAAAATCTCAAGTTCTGGGGTGTGATTCTACTTTCTTGACAATAAACAAACAGACAGTTTTATTACTAATAAATTCATGTCATGTAGAATACGATAGGAGTATAGGTGAATATCACATCACAATGGGGGTTTCCAGTATCGTAAAATATGCACTTTTTTTCACTTGGCGTGATGAAGGACAGTTTATAACATAGTCCTAACCATTTGTTCACTCTAAATTTTGAAAAACTGATTTATTATTCAATACTGAATACGTGATTTCAGTATGCATACATTCAAACGCTTCTCAGCTGTGACGACATTGTTTTCATCTAATACGATTGGCTGAAGTTTGGCCGGATTGCGCGGACAAAGACGAGAGTGACTGAGGGATGCCGCAGTTACGTGTAATGACAAATTGATTTATTAATGGCTATTCTCAAGTTACCGTGAACATGAAAATATTCGAAGATTAGGAAAGAACATGCTGTCATGTTCCAGTCGAGCAGGGACTTCTCACTGGACACTGCCCTCTGGGGTACCAACTAGAAAAGATGGGTAAATAGTTACCGCTACTGCGAGAACTTCGCGGAAACTGCAGAACATTTGCTGTGCGAACGCCCAACGCTTTTCTGCAAGAGGCTTAAGTTCTTGGAAGGGGCCCTATTAATGCCCTCCGACATCAGGAACTTAGCTTTCAGGAAACTGATAAACTTCGCAAGAAGTCTCGGAATCCCGGGCCTCGAATAGATCAAGATCAAAAGAACTTATAGGTCGAAGTGCTTGTGAGGCTGTACAGCCTGTATGAAACCTTACAATCTAAAATCTATTTTTTTCTTAAAACAAAGTGATCTGAATGTAATCTTGGTAGAAGTTAATATTATACTCTCTCTGAAAATATAAATGCAGACGTGGCAACCATGTATACAAATCACTAATAAAAACATAACCTCCTCATTAGCTATTATTCATTGTTCGATGTATTATTATTAAGAAAGTAAAATAGTACATTCTGGTAAATTATATTTTTTGCGATATGGCAACGCTGTCAGGCACATTACTTATTTTATCTGCAAGGCGAACATCACGAGTATAACCAATCAAAATATCTCGCGTAAGTACGTCACAATCCCGCCTCTTCAGGTCGTTTGAATTCGGTGGTTGATTTTGGCGTTTTCATTAATTTTTATCTCGATAAATTGAAGGAAAAAAATTTTGAAAACTGAATACAAGGTACTTATGAATGTACTATATCGAAATATATTTTTTCTGAAAATGACTGGAAACCCCCATTAAGAACAATGGTATAAAATACAAAATCGAAAGGATTTATTAGCGCCTCTCAGTTCATTTGACATGCAGTGAGAGATACATTCCTGTATATTATAAAATGGATTCGCAATCAAAAGTGACTTTAGTCTTTTTTGAGTCTGACTGAATTGTTATATTTTTCAAATTGTTAAGTGAAATTTTGAAATACTGCACACCAGCATAGTCTGGTCATTTTGCATAACTCAAGTATCTTACATCAAAAAATTGCATTTAGTACTGAATAGCAAATACTGTTGTCTAAATACAATCTTTTGGATGTTTATGGGATCTACCGAGAGATTATGAAATCTGAGAGGTGTTGTTTTTGAGAAATTCATCAACAGGCGATTTTAGTGATACAATTCTTCGAGGTAGGCTCTCACGGCTAGCGTCAATGTTCTGTTTGTTCTCCAGGTTTCGCCGTGGTCGTCTTCAGTTGAAGACTCCAAACGTTTCAACTGAAACTGAGTTTCCTACAGATCTGGTCATCGGAAGAGTCGGGAAAGAACAAAGTTGCTGCAACTACTATGCTTGCCGTTCCGATTCGACTTCACTCCTTTGGAGAGATGAAATGGACTCAGGAAGAGCTGCGTCATCTCGTCATTAACACTCGGAATTCATCTTGATAGGAGCTTGCATTCTAAATAGTCTGTTTCACGGTTATACTTACACAGACAACAGGAAGGCCATGGACTTTTGAGCTTGGAGTGTTTACATAACAGAATGGTACTGGATGGAGCCTGTAAAGTCATCAGGACTTTAGATCCCCTTCCCTGCTTACTATGCGATCATGCAATAGCAGGGATTGGGCATTTCTTTTCAGAACAGCAAACCGTGCAACCAATGAACTCGGTCTCGTATTCGACATTGAACGGATTAACCCAAATTCTGTCACCGAGTTGGAACCTGTTCAGCCAAAAGCCCACGTCAAAGCTGCGGAGAGTGAGAGTCTCCTACATAATGATAAGCTAATGCATGGGGTCTTCTTCAAAAACATTGAAGACCTTGGCTTATCCAGGAACCTGACCTTCGCATTTGTCAAGTCAGGTGGGCCCCTCGTCTACTGTAGTCACGTGATGGGTAAAGGGGTCCCTGACCCTAGATGCAGAGCGAGTCGTGGGACAGCTGAGACCATAACGCATTTGCTGTCAGCCTGTCCAGCTTATGCGGTCTCCGCGTATATCGTACTATCATCTACGACACTCGTACGGTATAGACGAGACACCAGTGTTGCCTTATGCTCCGGGGGATATTGAGTCCGTTGTGGAGAATGAGACCTGGGCCCGTATTCTTGACGGTGATAGAGAAAGTAGAACGATTGATTTTCTGTATATTATGAACACGCATAGGGTGTACCCACAGGCATAGCCTGTGCAGGTTGCGGACGGCTGCCAGGCATTGGGCAGAGTTGATTGAGCGTTGCTATGGTAACGCAACTTTTTTTTTGCCACGGAACCGGTCTAGGCTAGCTAGATTTCGAGACATCCTCGTATTTTCTATAGAAATGAATGCTGAATCACTATATTCTCGTTACTCGATAGACCGAAAGGAGCAGTAGGAGAGAAACAAAGAGCCGGATCAATGGAATGGTATAAATACGCATTAACCGCGTTCGAATTGCTTGTTCATGGTTTGTTTAATAATATCTCATTTCGGAATCGTAGGAAACACGAGGCATCAATCCGCTTGAAGTGGTTGATTTCCATATGTAGATATGTGTGCTCACAGCGAGAATTCAATAATGTAAATTAATGGCAACTTTGTAACGAGATCAGCTCGGTTTGGCTGAGTAGCGTACTGCACAAACCAAGTGCTTGGTCAGATCCAGTGACGTGCATTCGGAGGATATCATTGAAATTGAATCAAGAGTTCTTTCGAACTAGTAGCGTTCAACAGTTTTGAGTGAGGGAGATCATTTATCAGTGTAGGGATAAGGCGACACCGAATTCAGTTCAGATGGAGTATCTGAGGAATGCTTCAGGCTGTGTGGGATTTTGTTTCTACAAATCTCCAGATTTTCGGAGAAAACCTTTTGAAAGCAAAACTTGTGGGAGCAATGAGGATCTGGGATCTACAGCTTGAGTACAAGTGGATTCAAATCACCTTAGCTCGGGTCCATATAGGTATATTAGTCTAAATGCAAAATATCTGAGAAATAATTCTTATTAATAAACAATCGCAGAAATATAAACGAACAGACTTGGATTATGCTAAAACAGTACTTTGGCGACAATAAAATAATGGTCAACTGTAAATATAGCGATAGGATCCTGTCAGAAATTACACTTCTATAACATTGAAATGCGGACTATATTTTGTGTTTCGAAATTGACAGAAATTTATTCTACCTAAATGGTTCATAAACCGATAAGGAATACAATTGAAGCATACTTATGTAGATTCGGAATTGATCAAATACGGATTTCATCAGACTGAATTCTGTATCCATCAGATTGTGCAATCCAATATCATGAGTAGTCATACAAAACGGTAGACAACACATGAAACGCACCTTGTTCGTGGCGCTGTTGCCAGTCTGCATAGTGATTATTTTTTTGTGAAGAGACTAAAAATCATATTGTAATTCTGTGACGTCGATAAAGTAAATTTAATAGTCACTTGTGAGTAGAAATACTGGTACAATTTGAAAGAGTTTTTATCAATGGGTATTTGGTTTGATTTTTTTTATTTTGTCATGTGATATACTGGAATTAATGATTGAATTTTATTATAATTGGTGACTACAATATGCCCGAGGTAGAATGGACTCCAGATAAAACTCACACAAATTTTTTTATACCTCTTTCCCAGAACGTGATGGCTATCGACCTCATTGATACGGTGGGGCACCGAAATCGAAACAGATCGAATATCTTCAAAACACATGTTTTTTGAAGAAAATGCAAAAACATGTCGATTTCTAATCCAAGGGGGACATCTTCCTATCATAACCTCAACTGTCATACCTCTCCCCCCACCCCTTGGTCACTATCAACCAAACAATTTGAATAGGAAAAGTAGTCAGTGTTACACATCATTAAAAAGGTAATTTCATAAGGAATTCAGCTATGTCAATTTTCGCTACCTAACTTTCTATTTTGGCGCCCTCTTGCGGGAAAA
This sequence comes from Chrysolina americana, assembly GCA_958502065.1. Taxonomy (NCBI): domain Eukaryota; kingdom Metazoa; phylum Arthropoda; class Insecta; order Coleoptera; family Chrysomelidae; genus Chrysolina; species Chrysolina americana. The sequence goes on from OY293415.1 coordinate 15,104,700, forward strand.
ACAACTGATCCGTATTCCAAATTAAGATACTTCATTTGCAAGCTAATTGATTGATTTGACATAAAATCGGTGACAATGCATTATGGAATTTTTCTAAGGAAAGAAACAAACTCCCGGCTCCAAAAAGTTCCATAAAGCCAATTACAATATCACCAATGAAAAAATGGCACAAGTCGATTGGAATGATAAATTTGGAAAACACAGTATTGCGTAAAAATGTTCTATGATAAATTGAACAAAATAATAAATGATAATGTCCGCTGCAAATTTATAAACAGAAAGCGTCCTATTTGGTTTTCCCGAACAACAATGAAAATATTGAACGAAACAGTGAAACATCATAAGAACTGGAAAAAATACCATGCTTTTCGAACACAAGGAAACAATTGAAACAGCTAATAGACATTGATTACAAAGCTTATATTTTGAAGCAAGAGAAAAGTCTACAAACGAACATTAAACATTTCTGGTCATATATTAATAATGATAAAAGTAAAAACAACTAGAAATTTCCATCTGAAATGACATATCAAAATTCTAATATATATGGTGATCAAAATATATGCGATGCTTTTTCAAAATCCCTTTCTTCTGTTTACACGCCAACCGATCTGCCCACTGTAATTCAGGAAAGCCCAATTTCTGATGATAATTTTTGTATGAATTATATATCTAGAAAACAGATCCACGATCAAATAAAAAAACTTAATATTGAAAAATGTGGTGGTCCTGACGGTATTCCGGCTGTATTTATAAAATTATGTATAGAAACGCTAATTGAACCTTTATTCATTTTATATAATAAATCTCTGAATTCATTTCCGTTTGTTACGGCAACTTTTGTCATGCAGACAAAATTCCCAATTGCAAAAACGTGGTATCAGGTGCTGGTTTCTGCGACCATTGTAAAGATATTATCAAAAGTTTAAATATTATGCCCCTACCATCATATATTTTAGTTTTACTAAAAGAAATAGAAAAAATTAATGCAAATCTAGGAATCAATGCAGATGTCTGTAATTATTTGACAAGAAATTCCGAACATTTGAGATCACCTCTGCACCGGCGGCTCACAAAATCTAAAATAACTCTCTGGATTCAAATTTTTTCAATCACTTACCCAGGAGTATGAAATCAATGAATAATATTGTTAAATTATTCAAATCCACAATCAAAAATCATGTTTCAACTCAATGTTTTTGTACAGTTGAAGAATATTTCCAAACATCATTTCTTGAAATTGAACAATGAAATTATCGAGGAAACCGCTATATCATCGGTGATTCAATAACTGAAAACAATCTCAAGGTCACTTACAAAACCGAAGTATTCAACGGTTTTGAATTTCAAGTATTTCTTTTTTACATCTGTTTTTTATCTTTGAATGTACATTTATATTGTAGCTACATATTTTATCAATGTTTATATTTTTTATTTGTCAAACCTGACTTGCTGAAAACAGTATTATCTGTACTTTGGTCAAATAAATACTCTATTTCTATTCCATATCAATATTGAAAAAAATATAGAGTTTTCAGAAATATTGTAGAAAAATTGATTTTTTTGTTTAATTTCAACAATCTATATGTCAGAAATGAATCCAAGGATTACCGCATTCTAGGATCAGCATTCAATTATGAATATGTGTATCAACCATAATGGACGACATATATGGAAAGGTAAATAATGTTCATTTTATTTTTTCAGGAATGAATATCACTTTCAAAGTCTACCTGACAAGTTACAGCTAATCTGATTACCTCTGTGTCTGAAATGCTGGTAAAAATATGACATTTCGCTTGAAAAAAACTCTCGTCCTGGTAGATTTTCCTCGGTTTGCCCAGGAAATTTAACAATATTCTCTGTTGAACTCGTGCAAAAGGACTGCCTATTTGTGTCATGTTTGAAGAGGAATGAGAGAGCTGAAAATTTGGCCGAATGCATGAAATAACAGGAATTAAATACCTGCGTCCAATTCCAGCATGTGATTGCGGGTGTCCAAACGTTTATTAACATTGATTGTCGTCACTATTAACGGACAGCTGTTGAAAAAATACATACTACTGTAAAAACAGAGTTAATCACGAGAATAACTAAAAATCAGGATGGCTCGAGATAATAATAGCACAGTCGAAATTCTTCTACAGTGTGTTGCAATTGTAGAAATCAATATTCCGAAAAATTGAATGTATGATGCGGAATTTCAGACACCAGAATTATCGGCCCATTTTTCTTTGATGGAACGATGAATGCTAAAATGGTTCTGAATTTCTTGAAAAACTAGTTATGGGACATTCTCGAATAAATCCCCATAAATACTCGTACAGCTATCAGTAGAAAACACCCCTTAAAATATATCATGTTGAAATTTTACATGGAGGTATTCAATCGAATGCTCTAACCAAAATATTGCTAAAAAATGCCTAATACCTTTTCTAGATTTTTGGCATGCATTCCATGGTCGTAGTAGGTCATGAAAAGGTGATTGATGAAACTTTTTTACATGACAATAAAGAGCATTTCGAGAAGTACATATTGAAAAAAAATAAAAATTAATTTCCAAAATCCACAGAAATAGTAAATTGCAACACACAGTATATAATCAAATATAATAAGATTAGGTTTCCATTGATATTTTATGGTCATGATTGCTCACAGCTTCACAAAATATAAAGGGTTTCAATATAATTGTAAGTGCGGAAAGTGAATCTGTTAAGTTTTTGGAGAGTATACTGACATTTGAATATTAAAAATATATATATTTCTATGGTTGTAGTTTACAAAATGACTGAAAAATTAAGTTTATTAGAATTCTGCTATAATTTTTAATAAAAAGAAAAATATGTTCCATTAATTTTTCATAGGTATGAAAAGGAGTATATTTTGTTTGAAAACTGGTGCCAGAATAAGGGAATTAAACTTTTAAAGAAGATGTTTTTTTGGCTTATTCCACTGAAATTTCCAAAACATGCAAACCAATCACTCTTTGGTCCAGGTACTCAATGTTTAAAAGTGTAATTAAACTTAAAAAAGACGGCAAGTTTTTCAAGGTCAGGGCATATATAAAAAACGAAACATCAGATTTCGACCAAAAAAGGCTAAAATTTTCTTAAAAGAAGAAATTTTTAGGTTTACAAATGAAGCACCTAACGAAATATATCTTCATATAAAAAGTCGCAAGGATTTTTGGTTTGGCGGGCGCATGGCTAGAAGAATTAAAACGAAGAATTAAAACAAAGATGTCTTTAGATCATATTGATGAAAAAGGAAATATCCCAGACACAAAAAACCACTCTTTCAGAAGCTTTGCGATTTCTGAGGAAAATTGCTCAATTTGGTCAGAAAGTATGTGAGTTCAAGAAAGCCTGAAACCCCACATAAGTGATTTTTTGTGAAATATAAGAAAGGAATTTGTACTGTACAATATATCGGAATAAACACCTTCGGAAAAATGTCATCAGAGATTGCAAGTTATCTGAAGCTTCCAAATCCTGACTCATATACGGGCCACATCTTCTGACGTTCCGCCGCCACAATGCTTGCAGATTCCGGAGAAGGAATAACAAATTTTGAATGTCTCGGAGGTTGGAAATCTTCCAGCGTCGCAGAAGATTATGTAGAGAGGTCACCAAGTTTCCAAAAGGGCCTATCCAAAAAAATATTAAACTTCAGTGACGCTGACCCTACCACTTGTCAGCAACTTTCACCAGTATAGCAGCCTTCAAAAACGACCTCTTCTCCGTATCGTCACGAATAGTGACAGATACATTCGGCTAGACGCATTGAGAGAGCTAGCCGTGGTTCCAAAAATCGAAGAATTTATCAAACAGCAGTCTGATAAATTCTTTCAACACTTCATCCTTGGAAGTAAACTGACCAGGGGTATGACGACAATAAGAGCCCGCGACAACTTAAGGTTGAAGCACGGGCTCATTTACAAAGCTCTGGATATTTTCCATGAGTCTCTGCAAGAGGAGTGAGTAGTCACGCACGTACCATGTTCAAACCCGGTTTTTTCGACATTTTTCCGGGGGTGTAAGGAAACCTCGACAATACATGGTCCCGATAACCCTATGTCTGACAAGTAACACAACAAAACCCCCTGTATAACAAGAAGGAGACAGGGCTGCGAAACCAGGGCAGATGACTCACTCACAGCATACGAAGGCCTACACAACAACGTAGGGCTCGCCTCGGTGAGCGAAAGTAGGTTTTGCCTGCCCCCTGTATACACAGGAGGGCAAAGTAGAAAAACCCCATTCCCCCACCCTATAAAACCCTAACCTACGCTCATTTCCCCACTGCGGCTAGTGATGGTTTTAGGAGGGGTTTTATTTATTTATATGTTGTGAAATAGAGAATTTTATACTATTGTAAATTTAATTAATATATATTTTTGGATTTTGGATTTTGGATTTCTTCTAGCCAAGTTACTCCAATGGACACATTTGCAACAATTAGTGCTTGTGGCAAAGCAGTGGACAACCAAAACGTCGGAAACCCAACCTTCAAGTCCCCGAGTTCATTGGATAAAATTTTAGCATCTGCAATTAATTTACAGAATACTACAAATTGCACATTCAATATTAATATTGATAATAATTGTTTTTTTTTATGTATTTAATAATAAATGTTTCTTTATGTTAACTTTAGGGTTTTTTCCGCACGCTAGTAGAAAAAATAGTGCATCCAATACGTGCGTAAAGTGACTTTTCCGCACGCGATTGCAGATGGCAGAACGAAGCGTTGGCGTGTTAGGGTTCCGCACTTGTTAGGTAAACTATTATTCTGTAACTGTGCCTTTATTAATTCGAACAAAGTTCGAAAATATGTGCTGGAGATTATCACGATAATGAAATGAATAAAATCGACTAAGTCGAAGTACCCCCTTTCTCTGCAACAATTTCCAAGGGGAAAAATGAGGCAAACATCTGTCAGAAAACAACTAAGCATTTCCCGGGCTGATAGTTGCTCCACGAGAAACAAATATCGTCCTAAGAGAAGAGGAAACATGGACCAAATATCGCGATCTACTATTTAAACTGATTCAGTTTACGGACGTCCATCGTCGCAAGGGTAGAAAGTCTTCACAAAATTCCATGGAATAACGATAAAATGTCTGTTATGAAATAGGTCATTTAGTTTACATGAGATTTTACCTTGAGGTAAGCAAGTATTGAATGAGAAGGTTTTTTCTCAAAGCATATGGTCATCCATCAATGGAAATTCTGTTGAATATGTTCTATGCAAATTCCTTCAGAACTTGCTTTGCGTATCAAAGGCCAAACAATATGTAAATCTGAACGTTAGAGATGCTCATTAAATTCAGTGACTGTGAACCTCTTAAGAAATAAATATCAGAAGAGGAGATGCGAGTTTTTCACAATTCCTTTGCCTCAATGAGCTTTTAGTTAGTCTCTCTATCAAAACGAAATATTCCCAAGTTGAAATACAGGGTGGGGCAATAGTGCGTCAGAGTCCGATTGCTTGAGTTCTAAGATAGTTAGGACGATAATTCAAAAACCAAATATAACTAGAGAACTGTGTCTATATCTATGAATTATTGTCGAAAATACAGGGTGAACCAAGGAAAATCTACAGGATCAATTGCATTTTTTTCAAATGAAGTGCTATGTACTTCAATCCATTTTTTTCAAGCATTTTATTGGACTCCATCCACACCTCCAATATCCTTTACTATCTCTCAACCACTTGGGAGTTATAATTTTATTTGTCAAAATAATGCTATCTGCAGATGCATACCGAAAAAACCACCGTTCTCAAGATTATGGAATGCAAGAGGTCATGATTATAATCCTATTCGTCAGACATATGAGTGATATTTCTGAATCATTATCATTCCCATCCCATTTCAATTCGGAAGTTTTTGAATTAAATTTTCTCGAGTTCTTCAAATGGAACACTCCGTATATTTTTCGACCATGTGATATAGGATTGAGAGGCGAATATTTTTTGTATGTACATCCCTGGGGATATTCCTAGCCGTTTTCGAGTTATCCACTCGGACAATTTTTAGTAGCTCATTTTTACTGACACCTCTTTATAAGGATGATGGAAACATATCGTTTCAATTATTTTAACGAATCCCAACTTCTTATATCCTTCAACTTTATTTCGTGTGTTTGATTCCTGATTTGGAATTATTTTCGTTTGCTATTGTGTGCTATTAATTGAACAACATTTATCGTGGGTACATACATTCTTACAAATTAAGGAAAATAATCACCTATAATCTCCCAAGTGCTTGAATTATTGCCGGAAATTTTTCGTGTACATGAATTTTGAAAAAAATAAACATTCCGCAATTAATTCAACAACGCGGAGGGTTCGGTAAGAAAATTTCACACCAAGAAATGAACATCATTCAACAATTCATAAGAAATAACTGACGATGGTTTCACCTGAACTATTTATATACTACCACTGAAATGTTGATATGTAAAACACAGGGATGATGATTTCCAAAAGCGTCTTCAGTTCTGCAATTGGACAAGCGAAAAAATGCAAGAAGATGCTGCTTTTTTCAATAACGTCTTGTTTACTGACGAGGTAACGTTTCATAAAAATGGATTCGTTAATAGGCATAATTTTCATTATTATGCAACAGAAAATCCACATATTTTCAGGCAAGTTGATAACCAGCACAGGTGGTCTTTGAATGTTTGGGGTGGAATCATTGGAGAACATGTAATAGGTCCACATTTCTTTGATGATACTTTGACAGGAGCTTTTTATTTAAATTTTTTAAAACACTATCTGCCAAATTTACTAATTGAATCTTCCTAACAGACAAAGAATGTGGTTTCAACAAGATGGGGCTCCACCTCATTATTTCAATTCAGTAAAGGAACACCTGAATAATACTTACCCACTTCGATGGATTGGAAGAAATGGACCCATTTGATGGCCTGTCAGATCACCAGATCTTACTAAAATGGAATTTTTTCATGGGGATATGTTGAAAAAACTGTCTACAGTGACACACCAACAAGTAAAGAAAATATGAAGGAAAGAATAATAGATGTATTCAGGAGTATAACACCTGCAAAATGGGTAACATGTGGAGCACTTATTATAATTTATTCATTTCGTTCTTTCATGTTTCTGTTTCATGGTTTCAATCACGTGTAAATAAAAGAAGTAGGAATTCGTTAAAATAATTGAACTAATGTGGATCCGTAACCTTTATAAGAGGTGTCAGTAAAAATAAGATACTGAAAGTTGTCCAAGTGAATATCTCGAAAACGGCTAGGAATAGCCTCAGGGGTGTACATACAAAAAACACTTACATCTCAATCCTACATCACATGGTCGAAAAATATACGGAGTGGTCCATTTGAGAAACTCGAGAAAATTAAAATAAAAACTTCCAAATTGAAAAATCATTTTCAGCCACCCTGTATGATTTTTGGAAATGATAATGATTCAAAAATATCACTCATCTGTCTGACGAATAGCATTATAATTATATCCTCCTGCATTCCATTATCTTGAGAACAGTGATTTTTTTTGTAAACTTCTGCAGATATCATTATTTTAACAAAAAAAGTATAACTCTCAAGTGGTTGGGAGATAGTAAATGATATTGGAGGGATGTATGGAGACCACTAAAATGCTTGAAAAAATGGATTGAAATACGTGGCATTCCATTTAAAAAAAAAATACACTTGACCCTTTATATTTCCCTTGTTTCCCCCTGTATATAAGACAATAATTTCTGGATGTAGACAATGATGTATAGTTTACACTGGTTTTTGTATTATCTGCCTGGCTACCATAGAATTTTTTTTGACAATTAAATTCAATATGAAACGAATAAAATCGACAAAGTCGAAGTACACTATGAGCTGCGGTGGCATGCGGGTAAAGTGCTCGCTCCATAAGCCAAAACATCCGTGGGAGCATGAGTTCGAATCTCAGCATTGTCATCGGTCTCGTGTATTGCATCACGTATTAAAAGGTAAGGGCTACGTCTTCCCCTAGCTCGAACAAGTCTCTAACTTCTGAGAGTTGCACGTAGGGGTGCAATCGGTTGACGAATATAACAATTTCAACAACAACGACTTTTTCTCCACACGTTTCCGCCAAGTGGAAAAATGAGGCAAACATCTGTCAGAAAACAACTACTTCCCTGGCTAATACCACGATGGACATTGAACTACATCTGATAGATATTTGTGCAAAGTTCTTCCAAGAAGACCCAATTGCGAGTGCGTATCTTGTATAATTGAACAATAGATTATCTTTGGCTGGGAATGACATATTTTTGAACTTTGTTCGAATTAATACAATTCAATTTACAGAATTTGCAAAAATTATACACACTCTTATTCTTTACAATCTACTAATAATTTTCACAGTGTTTTCTCAATTCACACATTTTCCATATACAATGGGTTTCTACATTTTTTTATTAATTTTGATATGTTGTAGATCGCCTTTCATCCTGTCCAATTTACAGATTGATCATTTCACTAGATTTCTAGCTACAGGGTGTCAAAAATGCGATTTTTGCTGTAAATATTGATCTTCTCCATTCAAATTGAAAATAATATACATCGTGATGCGTTGAATTACAGTATGGCCAATGTTCATAAAAATTAATAAATATCAATAACGTGATCGTTTTGATTTTCACTTAATTTGATTAAACTGGAAAACAATTGGCAAGAATTTTTCGAAAAAGTATGGGGATTTATGATGATTGCCTGTCCAAGATGTATATAGCTTTCCGTAAACAGGGTTAAAATGAAAATACTTACTGACAACTACTGTATTTCCTGAACAAAATTATATAACTATTATGAAATATCCATTACTATTTACAGGCTATGAGAAAAAAAAATTGAAAGAGTTATGAAACAATCCACAACCGCATCAACCCCTGTTTTCTAGCCGCACTCTTGCAATTTAGACTATATTGTAAAGAGGTAGGAAAATGAAAAATTGTTCATAGATATTCCTAAAATTTGGAGAATTGTTCCCACCCATCAACTCACTATTACCCTCACACATAGTTACGTAAATCAGAATAATAATAATAATAATACTGGCAGTTGGTCCATTATCAATCGGTTCTAGAGTTGAAAACATCATCTACAGTTGAGAGCGGTAATTTTCCGCCAATTTTAGTTTTTCATAACTGTTTCAATAATTGTCGTAAAATTGGTGGGCCGTATAGGTAATAGCAGAATTATTTTTGTAATATCGATAAATGAAAAAACCAGTAATATGTAAAACCAAAAAAAATGGAGAATCAATTATGTTTCAGAATAACATTTTATATGTTTTAAAAATAGCAGAATTGAATGGATAGAAATGATTTATGATCCAAATTGAAATTCATCTAATATGCTTTTATAAGAAACAATAAAGCATCATACGCGAAAATAGTAGAATCTGATTTCATAGGTCTGAATTCGGCAAGATTGGAAAGTGACCGAAATAAGAAAATAAAGTAATTGCAAATCTCAATAACCTAAGCTCTTCAAAACATAAAACGATCATGATAAAAAAATATCGAAATGTAATTCCATCAAAACAACATATAATCGTATCTAAAAACGTAAATCCAACAAATTATCTGAAAATGAATCTGTAGTAACATAAAATCCTTGGAAACAAAATGTGTCAGACTGAAAACGGTCAGAATCGAAATCTAGCAGAAATTTTAGCGAATAATATACCAGTCTGGTAGAAACTTGCTCTATTAGCTATTAGATGGCGCTAACTTCTAGTTGAACAAATCGAATCGTCTGGTTCGGACTCATATTGATCGTTCATTTGTTTGTTCCTTCCTCGATTTATTCAAACCATTTGAAGGCGGAATCATATTATTTTCGTGATATCTAATACTGGCGATAAATTTTAATGTGAGCCTTAGCATTTAAGTAATATCAGGCAGTGAGACAGAAATGACAAAAAATTTGATGGAGACATGAGAATTTATTTAAGTATATTAACCGCACGCTACGCCATCTCTGAGAGAATAGATCAACCGGTGTTTTCAATATATATTTCTCACTTTTCTGGTCGGCAAGATTATTTTTGTTCAGCAAATTATCCACACTTTTCACAACGCACTTTTCGATTTCTACAATATACTTATAAGAATTACAATAGTGGGTAGGTATATCAAATTTTTTGATGATCATTCATCTGAGCTATTTGGATGTACGAGTATATCTTTGGGTGATGAGAGGGTTTTGAAAAATCAAACAAGAGTGCTTAGAAGTAAGGTTGACAATAATTTTTATTCTTGGAGGATTCAATAATTTCTTCGGGGATTTCGAATCTCCATGTTTCTTGGAAAACTCGGATCCACCAATTCCGGAAGAAGACAGTCCATGTAAAAACATTTCAATTTTGGTGCCATATTTTTGATTCAGAAGAAATCGTCCCGATGAACCTGCAAAAATGTAATAATTTTCGAATATAAATACAACTGAGCGAAAATGTATTAGTTATCAAGAAAAACATAGTACCTCTTGCGTCATCATTCCTAATGGCGACCAGATGATGAAATATCATGTTGTCCTCTTTGTTATGTGAAGCTGGCCCTGTATTTGGTAAAAATAATTATGATTCTTTTTCAAATTCATTTCATTATTTTCATCCAAACTGCAGAATTTCAATAATTTGTTTTTTGCGCCTTCAAGTGGATGCATCTTAGAAATATTTTTTGGACATTTCACTTCAATTATGGAGTCAGTACCTAGTAAGCCATCGGGACTGGCCCCAAGATAAAATTCCACAGTTGGCAACACTGCGACCACCACCATATTTTAATTACCTGGATCGCTCGGGCGGTGATTGAAGCAATAATTGTGTTTACCTGAATCCGAATATGGAAGCTGATAGTAAATAAAATTCAAAACACTTCTTTCGACTTCTTAAAAAAACCTAATTCTACTATTTGTAACTACCACAATGAAAAATAGTGTCCGCCACTGTCACTGTTGCACCAACGAATTGATTCGCGTCGATTTGATGTGATGCTGCCACATTACGGCTGTTTTATTATGCAGTTCTTATTTATCACTTTTTAGTATTTGTACTGTTTTGATCTATAGTATATTCTATATGAGATAGTGAATTGCTATGCACTTTTAAGGAAAGTAGTCTGACTCGAAAAAAAATCAATATTTCAATTAGTTTGGGCCAAAATGATTTAAAATAAAAAATGATAATATCTTTCCCTGAAAGAGTACAATATTTTGAACAAGTAGGTGAAAGTTTTATTGAAATCGGACCAGGCATTTTCTAATAATTTGAATAGGCGTTTCAGCGAACATGGGGAACGCTCTTAATACTACATGGACTCAAAGAAGGAATGAATAATTTATTAGATGATACAGTCAATATTATAAATAACCTGTGGTAGAAGTCCATTGTGTCTCGAAGTGGAGTGGTATAGATTCACGATTGATTTTGAGTTTTTCTTCATCGTGAATATTGTAAATACCAAATCAGAGGCTAGTATCAACAAATCGGATATAAGTCATGTTTTTCGCTTTGGCGAAAAGTCTACAAAAATTAGACCCATTGTTGTTCACTTTGTCCGTCGAGACCTTGTTTTTTTTTCAACAAAAAAAACTCAAAGGTACTTCGCTTCTATTAACTGAGATGCTGACTGACAGTAATATGAAAATCTTCAGGAAGGCCAGAACACAATTCAACAATGCGGCCTGGACCTTCAATGGACTGACCTATGTGGCGTTGAAAGAGTGATAAAATGTGAAAATGATCTCGATGCTCTGTTGAACAATTAAAATAACTTGCATTGTATGTTGTATGCTTTTCGATATGTATTTTTTTTCCTGGTATAATTAGTTTTCATTAGATGAGTAAATGGTAACTTTTCTTCATATACTTATAACCTCATTGAATTTTATTATTCAAATTATATATTCAAATTTTATTGTTATTGTTTATTTATCTCTCTGTTACAGGTTATCGCTTTTGCACTATTCCTCCTTGCAAATAATAATTGACAAAATCAACATAACATTCATTCCTTTTGCAATATTATTTAACTTTTCTCTTATCATAATTTTTTATAAAAAGTGACGATATATCACGTGGGTGATATGTTTATTTAAATCTTTAGTACTAGCTAATTTTACTGACAAACCTTGACATATTTTCTTTGCTCTGTGAAAACCTGCACCATGAAAATTGCTCACTTGAATCTAAGGTCAATCTTCACGGGATTCAATGAATTTGTGGCCCTCATTGCAGAAAATGACTTTGATATTATTATGGTCTCTGAAACTTGGTTAACTGATGCTACGGACTCCAACGTTATTAGTATACCTGGATATAGTCTAATACGAGAAGATAGAGTAGGCCGAGGAGGTGGCGTAGGTTTCTATGTGAGGGTCACGTATAATGCCAAGATTTGATTTTCCGGTCAGTTATTCTCTAGAACATTTTTTGGAAATTAAAATTAAAACTAGGAAGTGTGCACTCGGTGTGTTTTATAGACCACCTAGCAACAATATCAATAACCTAATCAATGATTTTGATAACATTTTCTCTTACATTAGTCCTTTATATGATGACATAATCTGCATGGGGGATCTGAATTATGATTTTTTAAATATTTTAAACCCGAATCTATATAATTGTTTTGAATCGTATGGGCTAACGCAAATATTATGCGAACCAACTCGAATTACTGCTACATCAGAATAACTGATAGATCCCATCCATGTGTGCAACACTGAATTTGTCATTAAATCTGGTACTTCACCATCCAATGGCATATCCGATCATTTATTGGTATATCCTAAATACAAATTAGACCGACCGAAAATGAGGCCGAACGTAACATACCGGTGTTATGACAACTTGAACATAAATAGCTTTTTGTCGGACCTCCGATCACTTCCCTGGTTTGGCATAATTTCAGAAAATAATATAGACAAAAAGCTCGACATTCTTAATGAATTATCACTCAGCAGTTTTGATAAACATGCCCCCAAAAGAGTAGCACGGGTTACCAAACCCCCTGCTCCGTGGCTGACTCCTAACCTGAAATTATTGATGAATGAGCGAGATAGAGCTTTACAAAAATTAAAAAAATCAAAAATGCCACATGACCGGTTGAGATACAAAGAACTACGAAATTACACTACATCGATGATGAGAGCTGAAAAAAAGGCTATCTTAGGTCAGTGTGTGTCGAAAAAGATTTACGTAAAACATGGAATGCTTTTAGCAATCTTTATTCGTGACAACAATAAATTTGCAATCTCTGAAAGTTTATCAGATCCTAACGAAATTAATAAATACTTCGCAAAGTTCGTTCAGAATGTAACAAATAATTGATGAAAATATAAAATTTTATAGTGAAAATCTTCATAACCCTGAAAACAAATTCTCGTTCCACCTCACGACTGTTGAGGATCAGGAGATCCTATGCAGCATAAAAACGCAAGCTCTTGGTTCTGATCGAATTTAAAATAAAATGATCACTTACTCTATTTCAGTAATTCATGTTTAAATTACACATATAATTAACTGCTGTATCGAATCTTCATTTTTTCCTAAACAATGGAAGATCGCGATTGGTAAGCCCTTTCCGCGAAAAACATGATCCAACTAACTTTTCTGAACTCAAGATTATCAGTATCCTACCAACTATGTCTAAAATACTGGAAAGGATAATCTAAAAACAAACATTTGAATATTTTTCACGTAATAAAATACTTCCAGATACACAGTGTGGCTTTAGAGAGGGGTACAGCACAGGTACTGCTTTAGCAACTGTTACTGCTGATATAATCGAAGCTTTTGACAAAGGTCTTGTTAGTTCACTAGTGCTTTTAGATTTTTCAAAAGCTTTCGACACCAATAACCATGAACTTATTTGCAGAAAACTTAGATAGTACGGCTTTGACAATAATGCAGCTTTTCATATTTGGTCTTCTTTGTTAGGTAGGTCACAACGGGTCTTTGTCAACGATAAATATTCTGCATCCTTGGATATATTGTCTGGTGTCCCTCAGGGATCTATAATTGGGCCATTAATCTTTATTATCTACACTGCGGATATACTTTCATCTGTCAAACACTGTAAGATCCAAGCCTATGCGGATGATACTCAACTTTACACCCACTTTGACACTGAGGATTATTCAAATGCACAAACACTCATAAACGATGATCTCAATCAAATCAAAAAATTATCTCATCAACACGACTTACAGCTCAATACTGGTAAAACAATTTTGATGTGCTTTGGTAATCCAGAAATGAAGAAGTTCATCCAAGAGAATTTGCAAATCAGCATTGATGGTCTTACCTTGAAAATGGTTGACTCTGCTAGAAACTTGGGTGTGCATCTTGACAACGAACTAAGATTTTCAGAGCACATTAAGAAGCTGATAAAAAAAGCATATTTATCCTTGAAGTTTCTGTATTGTAATCGTCATATTTTGAGTGTAAAATTAAAGAAAATGCTATGTGACTCACTTGTGCTCAGTCATTTCAACTATTGCGACTTTATATACGGCCCATGCCTTCTATCAACTGATGTGAATAGAATACAAAAGGTTCAAAATTCATGTTTTCGCTTGATATACGGTATCAGAAAGTTTGATTCCATCTCACAAAAATTCAAGGTAACAAAATGGCTGAATATGAAAAACCGGAGACTGCACCACCTTGGCAACTTTGTATTCAAACTAATATATTCACCCCACTCAACTACTTTGCAGAAGAAGTTCATTCCACGTTGCAATGTACACTCCAGAAATACTAGGTTTAGAAATAAGTTTACAATGCCCCATCATCGCACTGCTACGTTTAAGAGATCGTTCACTTTCAACTCAATAGTATTTTTCAACAATCTTCCTGAGCAATTGAAAATTCTCAACAGTAATAAATTCAAATATAAATGCAAACAATTTCTTTTTAATGAACAATGAATAAATAATTTTATCACCCACGCCAATGGAGGAATTTTCCAAAGATAACGCTGATGACTACAAGTGTTAATAATATCATGGATACGAAGGCAATAAAAGCAAATTGATTGTATATGTATGGTGACTATTTGTGAATCTATGGTCCAAATTTGGTTGAGTATGAGTAGCTATAAGCTAGACTTCGCCAAAGTTATGGACCATCTATTGTCATCTGTTGATTTTTTCCGTCTGTTTTGTATTGATAAAGCCGATTTATTATTATTATTATATTTAGGGGTCAGCCTAAATTAAATTACACTTACTGATGGCATCATTTGAAATCGATTGACGTTCGCAGAATTGGTCCATCTTCAGCCGTTCTCGAATTGAAACGTTCATCTAGAGTTCAGAGCGGTAATTTTCAATCAACCTGTGATTTTCATAAGTTTTTCATAAATTTTCATATAATTTTCATATAATTCTACTTTTCTTCTATAAACTCATCAAATTTAAAAATGATAGAAATTAATTTGAAAATTACACAGGCTTTTACGGAACTTCGATCGCGTGACGCAATTTTTTGCTAAACCTTGTATCTGAGCAAATGAATATCATATATTATTGGACCCACCATGATATTTTGCGAAATTGAAATCGATTCAGAGCCAATTAAAAATATTCGATGTGAGATTCAAAATCAGATGGCCAAGATATATTTGAGGAAATCTTGCAATATTATGAAAAATAAAAATTTTAACTTTCGAAAATATATTTCATTGACTAGGAATAAATTTCAAAGTTGGTGAGAGTATAAGTTGAAAAAGCCCTAGTACTATAATACAATTCGAATTCAAAGATTTCGAAGGTTCAGCATGAATGAGCTCAAGAAGAAAAAAAGCAAGTACTCGATATCAAACGATTTTAATAAAAATACATCATTGTAAAATGAATAACTCGAATGTATCTGTAGTTTCGAAAACAATAAATTTAGGATTCGAAAATTATTTATATATATTTATGGATGCCCGCAGAAAAAGTCTTGTACGTAATTCGGATCATAAACGATCATTATAGTGCACGGGCTCGGCTCATCGCCTTGCCCGATAATATTCACAACTACTATAATGATCGTCGTTTTGGTCCTTATTACATAAATAACTATCATCAGACATCAACTTTGCTTTGGGATCTCGAAGGCTACTTCGTTGAGCGGCTGTATGGGAATATATATTTCCGATTTTTGGCTCTGAAAATACTTCATATAATTCAAATTAAGTGGATGATAACGAAAAGAGGATTATATATAAGCTGTCTGTCGATGTAAAATGTTTTTCTGTTATTCACTCACAGACACGAGAATATTAATTAAAATTTAATTCGCGAGAGTTATAATTTTGATAACTTGTCTAAATAAACTTGTTTGCCAAAAAAGCCTAACCTAGGGTTTCGGTTATGAAATCGGAAGTGATAGGTATCAGGTCTTCTGAAGTTGAAATTAAAATCGGGTCTAAAGTTGGAGAGGCATGTCTGAACTTGCATAATCTTTGAACTCGTAACAGTTCTGGCAATGATTTTATCACATTGTTACGGGTGTGAAGTTATCCACATCCACAAATGTACACTGAGAAAAATATTAAAAATTTCTAGCACGCACAAAAGGCTTTGTACATGTTTCAACTCAATTTATGTTATGTAAAAAGCTCTTTCCTTCATACCTGATAACTCCTACGAGTTTTCCAGGCCGTCCGAGGGGGTGTAAATGGGGTGAGTTTCCGAAAAAAAATCATAGAAGGCAGAAATGGCTGTGTACACCTTTCTGATCGGGATATGTTATGGAAAATGCATTTTCCCTCATCCCTGATACCACCCACGAGTTTTCCAGGTCGTCCGAGAGGGTGTAAATGGGGAGAGTTTCCGAAAAAACATTACAGAAGGCACAAATGGCTTTGTACACTTTTCTGCTCGGGATATGTTATGAAAAATGCGTTTTTCCTCATCCCTGACACCACCCATGAGTTTTCCAGGCCGTCCGAAAGGGTGTAAATGGAGTAAGTGTCCGATAAAAAATCATAAAAGTCACAAATGGCTTTGTACACGTTTGTGCTTGGGATATGTTATGTGGAATGCTCTTTTATTCCCGATACCACCCAACAATTTTCCAGGCCGTCCCAGAGGGTGTGAATGGGGTGAGTTTCCGAAAAAAAATGATAGAAGTCACAAATGGCTTTGATATGTTACGGAAAATGCTCTTTCCCTCTTCCCTGATAGCAAACGGCCTGGAAAACTCGTGGGTGGTATCAGGGATGAGGGAAAATGCATTTTTCATAACATATCCCGAACAGAAATGTTGTGCCTTCTACGTTTTCTTTTCGAAAACTCACCCCATTCACACCCTCTCGGACGGCCTGGAAAACTCGTAGGTGGTATCAGGGATGAAGAAAAGAGCATTTCACATAAAATTTCCCAATCACAAACGTGTACGAAGCCATTTGTGCCTTCTATGATTTATTTTCGGAAAATCACCCCATTTACACCCCCTCGGACGGCCTGGAAAATTCGTAGGAGATATCAGGTATGAAGGAAAGAGCATTTTACATTAGAAATTTTTAATATTTTTCTCAGTGTACATTTGTGGATAACCTCACACTCGTCACACTGTTGTTGTATAGTAAATGTTTTCATTAATTCTGGGAAACTTATGAGTCACCAAACTGTCATCAGGTTGATATTTCCACGGCCACCTGAATTTAAATGTTTTAAACAATATTTCCTGAGATTATTGAGAAAACTTGGATGATTTAGGTATAGGGATATGATATGTCTTCTTGAATAATTTGTCTTCATCTTTCAATTTATCGAGTGATATACAAGGGATTTCATTTAAAAAAGGAACTTTTGACCACTTTTATGCATAACGGTATCCAAAAGCAGAGACCAATAATAATAATAATAATATTTAGTTTCTTGTTTCCATCATTTGCAATCGAGGAGTATATTTTCATAGTTCTTATTCTATTTGGGGACACGACTATCTTCAAAGGGTTTGCATTTTTATCATGACGAAAATCCCCGGAATATTAAATCTTCTAATCTTTTAGACTCCATCATATTCAGTAGAACGTTTTATATTTCCAACGAAGCATGTAATATTCTCATGTATATTCCAAATGCGATTTCACGGGAGTACATTAGCAAATATTGATATTAACATAAACCAGCACACACTCGTATGCTATTTCTTTGCATTCGTCACAGATATAAGTTCCGCTATACATTTCGAGCAAAAAATTATGATTCTCATTCATATGTAAATGTAATGAATTCTATTATTGACATTACGATTGTACATTTACTTGAATGTTAATGAATTCTGTTATCTGATCGGACTCGAAGGTTTTAGTTAGATGGTGAATAAATCAGGATAAGACGCATTCCGGTTGAGACCGATCCAAGCAAGTAGATGGTATACTGATTCTCTAATTGAAACTGAGTTTTCAGTTTGATACAAAGCAAAACAGTTGTGTAGGTAAGTATTTCAAGAGTGTTCTAGACAGCGCATTATTCACACAAGAATGTTCAAACGCGAGAACGCAATTAGAGCGTTAATTTTATTCTGTGGATAAAAAGTGCCAACACACGAATACAATACTAAGTTTCATTCACAATGGTAAGCCTACATTAGTCGAATTTAATGAAAATAAAATTACATTTCAGCGCCACACGTAGGTACTGTTTCTTCTAATCTTCGGTGA
This sequence comes from Chrysolina americana, assembly GCA_958502065.1. Taxonomy (NCBI): domain Eukaryota; kingdom Metazoa; phylum Arthropoda; class Insecta; order Coleoptera; family Chrysomelidae; genus Chrysolina; species Chrysolina americana. The sequence continues at coordinate 15,123,385 of OY293415.1, forward strand.
AAGTCTATGACGAAGCGCCACTGGATTGCTAAGGTTAGTTGTTTATTATGGACTTTATTGTTGCTCTTGTTCTCCTATTACTATGAAAGTTCCTTAACAATCTGACCTGAAAACGTATTTTGTTCTTATAGTTTTCAACTAGTTTCCCCTAGGGGATATGAGGATTTGTTACAGACCAGAATGGCATTGGATTACGGAAGAAATTCAATGAAGTTACGCCTAACTCCATTCAAGGCATAGAATCCCTGTAGAAAGAAGACTGTCATATTTTATACCTTGTTTGTACTTTTTGAATGGCATGTAATAGGTTAAAGACCTCAATACAGGACCAGATTTATATTTTATGTGCTCCCAGGCTCGTGAGTTTCTGCCGCCCCTCTTCATATCATGGTGAAGGAGGGAGAATTTAGACATCAGAAAGGACTTTGTGCTGTAGACGAGTATTATTGTAGTTCTAAGCGCCCCTCAGCATCGTGCGCCCCTAGCTAGGGCCTATTTTGTGAATCAAGCCTTGCCTTAATGAATACTAAATTCAGTAATGTCTCAAAATCATCAGCAATCATTCTCGTGAATTTCTTTATGCGGCAGTGATCCATTTCATTTAATAATCGCTTACTGTTCTAGCACCTATATAATTTTCGCATCCATTCTTTTTTGGGATCTTCCTGCTCTTTTTTCAATGCTATCAGCCAGTCTCTATTCAAATAATAGTCTACACAAATATGCAATTTAGATAGCATCACTACACTTTGAGTACTTGGGAACGCAACGAATACCGCACACAGGACGAACAACTTGAACGAAACGATCATTTGCTCGCCTTGTTCGTTCACTGGCGCTCTGCTTGTTCTGTTCGTTGAGGCTGGAATGGTAAGTCAGGACGCAGCCTATCATACCGTTCCTCAAATTTTTGCCAACATTCCTCGTCAATTTGTTTGAATATTACCTTGATGTTCTCCCCTTCATCAGATGGAAACTCTGCATTCGACATAACTTTTTTTGTTATTAATTTTTTTAATTATGGGTTATTTTGGAGGATGCAGAAGTCAGAAACTTTAGAATATGAAGATATCGGATATAGAGGACCGGGAATCCGTTATGGTAGTGACCGTACCGAAAAGTAAAACTGGTGTATCGAAGGAATCACAGATTTGGATGGAAAAGAGTTATCCGCTTTGCCTTTATTAAGACTGTCTGCGTCCTGAAGGTATTGAACAATTTTTTTTGAGTTTCCGACAAAATGAATGTTCATCTCAGACAATTGGAAAAAAATAATTGGGAAAATCCCAAGCAAAATTACAATATATTTAGGATTGCCAAACCCATCTTCCTATACGGGACATTGCCTTCGTCGCACTTCTGCTACAGCTCTAACTAATGCAGAAGCAACTATGACTAACTCAAAAAGACACGGTGGTTGGAAAAGTTCCACGGTAGTGGGGGGTATTTGGAGGATGGCATCGATTTAAGAAATATAACGACGCGTATTTTGTCTACTGTGCCATTAGAAGAGGCAGGTACCTCGACAGTAGTAGTGAACAGAAGCTCCAGCAATACAAAACAAGATATTGTCTCCTGTGGTGGGCACATTTCAAAATGGTACATTTATTATAAGTAATAACGTGAATGAATAAAATATGGTTCAGTTTTCATTTCATAAATATATACACACATTTATATATACCGGGTGGCCACGAGGTGAGGTACGCCCCCCAATTTTTCTATAGTTCTGAAGATACAGGATTAAAATTTGGTACGTCAATACACCACTCAAATACGCATATTTTGACTCCATTACCGAAAATTCACCACTTCCGGTTTAACTAGAAGTGACCCTAAACTTTTTAATTTTCTAATGACACCCTGTACATATTTTTTAATTATCCGGAAAAACACGCAATTTTTGATAACACTGTTCTTCAAAATTGAAAATCGGTTGAAAAATGGCGGAGCTACAGTTGATTGTTCAATCGAATAAAGTTGGCCATGAACATCAAACTCAAATCATCACAACTGACGAACGGCGTTAACATTCACGAGAGGAAGGTCCGAGGTGAGATACAGCTGAAAATTGAGCTTCTTATGTGATTGCAGCAACCATATTATCCAAAAAATATAAAATATTCCCTCAAAACGGAGTAGTACCCATAAAGAAATGCTCACAACTGCCATTTCTCAAATGGAAACATACTCTTTTCATATCATCGTATTGAAAAGTTATGAATTATCCAAATAATCGTGTAAAAAGTTTCGGAGAATCCGAAAGAAATCGAAGATACGGGATGTTTTATTATGAGTGTTCTCAAAATTAAATATTCTTAAACAAAGGTGGCTTGAACCTACGAAAGCTAAGCAAAAAATCAAAGCTTTTCATTCGAGTAATCTGATAATTCATCATTTTCCAATACGACAATGTGAAAAGAGTATGTTACCATTTGAGAAATGGCATTTGTGAGCATTTCTTTATGAGTACCATTCCATTTTGAGGAAATTTTTGATATTTTTTGAAACTATAGAAACATTGGGGGGCGTACCTCACCTCGTGGTCACCCGGTATACAGGGTGATTTACGTAGGCCGTGCATTAGAAGTTCTTCAGCAGTTGGGCTAGAAACTATTGGTATGCTGTCATAATTGATCATGTTCGTTCTATCTCAAATATTTTCAGTCCTACAGCTGTACAGGGTATTCCAAAAGTCGGTATCAACTTTCTTATTTTAAATGGAAACCAATTTTTTTTTGTCATGGTTCGATTGGCCTTCTAATTATGTCTTTAGACAACCTGAGTTATGTTAACTAATCTTTTACAGTTTTTGATATATTTCCATTTTTGCGAAAAAAATTGTTTAGGAAAACACCTGTAGCCCGCAAACCGTTCAAAATTAGGAAACCAAATTTATGGAATAGTTAGCTGGTAGTCCAGGCTAAAATCTGATGTCCCATTGACGGTCCCATTCTGTACCATAAGGGCGCAGGCAATTTTCGAAATTCGCATTATAAAATTGTCAAAAATTAAAATTTTGCAAATGGCACCAATCATTTTTATTGAAACCATTCGAAAGAAAATTGAATTTTATGACGAGTTATTTCAGCTTTCCCTATACCCAAGTTCAACCTCTATCGAGTTATTCAATAAAAATAAAGCCTTATCTCGCCGAATGATTCTGTGTTTATTCAAGTATGCCATGGAAACAAAAAACAACTGTAAACTGTCAAAGTAAAAAGAGTCGTGCAAATTCTAAAATAAAATTGATTCGAATATAGAAAATTGTCATGTGCCAAAAAATTGTGCAGCAAACTGCCCGGGTGTTTAATTTGAAATATCTAAACTTACCGAGGTTGACACGGGGAAAGTTCTCACGATTGAAAAATAATTTTATACATTTTGGGAAAGTGGCCAGACCTATTACGGTTGAACCACTAACTGGCAATGAAGATAATCCAATTACCATTCTCGGATATTATCAAGCATATCCTCAAGCCTCAATACGAACGGCATCTTTGGAATTGAGATTTTCATATTCTGCAATACAAACCATTTTACACCGCCATAAGCTTTTTACACCGCCTTTCAAATTCATTAGTTTGCAAAAATTACACCCAGGTGACTTTCCTCGTAGAGTAAACTTTTGCGATGACTTATTACTCAAAATACATGAACACGCCGGATTCTTCGAAAACATTATTTGGACTGACGAGGCAAATTTTTGTCAGCAGGGAGTTTTCAATAGGCGACATTTTTGGGCTTCTGAAAATCCACATATGGTGTTCGAAGTTGAAAATGAAGTACAATTTCGAATAAATGTAATTTGTTTGATGATGAACCAAGAGGTACGCTATTTTATGTACGATGAAAATAGCTCAGATCAAGAAGTAAACCCTAGATAGCCCCGATGCCGAAAATACAAACGAAGTTGTCAACCGAAGATAACTCAAGCGGAGACTGTGATGTTTTGGGTTTCTGACGGTCGATCCAAAACAAAACACCTCTTGCACAGTGCCGTACTTTTTTAAGGGGTTCAACATTATTTAATTTTGTGAGGAAAGAATTTGAGTACTTATCGTGATTTAGTCTGATCGTGGGATAAATGTAAAAATTTCACCAATGCAATGCAAATGTAGTATGTGAGCAGCATCAAGTGGATTGACGGTTTTGTCTGAAAATTCAAAATCGATATCTAGGAATATTTATAGAGCTCAGAAAAATTTTCGTTGGAATTTTTTATTCAAATAACGATCAAATTCTGTCATCAATATGTAGGTCATTCAAAATTACGGTCGATTTTTTATAATTTGCGATCCTAATAATAGGTAAACTCCAAAAATAATCGTGTACCCATTTGATGCGATCGATGAAAAAATTATAGAGGACAAGGTTTAATTTTTATAGTCTGATTCAGTTTGAAATTGGCGTGAGGGAATTTTAGGGTCAGAAATTGTTGCTTTTATTCATAATCAAAGGACTCAAAGTGGTGGACAATTTTTTGTGGTAAGGAGTTTTGTGATTTATGATTCTATTCTATCCATAATTGGAATCTAGTGGTGTTCGGAGATCAGAAATAAAGCATTTATGGTCTAAATTAAATAATTCAAACAAGCTAAAAACGATTTTCTCACTGGGAATTTCATGTTGTGCAGATCACCATTCTTTAATGAAGCACGAAAAAGATTTGAATAAATATTAGTTAAGATACCGTTTTTCAATAGATATTATAAAGTACATGAAAATATAAAGGAAAAAACATGTTTTTGCCTCAAAACTGAATCACAGCCACAACAACAGAACTTGTAAAATAATTCGATGATATCATTCCTGACGAAAAAATTACTAAAACTCTAGTTTCATGACAATTTTCATCACGAATCAAAAAAGTTTGCGTTTTTTCCTGTATATGCACATATGAAAAACTATACTGATTCAAACAAATAAGAAAAAATATATTTATTTACTATACATTGCATCATTACTTGATTAACATTTACAAATTTCCTGTTGTAATTTTGTATTTTAATATTTTTTCATATGTGGCTGTGATTCCATATTTGAGTTCACGTGTTTCAATAATTCAAGTATTTTTATTCCAATATACCTATGTTTTTATGTAGCAATCTTGGGAGCTACAATAAATCCTAACGGAACAGGCCAAATCACTTTACACCTACACTCTTCAGTGTATTTCATATCCTTGGAATTATCCCTTTCATGAGAACTATTTGGTGAAATTCATTAACTATCTACATATCAGGTTTGAACTAAAACAAAATCTTTCTTGTGCAATTAATTTTTCTGAGAAATATTTAATTGACAAGTTTTCAATATCACGAAATGTTCACCTTATTTCTTTGAGGCAAATAAGAAATACCTACCCACAATAAGTTGACGATAACTGAATAATTTCTCTTTACAAGTTAAATTGATGAACAAAGTAACTTTTTGAGGGGAATGAATTTGTTACCCTCCTACACTTTCTGGAGTTTCTGGAGTTGCTTAATTTTTCAGATATAGGGTGGATTCATGCAGCATCAAGTAACAATTATTAAATAAAAAGTATGTTAACAATTATCACTTTAGGTAAGTGAGGAAAAACAATCATTAATGTATACCAAATAAACTATTCAAAAATTTTCCATTTGATTTTGTGAAAACTGTGTTGGTAAAAGCATGATTCAGCTTGTCTCTGTCTTTGCCATGTTACCAGTTTACTTAGGCCCCAAAAATAATCTTTGGGGTGAAATAATAACACTCTATTTAACTCTTCGCAAAATCACCTCTCAACTGCTTGTAGGTACATCAGGAATGGCTTCTGGTTTCAGAAGTGTTCTCACTTACGAACATAGGTATATACAAATATTTCTTCAAGCTCAAACGATCCAATTCGAGAACATCACACCATATTTGCAACTTCTTCTCGTCAGTAGGAAACTTATGTATGAATGAATTATTCATTATTAGTACCTATTCCACTTCAATATTATATCTGAAGAATACGTTTACATTCTTCGTCCGACACGCCACTGTTAGCTCACCTGTTGAATGTTTGTTGACTATCGTTGTTTTGTAAATAAAGCAGTATTTCGACATTGTATCTCACTAAACCACTGCACTACTATCAAAAGTATCACAAATCTCAAGTAAACTTGTTTATGAACGTCAAAAAACCACGAAAACTCTTGGAAACCCAAAGGAAATTTCTAATCAAAACAACAAGAAAATACGTCAATCCAATGGCGACCAATACAACAAGCGGTGTTGCCAAGAGTGAGATAATTCTGGTAACCGCCTTTAATTTTCAGAGTGCCTACTATTTTATCAGTTGAAAACGACATATTATATCTTTTGAGAGAAGATTGTTTTCCAACTTTTTGGAAAAAATATTTTTCTAGAACGCCCAGAGTAATACACCGGAATATAAAATTACGCATTGCTTGATACTTACCGAGCTCAGATTTTTCATCGATCAATTTGACAACAGAGGATAGATGTTTGCAAACAGCAGAGACTTGAGGTGAATTGTAAATAAACACATTTGTCTTTGCTTCATTGAGTACGGTGTTTACATAGCATCGGGCCTATCTAGAGTTTACTTCTTGATCTGAGGAAAATAGTGAGAGATACTTGGAAATTCCTCATAATGTAGTCAAAACATTTCTTGACAATTTGCCACTGGCTAGAGCTGCACGATCATGGTACCAAATGGATGGGGCACCACCGCACAATACTCAAACTGTGTATACGAAATTGACATCCATGTTCGATCACCGTTGGTAGGGAAATCGAGGACCTGCAAGATCTCCAGATCTCACCCCGTTATATTTTTATATTTGGAGTAGGGTAAAAGATTTGGTCTATTCTTCACCAGTTCGCAATATTGATGATTTGAGACTTAAAATTATACAGACTTTTGACAGTCTCGATCCCAACGAAATCAGAAGTGCTACGCAAACTATTGAAAGTAGAATAATAGAATGTTTGTACAAAAATGGTGGTCATATTGAACATTTACGCTAGAGTTCTGTCAATACTTTGCAATATTTCTAATTTAATTGACGTCTTGACGTCGGGGTCTCAATCTGCCTACTCCCCATGTCTCGTCACTGGCTTTCTCTAAGGTCTCAATCTGCCTACGCCTTTGAGAGGACTGAGGAATTATTGTGGGTTGAGGAACTGTATTTATAGTGGACGTGGCTGTAATAGCCGTGTGCAATGTATTGGCGCGAGGTGAACTATGGGCGGGAACTGAGTTGGCGCTAGATGAGCTGTGTGCGGGAACTTGGTTGGTGGGAAATGAGTTGATGCGTGCAAAACAAAAATGTTCATCCTGTAAAAGTAAGTAAATCTATAAAAAGTATATTTATGCATTTTTTTCATTGAACTCTCCTTTGTTTTTAGAGATTCTACTGAAAGTCCTGAGACTTCTGAAAATTTTTAAAGGAAGGGCCCCACAAAATGCAGAAATGATAACGGCTATACGAAATTCTAAGAAAGGAAATAATATCCAAGACAATCCAAAATCAGTAGGTATCGATATCCCAGCAGAGTCTTACATGAAAGAGTTGATGGAGTTGGATAGAAAACTTACTGACAATAACATAGTATTTTTTACTTCCTTCACAAATACTTCGAAGAGTGCTTGTTGTTAAATTGTTGTTATTAGTGCACTTTAACTGAAAAGATGTAATTTTATCTATAGATGACAAAGCTTCTTCATGTTGGACGCATCAGTGTATTAGGAGATGTATGCCTCAGTTAGTTGACGATGATATTTTAAGGCACCTTTAGCTAGGTTGGAGGAAATGGAAGGAAAACATTATCTAATCTAGACATGGCTACTTTGATAAAAGATAAAACTATACCACAGAGATGACGTCAATTTGAATTGAAATTTACCTTCACCTTATTTATACAATGTAGTTTAACATATTCAAAAAACGTTTTTTCTCAATGTTGACCAACTGTTCTAGAATATTTAATATTTTTTCTGTATTTCCATAATCTGCATTCCTATATGTAATAAAAGACAGTGTTTATAAAAATTAGACACTTGGTCATTACTTCAATTTAATTAAATTTTAGACTAACCTTATTATAGTTTTTTTACAATATTTGAATGTCAAATTCATTATGTATCCACTTACGCCATTTTCAAGTATTCCCCCTTCATAAAATATCGCTTCTATTCAATATATATATGTTGCAAATATCGATCAACATGCTTAATTATTATCAAAATAAATATAATTTATCAATTTTTTTCGATAATATAATAATAGTATTTTTAGGGGTATGTATGTATATCTCACTCATATAGCAATTTACTGAGAAGTCGAAGAAGAATATACTATTTTCCTGATCTAAATTATTGTACAACAAGGTTTATTTTCTTCTAATTGTTTTTTTTAGGATTGAGAAAAACAAAGATCCTGAAGAACTGAAAAGTGCAATGAGACCGATTTGAGTAATTTGTGTTAGTGTCAATGCAGAACTAAATTTCCAAAGGTCTTGATAACTGCCAAGAGAGTGTATCAGAATTCATATGTATGTTGTATTTGTCGTTTTTGCAATAAATAATTTTTTATTCCTACTCAAAATAATACTACATTTGACCTCATATTTGATATATCAAGGGTAGTTTATTCCATATATAAACTAGACACCCTGGATATGTTCTACATTCATCTTCAAGAAGCGTACAAAAATATATTTCGGGGATATTTTTATGGTAAGAATACATATATATTATATATATATATATATATATATATACCGGGTGACCACGAGGTGAGGTACGCCCCCCAATTTTTCTATAGTTTTGAAGATACAGGTTTCAAATTTGGCACGTCGATATATTACTCAAATACGCATATTTTGACTCCATAACCGAAAATTCAACACTTCCGGTTTAACCGGAAGTGACCCCAAACTTTTTTTTTCAAATGACACCCTGTACAATTTTTTTCATTATCAGGAAGAACACGCAATTTGTGATAACACTGTTCTCCAAAATTGAAAATCGGTTGAAAAAAGGCGGAGATACAGTTGATTGTTCAATCGAACAACGTTAGCCGTGAACATCAAACTCAAATCATCACAACTGACGAACGGCGTCAGCATTTACGAGAGGAAGGTTCGAGGTAAGATACAGCTGAAAATCGAGCTTCCCATGTAATTGCAGCAACCATATTTCCCATCAATTATCAAACATTTCCTCAAAACGGATTAGTACCCATAAAGAATGGCTCACAACTGCCATTTCTCAAATAGCAACATACTCTTTTCACATTGTTATGTTGAAAGATGATGAATTATCAGATTACTCGAATGAAAAGATTTGAAGAATTCCGAAAGGAACCAGAAATACAATGTAAGTGTTCCCAAAATTGAATGTTCTTCAACGAAGGCGGCTTTGAACATAAGAAAGCTAAACAAAAAAGCATATTTTGTCAACAAAGTGACAATTTGTTCTACTCATTCAATACAAGAGAATTGTAACTTGTTGAAAAACATTCCGATGGAGCGAAAATTTACTAGAAATGAAAAAGTAGATTTACTGCTAATTTATGGCGAGTGTAGAAAAAATGCAACTGCGGCTTGCATTCTTTACAGTGAACGATTCCCTCTCAGACAACGCCAACCAAGTAGAAACTATTTCGCACGTTTGGAAAGGCAATTCAGGATAGAACCAGATGACAATGTACATGATCAGGATAGTTTTATTATTGATGCAGAGACGGAAACTAATGTTTTGGCTGTTGTTTATGTAGATCCCACCATATCACTTCGACAAATCGAACATGAATTACCAGTTGGACGAGAATCAGCTCGAAAAATTCTAAAAAAACATGGGTTTAAGCCGTATAAATATCAGATACATCAGCGCCTTTACGAAAATGATCATCAAAGAAGGGTCCAATATTGCAATTGGCTACTTGAGAACCACATAAGGAACCCGAATATGACGAGAAACATTATATTTTCCGACGAATCAAGATTTACGAATCTTGGTATGTTCAATAGAAACAACACCAGATACTGGGCAACTGAAAACCCCAGGCTCATAAGACAAGGGAATTTTCAGGAACGCTTTGGATTCAACGTGTGGATAGGTCTGATAGGAACTCGAATCATTGGGCCCATAATATTTGATGGTATGTTGAATGGGCAACGCTATTTGGGATTTCTACGAAACGAAATAGAAGGATTCATGGAGAATTTACCTCTCGACGTCTACCAAAATATGTATTTCCAGCAGGATGGTGCACCTCCCCATAATTCCCGAATAGTAACCAGTTACCTAGATGAAACATTCCCAAATCGATGGATTGGCACGAATGGTCCTACAAGATGGCCTCCAAGGTCACCGGACCTCACGCCACTGGATTTTTTCATATGGGGTTACCTGAAGAACAAGGTTTACTCTTCTAGTCCTACATCAAGGGAGGATTTGGAACATCGCCTTAGAGAAGCAATTGCAAGTATTACTCAAGCTCAGTTAAATGGAGTTATGGAAGCAATAGTGAGACGTGCAATTTTGTGCAGAGAACATAATGGAGAACATTTTGAACAGTACTTGTGAATCATTTTTTCATTACTTTGATTTCTGTTAGTGTAGTAAGTGACCAGAACCAATAAACAATTTACTTCATACCTTTTTATTCGTTCAGAAATTAGTTGTATCAAATGTTAGAAATTGGAATAAATATCTAATACATCTTTTTTACTCTGCAGGTATATTCTTATGGTGGATTTATACAGCAGTTCCAATTCATGAGTTTTTAGTCACTAGTAAGAAGTCATAAGAATGTTCGTTAATGGAATATTTATTCCAACAACGATCTTAAAACTGCTGTATGAATCCACCATCAATTACGATTAGCATACAAGTAATGAGAAAAAAGTTCGCTCCATCGCCGTAGAATGTTTTTCGACAACTCACAATGTTCCATTATTCAGAATGTACCGCAAATTTTCACTATTTTTTTTTTTAAATATGAATTTTTGTTTAGCTTTCGTAGGTTCAAGCCGTCTATGTTTAAGAATAGTCAATTTTGAGAACACTCATAATGAAACATCCCGTATCTTCGATTCCTTTCGGAATTCTTCAAATCTTTTCATTCGAGTAATCTGATAATTCATCATCTTTCAACATAACAATGTGAAAAGAGTATGTTGCTATTTGAGAAATGGCAGTTGTGAGCCTTTCTTTATTGGTACTAATCCGTTTTGAGGAAATGTTTGATAATTGATGGGAAATATGGTTGCTGCAATTACATGGGAAGCTCGATTTTCAGCTGTATCTTACCTCGAACCTTCCTCTCGTAAATGCTGACGCCGTTCGTCAGTTGTGATGATTTGAGTTTGATGTTCACGGCCAACGTTGTTCGATTGAACAATCAACTGTATCTCCGCCATTTTTCAACCGATTTTCAATTTTGGAGAACAGTGTTATCACAAATTGCGTGTTCTTCCTGATAATGAAAAAAATTGTACAGGGTGTCATTGAAAAAAAAAGTTTGGGGTCACTTCCGGTTAAACCGGAAGTGGTGAATTTTCGGTTATGGAGTCAAAATATGCGTATTTGAGTAATATATCGACGTGCCAAATTTGAAACCTGTATCTTCAAAACTATAGAAAAATTGGGGGGCGTACCTCACCTCGTGGTCACCCGGTATATATATATATCTTGTGGATGCCGTTATGTTCTTCCTCCCTATATATATATATATATATATATATATATATATATATATATATATACATATATATATATAGGATATTTCTGGAATATTCCTGGACATGATCCATGGTGACTTTGAATATCCATGGAATATGCATAGCACATGTTTTAGAGGATATGGCATATCTCTGGAATATGCCTATATTCCGATGAAATATGCCTAGGGTATTCATGTAATATGATTGTGCCGTCTGTGTTGACCAGTGGCGTACTGAACAGCAGACCACAAACTAGTCTGAAATGCTCGACTCAGGTATCACAGATAATAATACAAATGTGTCATTATCGTCACCGTTTCTGTTGTTTCCACAACTTTCAGACTCTTTATTTCCGATCATTTTGCCTTTTGATTTGAATTTCTCATAAATTAGAAACGTTGTGAGTTTTTACGTCTTTTGCGACTGCAGAAATTACATTTCTCCTTTTTGAATCTTTGAGTTTCATATCGCCTTCATGGTAGGTCAATTGATTCGATTGATTCGGAAGGATATTTAGTAATACAAAATAACAATCAGATTCATTCAGTTTGGCTGTTACGTTTTTGAATTCACGCGTTATGCTGTCAAATACTACGAAATGATCTTCCAAAAATTTATTTATGTTGTAACTCAAGTCCATCACTTTCTTGAGTAGTAGTAGCCTTCTACTGCAAGGATCTTTCATCTCACAGGTTTGGCACAGTGAATTCCAAATTAGCTTGCGTCATTATTTCGTATATGTTTCAGATACGAATCTTCTAAATACTGTGCTGATAACGATTTGAACTTTTTGTCTGCTTCAACTGCCTTAGTACTATCGGTATCAGCTTTGGTTTCCGTGCATTCAAAAACTCCTTGTTCATCCAGATATGATTATATGCGTATTCGCCAGAAGAAGATTTTTTACGGATTTCCTTTTATTGTCTATGATTTCAATATCGTTAGATACGTAATTAAATAATCTTTCGCCATTATAAATTAAAGAATTGTTTACCTGTGTCGAAACTAGTAATTTTATATTGAGTATTTGTCTAGTATTATTGTAATGAGTTATCATATAGATTTCGTTTCTGAATTTACTGTGAATGAGACACTCTGCTTCTGAAATGAAAATGCACGCAAGAGGTAGCGGATTTTCTTAAGAGCTATGACTCATACCGTTGCAGAAAACAAATCCGCATTCGAGACCCACGAGCGTGTGTTAAAGATCGACGTGGCACGCGTCCATACCGATTAAAGATATAGTAAAGATATATTCAAGGTCATAGCTATTAAGAAAATCCACTACCTCTAATGGAAACATTTTGTGTTTAAGGAAGAATGGCTTACAATAATTCTGGAATCTACCCCTGCACATATTTCTAATTGTTTTTTTTTTGCAGAACAAACATGATCCCCAAAATCAAATTCCGTATCTTAAATGTGAATCGACTAATGCATAATACACACTCTTTTCCATATCTTCACCAAGTTCCCATGAAGTGGTTCTTACACCAAAACACCCTGATGATAGTTCTCTTCTAAGTTTTTCAATATGATCTTCAAATTTCAATTTATCGTCAATATGTAAACCCAGAAATTTTGTTTCTGACCTATAACTGATCACTTGATTTCCTAGATAAAGTTCTTGAATATTATGTTTGAAACTCAGGATGTTTGTTTCGATTCAGTTTTGAGTAATTTTCATCATGCCAAAGTATTGTGGTGTCATCTGCAAATTGGGAAAACTCCCCGGAAATATTAATCAAGGTTGGAACATTAAAATTATTCAAAAAAATTGTTGGTCCCAGGACTTACCCCTGAGGTACCACCCATTTAGTTTCTAGTTTGTGCGATAAGCTTCTTTGAAGAGACTATGAGTTTGTCCAGATGAATATGACTCAAACCACTGGATAACCACATTTCTGAACCCAAATACTTCCAATTTTTGCAATAATATTTTGAGCTCATATACCACATAGTCCAATAACCACAGACAAATTTGTGCCAAAACTGAAGGGTGAATTGTAACACTATGAAACTTGGCACGTGACTTTTTAACATCATGTTCAGTTCGAAAAAAAAATGTTTACCAAAAAATCAGGAGTAAAATATAAAAAAAATTCATTCGATTAAAAAAAATTGGAGTCAAGGAAAGTAGAAATGCTATCGAAAAACGGCTTCGGTAGAATAAATAGAATTACAAAGTAGTCCTGTAATACTTTCAGTAGGATGGGTTAGGTTGGGTTTGGTGAGGTTAATGCTTCAGATCTGGAGCAAATCCGTCTCTTTGAGCTCTAGAAACGGTGTAGATCGTCCTAAAATTGTGATGAAGAATATCTGCCCTTGTAAACAAAAGGTGAGAATATTCTTGAGTATTATGAGAATTATGGGGATGGCCTGTCCTGACCACTACCATTATATGCAATGGAATGTATTCTTTGTAAGTCCGTTAGTCGAGTTGAGAGTATCAAGCCTCTTGCCTAGACATGCATATTCTTTCCTAAGTAATCCCTATTATTTGCGAGGAAACTTGACATTTCATAACAAGGGATATTGGAGTTTTCATGCGACATTCCTCTGAAATTTTAGTAAACATGATATACTTTTATTCGGAGTTTAATAAAAGTCGAATATCTATTCTTATTTCTGAATTTGAGGCCTTTTACAAGCAATATCCCTTCTGTCTACTGAAAAATCAATACAAACTTTATTAAATATTTGAAGTCTTACATTCTTCTCATTCCAACTTGAAATAAGAAATCGTTCGATCGCTCGTAACAAAATAGTGAGACGATTCACATGAGATATTATGAATTCCTGTGGAGTAAATTCATCATCGACTGAAGAAATTTCTCTCTCCGAGGCATTATCATTATCAACAACAACATAATAGAAGTGAGGAAAGTGGTCATTTAAGTTCACTTCAATGCAGGATTCGGTGAAAATATGTGTCTCTCTGTGTAATACTCTTTAAAATTCTATGAGCATGATAAATTATCATGCATGTTTTTGTGTTGTTTGCTATAAAACTGAAACCATAAAGTTTAACCTGCTGTGAAATGTTCAAATGTGACTGTCACTCATTTCATATGGAAGCGAAAATATGTTTATATTTTGCATGGTACTAGAACTGCAGTCAAAAAACGTTGTTATTTTGCTTCTGTCTGATATTCCATTCACTATGAATACAATCTTCAAGAACTGAATAATTAATAGAGTGCGTGGAAACATTCCAAACATTTCTTGGCCGATTCGTCACTAAAATCGTTTCTATGGATCAGAAGGACGACTTGTTGATTGAAGGTCCGATTTTTCAGATATATACAGGGTGTTTCTTAAGTACCTAAGTGTAGAGCATGATGCTAACGTCAAAATAAGAAGAAAAGTTCCTTCAAACATGTTAGCAAGTTATTCGATTCTGCGATACATAGTGTCAAAGTTGAATTCCTATTTTCGTTTTTTGAGAATGAATTCCAAAATTGTTGTGATATTGGAGAAAAGTTTGATATCTGGGAGTATTTTTCAATGACAATATCAAGTTGATGTTTATTTCTTCCTTGGGGGTGACGCCACCAACATGTCTTTGAAATGTCATAATTTATTTGTACTTATCACATTTCCTAGCGTAAATATATTTGTTTAAAAAAAGATATCCTTGGTAGAGGTCGAGGCAAGCAACCGTTTTTGAGATTTTTGGATTTGAAATAATCGATGCATTCAATTATTTCTGTTTGGCTCGTATTACCTCTTGGCAGTAATTATCGGAAAAGATAAGCCATTATATTTTCCTCCTTCCATGTAATGGTCTTCCATATTCAACACTTTAATTAGTACCCTTAACTAACTCTTTTAGTATTTGTTGGAAACTACATATACGAGACGAGAAGAAACACTCTGTGGTTATATTTGGACATCGTTATTCATTTTTATTTTATTCGAATGCGTTACTATGTACTTTTGATAAATGACAATTTTTGATACATTTTGACAATACTTAAAAGATAGAATATAAAACTACAAAAGAAGTGATTTGTCTTAACAAACCTACTACAGTCCACAAATTAAACATTTAGAAGACAAAAAAAAACATTTGGTCCAATCGAAACCGGATTATCTCCAACCCAGAATTCGAAGCAGAAGATTTCATCGAGGGCAGCGAAGCACATCTAAAAGTGAGTCCTTTCCTTTCCCATCCTCAAGCGAGTTGGGAATATTTTCGATCTGTAATCTGAGCGTCAGGATATTGCATACTCGTAGACTGATTTCATTCATTCCTTCCTAATTTGATATATTTGACAAATACTTGACATTTTTCATTCCTACGGCCTTTATTCAATCTAATCATAGAGACACGATGTCAGTCGAACGTGAAAACTTGGAGAAATTGACCAGGAAACGTGGTTCAATAAAATCCAAACTCACGATATTCAAAAAATTTATCGGTGGATTAGAAATTAGTTATCCCACCAAAAATATTACAGACACCGATATTCTTTTTGATTTAGAGCATCGTTTAGAAAGTGCACGTAGCTATATTGAACTTTTTGACAACGTTCAAAATGAAATCGAACAAATCGATAACGCGGATAAACAAATGTCAGAAAGAGAAGACTTTGAGACGTCATTTTTTGCATGTATCGCGAAAGCAAAGTCATTTTTGGCAGCTACCGCGCCACTTACTGCTGTTTCCCCCATGAAAGACATGAGCATTCACGATAATGTTTCCGTTTCTTCCCACCCTATTCATGACATAGAATTTAAAAATGTTAAACTGCCTGTGATAGATTTACCTAAATTTGACGGAGATGCTAATCAATGGATAGGTTTTAGAGACACGTTCCATTCGCTAATTCATACCAGGGTAGATATCAGCGATATTCAGAAGTTCCACTACTTGAAGTCGACAGTAGGGTCAAAACTTAGGGAAACTTTCGAAAATTTAGAATTTTCTAGTGCTAACTATCAAGATGCTTGGAAGTCGTTATGCGAACGTTTCAACGATGAGAGCCTTTTGATAGATACGCATATAAAGGCAATTTATAATTTAGAAAAGGTCACTCACGAATCGTCAACTGCTCTTAGAAAAATCATAGACATTGTGTTAAACCGCTCAAAGGCTTTAAAAAATTTGGGTGAGCCGGTTGAACAATGGGGAAGTCTGCTAAAATTTTTCGTCTTAGTTAAACTTGACGAAAATACAATAGATAAATGGGATGAAGCTAAAGTTTCGTTTAAACGCCCCACTCTGCAAAACTTATTGGATTTCTTGAAAATGCGAGCAAATAATCTGCAATCCAAAGAAAACAACAGGGAATCCAATAGCGTTTCAAGTAAACATAAATCTAGGTTAGAAATGAAGCCAACTAAGTGTAATTCATTTGTTACTTCTAGTGGCAGTCCAAATGCACATTGCAAAATTTGTAAAGGCGAACACTATATTTCAGGATGTCCAGAATTTTCGAAAATGAGTGTTAATAATCGAATAGAACAAGCCAAACGCAAAGGCTTGTGTATCAATTGTCTTAAACCGGGACATTTAGTCAAAGAGTGCCTTTCAGGTTCATGTCGAGTATGCAAACATCGCCATCACACACTGTTACATATCGATAAGGGTAACTCCAAACCGGAACAAGAAATTCGGGTGGAAAATAATACAACCGAAACTCAAAACGTAGTATTGACTTCGCAAAACATCTCAAACTGTGATCAGATTTTGCTTTCTACTGTTTCGGTGCGGGTGGTAGATAAGCACAACAGAACATATTTAGTACGGGGGCTTTTAGATGTAGGATCACAAACTAGCTTCATAACAACAAATTTATCCGATTTATTAGATCTTGATCAAATTCCAACTCGTTTAGCTATAAGCGGGCTGAACGGAACGCATTCCGAGGTCAGATATAAATGTTCATTCAACATCCATTCGCTAACGAGTAACTTCTCATTGAAATTGAACTGTTTGGTGGTTGCCAAAATCACAGGTACGTTACCCAATTTTGCAATTGACCGGAAATCTTTAGACATACCTCATAACATAAAGCTAGCCGATCCAAATTTTCACATACCCGACAGGGTGGATATTCTAATTGGATCAGACTGTTTTTATGACATTCTATGTACCGGTCAAATGAAGCTTTCGAAATACGGACCCACACTACAGAAAACAAGGTTAGGGTGGGTGGTTGGCGGCCCCATACAGGGTTATATTTCTAACTCCATTCATTGTAATATTTCCAAATTTGATTCTTTAGAACAACAAGTAGCACGGTTCTGGGAAATCGAAGAATTTCCCGACCGCAAACCTTGGTCGGACGAAGAAATGTCTGTAGAAGCTCATTTCATTGAAAATACACAGCGCGATGAAAACGGTAGATTTATTGTCACAATTCCTTTGAAATCTAGTTTGGATAATCTGGGAGACACGATTGAAGTTGCAAAAAGGAGATTTCTCAACTTGGAACGAAAATTTGCTAAAAATCCAGATTATGCTACTAGATATCAAGATGTTATCAACGAATATAGAAACTTGGGACATATGGTAAAGGTAGATAACCCAAGTTTGGCCAAGCATTCTTATTATATGCCGCATCATGGAGTTTTGAAGGAAAGTAGCATTTCAACAAAACTCAGAGTGGTTTTTGATGCGTCTTGTCCTTCTAGC
Source organism: Chrysolina americana (assembly GCA_958502065.1). Classification (NCBI taxonomy): domain Eukaryota; kingdom Metazoa; phylum Arthropoda; class Insecta; order Coleoptera; family Chrysomelidae; genus Chrysolina; species Chrysolina americana. The sequence continues at coordinate 15,141,740 of OY293415.1, forward strand.
AGTGGTTATTCTTTCAACGACCTTCAGAGCGTGGGACCTACAATTCAATCAGATTTATTTTCAATTTTGTTACTATATCGCGAACACAATTATGTTCTAGCAGCAGATGTCGAAAAAATGTACAGGATGTGCCTCATCACTCCTGAACAGAGATCACTACAACGAATCTTTTGGAGGGACAGTCCTAACGATCCCTTGGACACCTACGAATTAACCACTATTACTTTTGGTACATCAGCTGCAGCCTTCTTAGCCATTCGTTGTTTATACCAACTTGGATTAGATTGCGATGATCCTCTCATATCAGATGTCATAAAGAAACATTTTTATGTGGATGATATGCTCAGTGGCGGTTCTACCATTGAGGAAACGACTCGTATTGCAGTTGAAGTATCAAAGGTTTTACATAATGGAGGGTTTCGTTTATGCAAATTCATTTCTAATGGTTCAGAGGTACTTGAGAATATAAAATCACATAACAAAACAAATTTGATGGATTTGGGCATTAACGAAAATGCACGAACATTGGGTATGATTTGGAATGCAAGTGCAGATCGTTTTCTTTACAAAATCAGTTCAGATTTCAATAAACGCATAACCAAACGAGTTGTTTTATCAGAAAGCTCTCAAATTTTTGACCCGATGGGACTTTTGAGTCCTACCATCGTCATAGCTAAAATCATCCTGAGAGACATTTGGTTAGAAAAAATTGATTGGGATGATTCACTACCTTTGCATTTATACACACGGTGGTTAAATTTTCGAGATGAGTTAATGTTTTTGAACGAGCTCATGATACCTAGACAGGTAGTTTGTCGTGATCCAATTTTTATCGAAATCCATGCATTTTCAGATGCCTCAACCCAAGCATATGGTACATGCATTTATTTGAAATCAAGAAATAAAAAAAATGAGAATTTCATCCATTTAATTTGTGCCAGATCCAAAGTGAGTCCTATAAAGGTTCAAACTATTCCAAGATTAGAGTTGATGGCCGCTCTATTAATGTGCAGACTAACGAAAAAGGTTTGTTCGGCATTTAAAATGCAAATTGACAATATATTTTACTGGACCGATTCAAGTATTGTACTGGGATGGATTAACACTATCCCAAATTCACTTCAAGTCTTTGTTGCAAATCGAGTTTCTTTAATTCAACAGTTTTCACACATTGAAAACTGGCGACATGTCCCAACGAATGACAATCCAGCAGATTTTGTTTCACGTGGTGTCAAAGCTAGTCTGCTGAAGGAAACCGATGTTTATTGGAACGGTCCACCTTGGCTTCAGTTTGAAGAAAATGAATGGCCATCAATAATAAAACGTAAGGAACCATTACCCGAACTGAAAAGGGTCACTTTGGTTAACGAAGCATCTATTCAGGAGATCAATTTCTTCGAAAAGTTCTCACATTTATCTAAACTTGAAAGAGTAATAGCTTATTGTCTTCGATTCAAACAAAACTGTTTTAGCAAAAAGGCCAACCGAAACATAGTTCCTTTAACCCATAAGGAAATCGACAACGCTTGCATGATATTAGTTCGGTTGTCTCAAAAGGAGTCGTTTGAGAACGAAATCAATTTACTAGATAATGGTAAGCAACTTAGCAAAGATTCTAAACTCATGAAATTGAATCCGTTCTTAGACAGTAATAAAATTCTTAGAGTTGGTGGGAGAATATCATATTCTTCTTTTCCGTATAATAAAAGATTTCCTATTCTTTTATGTCATAAAAGTCGTTTTACTCGGTTATTATTTCAGAGAGAACATAGAAAATTATTACACGCGGGACCAACACTCCTTCTAGCACACACTAGGAACAAGTTTTGGACCTTGTTAGGCAGAAATTTGGCTAGAAAGACGGTTCATGAATGTATTACTTGTTTTAAGACACGACCGAGTAGTATAAATCCTATTATGGGAAATCTTCCTGTTACTAGGGTAAATCCTGCACCTCCTTTTCATGTAACCGGCGTTGATTATGCTGGACCTTTTAAAGTCAAAGACAGACAGGGAAGGGGCTGCAAAATTACCAAGGCCTATATTTGTCTTTTTGTTTGCTTCGTAACTCGTGCCATACATATCGAACTAGTATCTGATCTATCCAGCGAGGGCTTCATTGCATCTTTCAGGCGCTTCGTTTCTCGTAGGGGAAAACCCTTTCAAATATTTTCCGATAATGGCAAAAATTTTGTAGGAGCCAAAACAGAGCTCGAGAGTCTAGGTAAATTCTTAGGTGATAACTCTCGAAATTTAACAGAGGTTTTAGAAAACGAAGGCGTTTCCTGGTCATTTATCCCTCCTTATTCTCCTCATTTTGGAGGCCTCTGGGAGGCTGGGGTTAAATCTGTCAAGTCTCATTTATTACGAGTGGCAGGAAATGCTTTACTGACATTTGAACAATTATATACACTACTTGTACAGATCGAGGGTATTCTTAACTCGCGTCCCATGCACCCCTTATCATCCGATCCCTCTGATCTACAACCTCTCACACCCTCTCACTTCCTGATTGGACGTATCGCAAGTGCGCTTCCGGATCCCGAACTCTTACAAGTTCCTGAAAATCGACTGAAGCTGTATCAGAGAATCCAACAACTTCAACAGCACTTCTGGTCCAGATGGTCACTAGAGTATATATCCGAACTACAAAAACGAAACAAATGGTCGTCTACTCAAGGGAATCTACAAGAAAATGATATGGTCCTGATTAAAGAAGACAATCTTCCTTCATTCAAATGGTCTTTAGGGCGAGTCACTCAATTGCATCCTGGAAAGGATGGTGTCGCGAGAGTCGCAACTCTAAGAACCAGCACAGGTTACATCAAGCGTTCAATGGCCAAGTTATGTCGTTTGCCATTGGCTGATGAAAATTAGAAATGTCAGGATGTTGAAAGTGTCCCTGAACACTTTCAAGGCCGGGGCCATGTTGGAAACTACATATACGAGACGAGAAGAAACACTCTGTGGTTATATTTGGACATCGTTATTCATTTTTATTTTATTCGAATGCGTTACTATGTACTTTTGATAAATGACAATTTTTGATACATTTTGACAATACTTAAAAGATAGAATATAAAACTACAAAAGAAGTGATTTGTCTTAACAAACCTACTACAGTCCACAAATTAAACATTTAGAAGACAAAAAAAAACAGTATTGAATTGGTCTAAATTACTGTTGATATTATTAGTATCAAATTGTAATAACACTCGATTCCTATTTTGAAATAAAATCAAAGAAAAATTATTTCTTCAACTGATTAAATTAATATTTAATTTAAAACATTTTATCACTCAAAATCACTTGCATCGATTATTTCAAATCCCAATAACTCGAAAACAGTTGCTCGCAGCCTCCTCTACTAAGAATAACTTTCATACACAAAAATATTCGAAAAATTGATTTTTACGTACAAAGAAATTATGACATTTCAAACGACCTAAAGGCAGGTGGCACGGAAGAGACAAACTAATATAAAATCTGCTATTATCATTGAAAAGTTTTCCTAGAAACCAAACTCCAATCGAATATTACAATAATTTAGAAATTTATTCACAAAAAATAAGAATAGGAATTCAACTTTGACACTCTGTATCTCTGAAACGAATAGCTTGCGGATATATCTTTATGTGAACTTTTCTTCTTATTTTGACGTCAGCAACATGATCATGAATTTTCTACACATACCTAAGAAACACCCTGTATAAATACCTATATTATACAATGGAAATTGGAGAGGTAGTATTAGCTGACTAGTTTAAATTTTTAAGTTCAAATTGTGAAGATAGACCTTACTTACAATGTCAGTGAGGTTGACCGTTGCTTGATGGTAAGTAAAATCGAACAAGACACATTTAAACACATCGAGCAAAATCAAGTTACTTGAATTGTTACTAACTCTTTAAAACGAAGTTTGAAAAACTTTTTAGGCAGAAAAAATCGTGGCCAATAGGTACAGATACAAATACATGTGGCATCATGGAATGTACACATTTAAAAATATAATTAGTTTCAATATCGTTATCGCTTATCGTTATGTAGCTGTAGGAGACTTTTAATCTCCGCAGCTTCGACGTGGAATTTTTGCTGAAAGGGTTTCAACTCGATGACAGAGTTTGGGTTCGTTCGTTCAGTGTCGATTACGAGATCGAGTTCATCAGCTCAACGGGTTCTTGCCTTGAGAAGAAATGATCCAATCCCTACTTCTTCATGATCGCATACTAAGGAGTGAAGTAATAGCAAGCATTTCAGTTGCAGCAACTTTTTTCTTCTCCGACAGTTCTGATGACCGGGTCTGTCGGTGCTTATGCTGACACTTGCCACAGAGAGAGTTTTCAACAATGGATACCTCTTGAAAGTGGCGCTGTTCCACTCCTAGTTGAAAATCGCCCCTACGGCATCCAGATGATGTAGGATGCTTACGTCTACGAGCTGAATGTCCTCTCCGTTTTCCTCATATCGTCCTCTTTTGAGATGAACCGTGGCACATGTGTCGATCTCAAACTCCATTATGATAGCGTGTACTCTTGCACCACCCTTAAGAGACGATGTAGGTCCTGCACTGTTTGGACTCTGACTATCAAATGGTGTGGTGAAGCGAGTCCTTCAGAGCGGCATCAGCTGTTCAATGCATCTCAATATTCGATCGGGTACCGCAATTCATCTGAGCAAATGCATGATGAGCTCATGCGATGTTACAATGCAGTGCTTTGCGATAATCGAACCAGGCCAATGAAAGGTTACGCTCACATTGCACGGAGTCCTGCGTGATACATCTATCGATGAGCAGGTTCTCCTTGCATCCAGCAACCCCCCACTTCGAGCCTCTTTGCTTATATATCCGTTTATACACCGAGTCAACTGCGTAGATTATTCTCATGTATAACATGCATTCAAGCATGTTATCGATCTGTAGTTATTTGGATTAGACAAATATCCAGTCGACTTCCTTCCGGAGTTATCGGATTGCGCAGTTCATTGAACTCAGGCTGACGAAGCCTCCTGCAGAAAGCATCGAAATGTGCAGGGCTGGAGTATCCACGTTGAGTGGTGGTGGATACCCATAGATATTCTTCCTGAAGTTTCCAACCCGATCAGCGGCCGGCGGGTTATCTACAACACGTGGAGGCTCTTGGAATAAGCGAGGTTTATCGCGGAGCTTAATGTTCTCCGCGATGCTCCTCGCCCGTTTTACAAGTGACTTCTTTGCAGCCACCAGCATTCATATCTAGTAGAAATCCAATGAAATCAATTAATGTGAAGTATGACAACGAAGGTTCTCAGACCATTTTGGAGGAACTGGTAAGGGCTCTCAAATCTCAACAACATCACAGTGAACAGGTAGATTTGCCGTATTTTCGGCCAGAAGTAAATGAATTTAGTAGATGGGTGAGTGATGTTGAAACTATTCGTAATGAATTCGGTTGGTCGGACATTCAAACCTTGGTGAGAATCTGTCGATTTTTGTTATATGGGACGAAACATTGGTTTGAACGATGGACTCCTGATATTCGTGATTGGAAAACATTGTGTAAAGACTTTGTGGAAGCTTTTTCACCCAAAAGAAATCACGGACATTTATTTGAGTCAGCTTCTGCGTTTACTAGTTCTTGCGTGAATACTTACGAAGCATATGTGCATGGAAAAACTGCTCAATTAAAATGATTACGGGCAAATTGGTCCGAAAGTGATATGGTCGAGTTTATTGTGTATGGCATTTCCGAACTTGATGTTCGTAATGCCACGATTAATCGAAATTGTGGAACGATATCTGAACATTTAGTATTTTTGTCGTCATTCATAAAACCACTTTCCGCAAAATACAAAGGTACAAATGATTTTTTGGTTCGTAAGAGACAATATCCTCGCGATAACGTCCCTAGCACTATCAAATCTCTTAAGAAGTGTTTTCAGTGTGAAAAAATTGGCCATATTCAAATAAATTGTCGAGGCAAAAAACAATTTGAAAAAATTCCACGCACTATTACAAAAGAATCCAACAGAGATACTTTTGGTAATTCAAGTGAACTGCCAAAAAATGGGCAATGTGCATTTTGTGCAAAACCTGGGCAAGATATTTCGAATTGTTTTACCAAAACTGCAGTTGAAAAGCGCCGCAATGTTACTATTTGTTCTGTTGGCAAGCATGTCGCAAACAGTTTTGTGGAAGTTTCCATTGAGGGACACTGCTTTCGTGCGCTAATCGACAGTGGTGCAGATTTGTCGTTGATCTCAGAAAAGTTTTCCCGCCTTTTCGATAACAAAATTGAATCATGTGACTCGACTTTGAAAGGTATTGGTCCATCGATAATATGTGCAAAACAAATGTTCACTGCTGAAACAGTCATCGATGATACGAAAACAAAAATCACTTACGTGATTGTACCTGACTCATGCCTTGATCATGACGTGCACATTGGTCGCAACTTGTATGAAGATCCGAACTTGGTGACTATTACTGACCTTCAGGGATCACGAGTGTTTCGTCGTCAGTTACCGGGAATAAATCGAGTTGCCGAAATGGGCGGAATTTATTCAGAAATACAAGTACCCCAGCAATTCTGTGATCAGTCTTATCGAGTTATTTTGATATGTTCACGGTTGGTAATAAAATTGGTACGGTTAATAATGTCACCTTGAAAATTCGCATTGAAAAGGAAATTATCGTTAACAGACCACCTTATTGTTTAGCACAGAGCGAATTAGCCGCTGTTAATGAAATTATTTCTGATTTACTGAGCAACAAAATCATTATGGCAAGTGAGTCCCCGTTCGCTAGCCTGATTGTCCTAGTGAAGAAGAAAGAAGATTCACTACGAATGTGTGTTGATTATAGGGAGCTTAATCGGATTACGATCAAAGATCGTTACCCCGTCCCTTTGATCGATGATCAACTTGACCGGTTGGGCAAGGGATATTATTTTACATCGTTAGATATGGCATCGGGCTTCCACCAAATATCCATTGATGAAGAATCCATTCATAAAACTGCGTTTGTGGTACCAAATGGCCATTATGAATACCTGAAAATGCCATTCGGCTTGGCAAATGTACCATCCGTTTTTCAAAAATCAGTTCACCTAGCATTCGGACCCCTCAAAGACACTGTCAAAATTTATGTCAAAAAGGGGCCCAAATATTAAAACCAACAGATTATTCCTGAGAACAAATCATCACTGGAAAGCTGAAAATGACCACTGGTATGATAATATGACTATTAGAAGAAATATGATTCAAAATTGGACAAGATCGTCTGCCGAAGCGATTGGCTCGAATACAAAGAAAAAAAAAACTTATCACTCCAATAGATCGACCGCGGTCAGTCGATTGGCCAAAAGTGGTGTACAAGAGCAAAAGCTTATGAAAATTACGGGTTATAGCAATGCCAACTCAATAAAGCCCTACTTGGAAATTGACGAAGAACATCATAATAAAATTATCAACAGCATGCGTAGAGGAAATACATCAGTTATGGAAACTAACACGTCTGGCTCTCCATTCAACTTTTCTAATTGTTCTTTTGTTAATTGCACCTTCAAATAAATTGCTTTTGCTCTGTATTTTTTCTAGAATTAGCGAAAAATTTTCCATCCGAATAACCCCCGATTATTAATAAAAGCTCAAAAATTTTTCAACAACTTTCTCAAGCTTGTTGCTTATGAATGTGTTATAAATTTTTTTCGAACAATTATCAATGTCCTTGGGTAATTACTACTGACAACATCATAAAACTCAGAAACTGAACATAAAAGTAGCAGAAGTAGTGATTTAATTTTCTTTGTTAGTAACTCTATATGCCACTAAGAGCAACACTGTTAATTTGAACCCAACTGTGCCTGTCGACGACCCTTCCTAGTCAATATACAAAATTTCAAATTCAATCTACTACTATAATTTAATGAAAAATGAGTACAGAAATAATTAGATTGTTATGGAAGTATTGCTATCCACGAGAACGTTATAAGGCCGTTGCTCAATAATAATAATGGCTCATTAAATTCTAAACTATTTGAGTTAATACCGATTAAGGATTAATTATCCATTATTATCATGGTTGATGTGCTTCTACATGACCATCATGTCACTCCAATGCTACATATTAAAATAAATTCATAGTGATTACCCGTAATCGCTTGATATACTTAAGAGATTATCAACGGTTAGTTCAGTAATACCTACCGATGAGAATGACTTGGTTATTAAAGTGCCTCACTAGGAATAACATTCTTTGATGGTGAAGGGGAGAATAATCTCCTGTCAACATTTTCATGAGAAACTAATGAGGAGAAAAAATTCATCAGTTAAAACATTCCTATCCTGAAAACTATCATGGCTTCAACATAGCGAATGAGAAATTCCGAATACTCTATCAACCGAATTTGAGAAATATCGAAAATAAGGCAGGCGTCTTTCTGTACCGAGAGATTTATGAACTCATATATTACATTTGCTTGAAGAATAAATCAAGCAGAAAATCTACTGTGAGATGGATAAGATATGTTGGTCTTATCTTATTTTATTATTCATTTTCCTGCCAGACTACCATTAGGGACGATTTGTTAGGAACACCCACATATGGAGATCATTATTCATCCCAAAGAAAACTCTTTTCAGTTCCTGTGAGGAAGGCAAAGCACTTCATTTCTCAATTCGAGCAATTTTAAAATCTCATTCATTAGATGAGTCTGCGGCAAATTGGGAAAGAATTTTTGATGAAAGGAATATGATGCTTGGCGAAAAGACTGCAAGGTTCAAGGTAGTGAATTCGATACAATGATGAATTATGAAGATTATTCATTCATTTATCAATTATCATTAGTATGACATCCAGCTGATGAACATTTTACAATTTTTCTTCCAGATGTTTCATTTTATAGGCTCAGAATGATTTAAATTTTTTTACGATAATCCGAAACTAATTGGTTTCGAAAAAAATTATCACCAAAAATACGCTGAATGCCATTGGTTTTGTTTACACTCTCGCAGAACAAGCTGATATAGGTTATTGACGCTGTCAGACAGACTGTACCTAAGTGGTCTTGTTCCGACATAACATGCAACTTCATGGAGTGATTTCGGTGAACGTTTTCTTGACACGTATCTAGATAAAATCTTCTTCATTTGTTAAATATATCCGAAGTCTATTTCATAAGAGCTGAATTAAAATTGATGGTACGTTTCTTCTGTAATACATTAGTGATCTTTTCATTATTTGGTAGTTTTTTGAGATGAAAAGACAGGAAGATTCTGTGGTTACAATGAGATAAAGATTTGTTTCCCGCAGTTTTCGATAAAGGAAAATAGGATATTGAGTTTTGGTAGAATGTTTCGTCAAATTGAAGTGCAGTTATAATTTCTGTTGGTCTCAAAGAAAGCGTATGCGAACCTCAAATAAATTGAAATAAATGACAGATCCAGGCTCCACCTCAAACTTGTGTTCTGTAGTTTCATGTATTATATTTTACTTACTATCTAAAAATTATTGTGTGAAACATCTGATGCTCTCAGAGTAGGATTTTACTGTGGGCTTTATGGTAATAATAATAATGATAAGAATGATAAGCACCCGATCAACAGGTGCAAAATCGGACCGGCAGCCCAGGCGCACCCAGAAGAAAAAGATCATTTTCTCTAGTTTTTCGGCTGTGGGTATATTAGTCTAACCCTCCGGTTTACCCAACTCGGTTTGCAATTCACGAAGAAAAGGCCCTCACAACAAACCTCTCGAATTAGGGGTAAGAGGCAAGTTGGCGGTAACAACTGACACTTCTAGTGGACGGATAAATTAAGGGAGCAGTGAACTCAACCGTAGAGAATACGTGGCGAGAATGCACACTTTGTGGTGTTAGATACACCTAGAGCATGCTGCCTTTCTCAGGGACTATGTATCTAATCTTCGAAGTCGAGAATATGTCAGGAGATATGCCACGTATCGATCTGCCAGTATCAGAACCTGCCAGGCGCTTCATAATACTAAGTCCCTCAAGCCACAAAAATGGTCACGAAAATCCTCCAGTTAAATCAACTCTGCCAGGTATGACGCTGCTCTGACTTCGTCTCAAACAGAGAGGAGGGATGCCGCCCCTCTGATTGGGAGGCTTCTTTCAGGAGGATTCGTTAGCCTGAGCTCAATGAACTTCGCAATCCAATAAATAACCCTCGAATTAGTTTGACGGGCCCTAAAAAACTCTGATAGATTTTTCCAAAAGTAATCCGTCATCTAGGTCTAAGGCTAGAAATAGCTTTAATAAACTTTTGATTTCAACAACGGGGTGACTGTTTCAATCCAATCAAAAGACTCTTCTGTAATTAGCAACATAAGTTGGTTCCTTCACTGAAGCCCTCGGGTTGATTCACATACAGGGATTCCCAAAAAAACCGGAACGGCCAAATATTTCAGCAACGGCTTGACATAAAGTTATGAAATTCGGTATACGGGGATTATCAATAGTGCCGAATCTGAAAATGATATTTGCAACGTTGCCGGATTTACAGTTTTTCCTATGGAGCCCTCAACTTTATTTTGTTATGCTACGTTTATTTTTAGCGCATTCGATTTGTCGTATTCCAATTACTATGACCCTATAATATCAAATTTTAATTCCCCTAATTTTTGTTAATATGGCAATTCAACATTTCGTTAAAAAATATCACAAAATTTCAATACCTCGAGTAATCGTGGCGATATGACAATTGAAATTAATAAGTCTGATCTAAAAATACCATTTAAAACATTGTCAAATTTACATGTTGTTTCCACAAATTGCTGTATTTATTTAAACTCCCTTTTTGAATTTTGCGCATTTTATTTGGTTTATTTGGTACCATAAAGTTGTACTTTTTGTTCCTGTTAAATTAAAAATTGCTGGTGTCCAAGCCAGTCAAATTCTTGAAGTTCAAAATATAAAACACTTGCCTGCCACATAAAAAATCCGAAACTGGCAATCTAGTCCTAAGAACCTACGCCGTTCTCTGCTGAGCAGTCGAGCAATGATTATGTTCGAATCTTAAATCGAATTTTAGTTCTGAAGATTCGTACGTTATGTACTTACCCGATATTAACAGAACTTTGATGAAATTTTGTTAGAATCATGAGGTATAAATTATCAAGTGGCGTTTGGAAACAGCTAATGAGAAGCTATCAAGAAGTTTATGAATTATTCAATGCTGTACATCTAGAGAAGCAAATTAAAAAGTCTGCAGTTTGCCGAACGATAAAAAGATACCAACGAAAAAATGCAACTTTATGGTATCAAATAGAATGTGCAAAATTTAAAAAGGTAGTTTAAATAAATACAGCAATTAGTGGAAACAACATGTAAATTTGACAACATTGTAAATGGTATTTTTAGATCTGATCTAAAAATACCATTAATTTTAATAGTCATATCGCCACGATTTCTCGAGGTATTGAAATTTTGTGATATTTTTTAACGAAATGTTGAATTGCCATATTAATAAAAATTAGGGGAACTAAAATTTAATATTATAGGGTCATAGTAATTGTAATACGACAAATCGAATGAACTAAAAATAAACATAGCATAACATTTAAAAAAATAAAGTTGAGGGCTCCATAGGAAAAACTGTGAATCTGGCAACGTTGCAAATATTATTTTTAGATCGGGCACTACTGATAACCCCCGTATACCAAATTTCATAACTTTATGTCAGGCCGTTGCCTGGGAAACCCTGTATATTTCTTCGGACAGATCTCCCTTAAGGAATGCAGTTTTTACGTCAAACTAACAAATTTCTAAATCTTTGACTGCTGCTAATGCAAATAATATTCTGACGGAATCATATTTCACGAAAGGGGAAAAAGTTTTTGTGTAATCAATCCCATGAACTTATGAAAGGCCTTTCTCACAGAGTCTTGCTTTATATCGAATGATCTCGCCTTTTGAGTTGCATTTAACTTTGAAGACCAATTTACAACCTATTGCTTTGCAATTTTTCAGTAATGGCACTAGTACCCATGTCTTATTTTTCTGCAGGGAATCAATTTCTTCCACAATGGCTCCTCTATAGGTACAATGTAGGTACTTCTGAGTTTTCTTCACAACCATAACGTATTGGGCATTTGATTGTCTCACGATTTCTCAACTGGTAGTTTTCTGTAACTTCTTGATCAACATCATTTGCAGTTTCAATGTCTAGCTCACTTACATTGCTGCTTTGTTCTACGATAGTGTATAGTTAAGGTACATTTTGTACTTGAAATGAAGAATAGTTTGGTGTGATTATTTTCGTTGAAGCTAACGTTTAGTGCAATACTGACTTTTCTCGTGGTCAAATCGTATATTCGGTAGTTAGGACTGTACCCATCATATCCTACCAATACTTGTTTACTCGATTTCTTGTCTAATTTTCGTCTAAACTGTTGGTACCGATACAAATGCTTCTGCTCCAAACTTTCGTAGATGAGAGATATCAATCAGACTGCTTTTTCATCCATCTTCGTTAGGGGGTTTCAAAGTATAAGACTCACTTGTCGCGTCGATTCAATACATATACACATTGACTGCTTCTGCCAACAGATTTTCTGGTAAACCACTGCTATCTCACATAGCTATGGCGCTCTCAACGATTGTCCTGATGTCTCGCACAGCTTTTCCGTTCTGTTCGGGTGTATACGGAGCACTTTTCTCGTGAATTCTTCCGTTTCGAAAGTAATCTTGAAGTATGTTGATTGACATATTCCGTTCCGTTGTCAGATTTTAAAACTTTGAATTTGATTCCAGACTGATTTTTGATCATTCTTTAAAATTCCAGAATCTTTGAGAAAACATCGCTTTTATTTCTCATGAAATATTCGAAGCGATAGAATGTGCAATCATCTTTGAATAACACAAAATAATTTGCATCGCCAATTGAAGAAATTGATATTTCTCCACAAACGTCGGAGTAAATACATTCTCCTTGTTTCCAAGGAACTGATTGGGGTCGAGATGTGAATGATTCTCTTTGCTGCTTTCCAAACTGGCAGCTATCACAGAAAATGCTTTCTGTACTGCTGATTTTCAAATCGGGAATATGACTTTTGTCTGACATTTCTTTCAGAAAACGAAAATTTCTTCCTAATCGTTCATGCCAAACCTTAATTGAATTTGTTTCTGTTGAGTTGCATTGCTGAATATCTTCAAAATCCAACATCATTTTGTAACATTGGTTAGGTAAATTATTTCCTGATACAACTAAACCACTTGAATTCCGTACTCCCATTCTGCTATGGTCGTATAATACTTTTGAAGTTTTTCTCAGTAACTGCTCCTACTGAGAAGAGATTTTCCTTCAAGTTTGGTACATAAAGAGTGTTTTCAAGGGTACGTGTTAATTTTCTATCATTCACCATTGCTGCTACTTGTAGTAAACCAACACCTTCTGCATAAATTAAAGAATCATTTCCAATCTGAATAGATCTCTGATATTTCAATGGTTTCGGGTCAGTGAACAATTCTTCATAGAAAGTCATGGGTCTAGATGCGGCACTATCAGCTAGCCAAATATCTTGACAACCAGTGTGCTTGATCGACAAATTCATGTCATTTTGTGGAGAAGTCTTCGTTCCATATTTCTGAAGTCGTTTTTTGCAATCTGCTTTTATGTGTCCCTCCTTTCGACAAAAGAAGCACACAACACTGCTTTTCTGTTTGACAGGAGGATTTTTCATTTTATTTGCTGTCGAACTTTCCGATCTATGAAATTGTTTAATTGCAGCAAATGCAGAACTCAGTTCTTCTTTCAGAAGTCTGGCCGTTAAATTATCAAAAGATTGTTTTGTTCCTTCACAAGAATCCCAAACTGTTACAAAGGGTCCAAATTTGAGAGGTAAACTGCCTAAAGTTTTCGCACCTTTGTCGATATCTGATACTCTTTCGTCTGCGTCAGCTGAAGCTTGGCCATTGATTGCACTCCACTGATATGTTGTGAAATAGAATCAGTCTCAGACATACGGTAGTTGAAGAATTGTTGCTTGAGCATCATTTTATCAACTGCGGATCTTTGTTCGTCTATAATCTTCAGCCTTTTTCAAATTTCATGAGCATTTTCACAAGACATAATGGTATGCAACTGGGTAGACTCCATGGGCGTAGAAATGAGAAACATTGCTTCAGCATTAAGATCTTCGCATTTTCTCTTTCTTTATCTTGACCTGCATTCAGTCTACATACTGCTTTGGCATTGGTTATATATGTTAACCTTCCGCTTTGGAGACTATCTCCATTAGATATTTCCATAGTTGAAAGATTTCGATATTAAACTTTTGAATATTGAAGCTCCTAATTTTGTCCATCAGTCCTTTACTAGTCCTCACTCTGGGATGGGATGTGAAACTGACACTGAAGTCACTGTTCAGGGTCCAGAATTTTACTGCGGCTAAAGTATCACTAATATTCCCCACTTATTACTCGTGATCTGGGCCGATAACCTATTGAGGGTTTTGCAGTGGAAAATATACGATTACTTTCAATGAAAAAAATAATTTAAGGCAATCAAACTGAACTCATCTATTTATTATTTTCAACTGCGTTTTATTTTCATATCTATAGAAACATAATGAACCTCATAGCAACGGAAGTTGAATATACAAAGATATTTCAATATCCGCAAACATTTAACGTTGGTACACCAGCCTAAGTACAGTTCAAGGTTTCTTTCAGGAGGATTCGTTAGCCTGAGCTCAATGAACTATGCAATCCAATCCAATAATTCCGGAAAAAGTTCGTCAGGCCCTAAAGAACTTTGCTGTTCCAGGCTCTGATAGACTGAATAAATATTGGTGGAAAGCCTTTACAAGCATCCACCATCATCCAGCAAGTATTTTCATCTCATTGTTTGATGAGGAGCAACAGATTCGTGATTGTTTTGTCGAGGGGTGAACCAAGCAAGTCCCCAAAAATAGATGGAGATTAGTCTAATCCAAAGAACTACAGACCGATATCATAATTGAATATATTGTTACGACGTTGATAAAAATCCCCTAGCTGCGCCGCTTGTTCGACTCGCTAGCGGTTCATCGATAACTACTTCTTGGAAAATCGTAGACGATTTTCGGTATTGGATATTCGGGATAATGGAATCGTCGCGAAGCATCTGGTTACACTTGAGTACCTATATAAACGCGAGATTTCACTGGGATGAGGAAGGAGATTATGAAGAAGTGATAAGCAGTTTTTGAAGAAGTATAGAAGTGTTTGAAATATTCAGTTAGTTGTATTGTTGTATAGATCTAAGTGTTTAATTAGTCAGTGAAGTAGTTGTATGTTTTTAGTGAAGTTAGAAAATAAACTGTTTAGTAGTGCACTCGGCATTATTATTTAGGAAAAACGTAACAGTGGTGTCCGAAGCGGGATATTAGTGAAAAACAGAAACTATTCATAAACTATTTATGGTGAATACGAGGAGTACATCGTACGATACGATGGAGGACATTGTGAAATTTATCCAAAATCAATTTGCGGATTAGGAAATAAGGCGCCAGGAGGAAAAGAAAGAACGAGAAAAGGCACTCCAGAAAATTCTCGAAGAACAGAGAAAAGAGCGAGAAGATGAAAAACAAGAAGGAAAAACGAGAAGAGGAAATGCGACGGTTAGATGAAAAAACAAGAACGAGAAAAAGAAAAACAAGAACGAGAAGAAGCACTCCAGAAAATTCTCGAACAACAAAAGAATGAATTGGAACGAATAGAAAAACAAAGGGAAACAGACTTCCAGAAGGTTCTAGAACATCAAAACAAGTTATTTCAACACGTTCTATAAAAAACCGAAGTACGAATGTAGGAACTGAAAGAAAAAATAGAGGAAGATGTCAAGAAAATCGATGATGAGCTCAATAAGAAAGTGAATACAGTGCGAGAGGACGTGAAAGGACTCATCGAAAACCAGATAGCTCTCCTCAAGAACCAAGATCGTCGAGACAGGGTTGTCACATCAGGAATTTCCGTAAAACCACCGACATTTGTTGGCAGTCGTCTTGGTCAATGTATCGTCGACAATTTGAAGCTGCAGCAGTGGCTAATGGATGGAGCGAAGAAGAAAAAGCTACGGCACTTATAGTAGCTTCGAGAGGGCCAGCTTTGGGTATGTTGCAGACGATACCCATCGGACAACAAAATAAATATAAAGACCTGATTACTGCATTAGATTTGCGGTATGGCGATCATTATCGAGAACAACTGTATCGGGCTCAAATGAAAACGCGCACTCAAAAATCAGGTGAGAGTTTGCAAGAATTTGAAGCGGATGTGAGACGCCTATTCCAGCTGGCTTACCCAGAAGCACCGGGAGAATTCAAGGAACAGTTAGCGGTGCAGTTATTTATAGATGGACTGAGAGACGCCGAAATCTAGAGGACTCTGCGATTGAAACACTTTAAGAGGAGTAACGATGCCTTGGTACGTTCTTTAGAAGTGGAGGCGGCCTTCAACACCTCGAGGCCGAAAGTACGAGCGGTATCGCTAGAAGAACCCGAACAACGATCAAGCGCAGCTTTTAGTTCATTCGAGAAGGTTCTGGAAGAGATTAAATCTTTGATAAGCGAAATGAGCAGGGCGTGCTATAGATGTGGAAAATTGAGCCATCTTATTAGAGACTGCAGGGTGAGAATGACAAGATCTTCCAGCGAGTCCTCAAGTGGGCGGCAGAAAAACTAGAATTAGCCAGCATATCGGGGCGCATGCTGGCTAGCAACAATGGAGCCCCCAGGGTCATCCCTATTAATAGGCTTAGAAGAACAACCGATAGCCTTACCATTTCAGGAAAATTGAACGAAATATACGTCGTATGCACCATAGACACCGATGCTGCAGTTTCGTTGGTACGCAGTGACATTCTTCGGCCAGAAAGCGTGAAACCTATCTCTTCAAACCTTCTGCTTCGAACAGTCACTGGAGAAATCGCACAGATTCGAGGAGAAGCTGAGATTACACTGATTCTTGGGCGATTCACCATCACAAATACAGTGTACGTCGCAGAAATAGAACATTAATTTATAATTGGGATGGATTTGATCAGTGACTACGGGTTTTCATTTGACAATGAAGAGAGGATCATGAAGTTTGGAGGAGAAGAATTTGTCCTCACAACTCCAGCAGAAAGGACGATGTCTGTGAAACTGCGATTAGTGAAAACCGTAAAAATTCCTGGGTTATCGGATAAAGTACTTTGGGCTATATTAGATGAAGACCCTGGGTGCTGAGTTGGAATAGTACAGCCATGTGATGAATCACCAAGAAATTTGGTTCTTGCACGAGCCCTGGTGAAGACAAAACAAGCTATTCCTGTAAGAGTTGCCAACATGTATTCCGAATAAATAACAGCTAAACAAAGCGATATCATTGGAATCTGTGAACCTATTTCATGGGTAGCAAACTATGATTCAAGTGACCACCAGGAAAGATAGGAAGCCTCAAAGAGTGTTATGACAGTTCTTGAAAAATCATTTGCACACTTGTCGACAGAAGAATCGAGAGCTGCTAAAAATTTCATCAGAAGTGAAAGCGACATCTTTGATTGAACAACAACAGGAAGAACTAACCTGGTCAAACACAGAATCGATACTGGCCAAGCCCATCCGATTCGGCAACCACCAAGAAGAGTTCTATTTGCCAAACAACAAGAGGTGGAAGAGCTTGTTGACAGGATAATGAAAGATGTTGAAAGATGGTGTGATTGAAGAATCATCGAGCCCTTGGTCTGCACCTGTTGTGTTAGTTTCTAAGAAGGATGGATCCACGAGATTCTGTGTGGATTATAGGAAATTGAATGATGTCACGAAGAAGGATAGCTACCCTTTACCAAGGATTGACGACACATTAACAACTTTAGCAGGTTCACGTTGGTTCTCAACCCTAGATCTGAAGAGCGGGTATTGGCAAGTGGGCATACATGAGGACGATAAGGAAAAGACAGCATTTTCAACTGGAAGCGGACTTTATCAGTTCACTGTTATGCCTTTTGGATTGTGCAATGCTTCAACAATACAATATTTGGAAGACTTATGGAGCTGGTCCTGCGTGGGCTCACTTGGAAGACTTGCCTAGTATACCTCATACCTCGACGACGTTTTAGTCATGGGAAAGACATTTGAAGAACATCAACAAAACTTGCGAGAAGTACTCCAACGACTCAGGAATGCCAACTTTAAACTGAATCCTCAGAAATGTTCATTGTTCCAGAAAAAAGTCGATTTTCTGGGCCATACAGTGTCATCAGACGGCATCCGAACAGACGGAAGAAAGATACAGGCGATCCGTGACTGGCCGCGACCTAAGGACAAACATGAAGTGAGGAGCTTCGTAGATCTCTGCACTTACTACCGTCGGTTTGTAGAAGGATTTGCTGATATTGCGGCACCCCTACATGAGTTGACAGAAGACCGAGTCAAACTCGTCTGGTCCAACGAAAGTGAAAGGGCATTTAGAAAGTTGAAAGTTGCTTTATGTTCTAGTCCGAGTTTAAGTTTTCCACGTCAAAGAGGCCTGTTCGATTTGGACACAGATGCCAGTGATAATGGGATTGGAGCTGTACTATCACAAGAGCAAGATGGCCAGGAAAAAGTAATTGAGTTTTACAGCAAGGCACTGACCAAACCAGAAAGAAATTATTGCGTAACAAGGAAGGAACTATTGGCAATAATCAAGGCTGTTGACCACTTCCACAAATATCTATATGGAAGAGAGTTTCTCATTAGAAGAGATCATGCAGCTTTGGAGTGACTACTCGAGATGAAGAACCCTGAAGGACAAGTAGCAAGGTGGATTGAGAAGTTGAACCAGTATCACTTCAAGATAAAACATCGCCCAGAAAGATTGCACAACAACGCAGATGCCTTATCCAGAAGACCTTGTTCGGATACCTGTGAGCATTGTGAGCGAATTGAGTGTCGCGAAGGAATCAACCGTGTCGCGAAAATGAGGCAGGACCAAGAAAGTGATCCAAACGTTGCAGATTTTCTATGATGGAAGGAAAATGGAGGGGAAAGACCCACCTGGAAGGAAATCTCCTTACGATCACCAGGTTTCAAGGCATTGTGGGCACAATGGGATTCCCTGATTGTTGAGAATGGTCTATTGAAGAGATCTTGGGAATCAGCTGACGGCAGAAAAGTGATTTCGCAATTGGTTGTGCCGAGGTGAAGGATAAGTGATGTCTTGAAGGAGACTCATGGCAGCAAATCAGGTGGATATTTTGGAGTCAATAAGACCCTGAATAAAATACGGCAGAGATTTTACTGGGTCCAATGTCGTGAAGATGTAGACAGATGGTGCCGAAGATGTCTGAAGTGTGAATCAAGCAAAGGTCCCAAGACAAGATCGAGATGAGAGATGAAACAATACAATGTAGGCTCTCCCTTCTAACGAATCGCCATCGATGTAGCAGGACCGTTTCCGATGACGAATAATGGCAACAAATACATCTTCGTTGCCATGGATTACTTTAGTAAATGGGTTGAAGCTTATGCCTTGCCTAATCAAGAAGCATCCACAGTTGTAATAGCTCTAGTGAATAACATGTTTCCAAGGTTTGGAGTCCCAATGGAGCTACATTCCGATCAAGGAAGAAATTTTGAATGAAATTTATTCAAGGAAGTTTGTGAATTGATGGGAATTAGCAAGACCAGAACAACGGCCCTCCACCCATAGTATGATGGCATGGTTAAAAGGTTCAACAGGACTATGGAAGAACATCTTTCCAAAGAAGTAGAGGAGCACCAAAAGACCTGGGATCGACATCTTCCACTATTCTTGATGGCTTACAGGGCCTCTGTGCACGATTTCACAAAGCTCACTCCAGCCAACATAATCTTTAGGAGACAAATTCGTTTGCCCTTCGACTTGGTGTTCGGATCACCAAGTGTTGAAGAAAAAGAGATACAGGATTTATCAGCAACCTTCCGATAATCGTGGTTAAATAGATATACTGTGTTGGGATCAACAAGGGGAAGGAAATAGTATAACAACGTATCCTGCCAGCGACTTAATCCGTTAGGATTAGCACCTGCTCGCGGTTGTGTCGACCTGATTAAATGTTGTGTAACACTACACACAGTCACACCCGCTGTAATGTTGCAATTCATACTCCGCGTTGGCTTTGCTGCAATCATTTCTCCTAATACTTTCATACCCCAGGGAGCTCTGTGGATAATTGAACAGATTAAAAATGTTGTTATTTTGGATGAATAATAATTTTTGGCTGCGGAAATCTGTTAGTTGAAAAGAGACCTGGTGTTTTAACTTATGCTACGATGAAAATGATTTTTGCATGGCTGACATTTTTGCAATCAGCGGTGATTTCAGTCAGAGATTTTTATATTGAGAACCATGAAGTTGACGGATAACTACAGCAGCAAAAGGATAAGTTCAGCAAGATGCAGTTGCACTCGAACATGGGGTATTCGGTGGTCAAGCGAGTTAAGGAGACTCAGTCTCAATTCTGAATTCACCCTAAAAGCACAAATCTACCAAAATAGACCGGTGGAAGCGATGGATTATCTTTCAATGACCCATTTTTTCGGGATATCAAAATGGGACCTATGCAGTTCGATTTCCTATATCATTCCACACATGGAATGGAAATCTACGACATACCAGCGGCGTCGTGCCAGAATTTACATGAAAAAAGGGAAAATTGAAAAATTCCAAATATCAAAAAAGAAAGAGGCTATAATTCCTAGTATAATAGAGTTATTCAAAAAATCTTCTAACTAAAATCTTTTCACTTACTTTAAAACAGTTTTTGAAGAACTCGAAGCAAAATAAATCGTTTTCCGAATATGAGCCTTTGTGCAGAGATTACATTTTTATTAAAATTAGATGTATGTAGATGTAGATGTCCGTCGTGGCATTAACCACGGAAGTAGTTTTTTTCTGACAGATGCCTGCCTTTGCGGGTAGAGGATGGCTATTATTATTATTTGCCGTGACGCTCTGCGGCGAATTAGCGATACGTGGGATTGGCATACAGGCAACTAAAATCACACTTGCTTTACAAGACATGTGGCTGCCTAAAGAGACCTATGAATGTTATTGAGAAAAAAGATTATCGCGTATTGAGTCCTCGAAAGTTTGTCCTTTGCAAGCCAGAAGCTCCACTGCCAGATACCTCAGCTACTGATGAATAATGAAATATTTAAATGTGTTTGAATTTTTGTGTAAGCATCAGCATGGGTTCAGAATAAACATATTCATGTCATCTGCTCAGTTATGTTCATTGACAACTTGACATCAAAAAGTTTGTGATCTCTTTATTATTGGATCAATCGAATGGTTTCCGTACCATGAGTTTCCAAATATTGGGCATCAAGCTATCGCCTCTTGGGATTCTTATTAATATTGTTGAGTGCGTGACATCATATATGACTAATAAAAAAAACAGTAAGGTGCTACGATTTAAGAATCAGTTTTTGGACCTCTTCTTTTTGTACTATAGGTGAATGATGTACCTCAATATTTTATAAATGCTCATGTACCAAGATATGCTGACGGTAAGATGATCACAATTCAAGGAGACCGACCATGTAATGCCCCCGAAACTAATTCTCAATGTGGAAAGATCTATGACCATCAACTTTCGTCCTAGGATCAACCCAAGCAATTATAATCCTAGCGAAGAAGTGAAGTTCTTAGGTCTTCATTAAGATAAAATACTAATTTGGGACTCCCGAATAGACATTATTTGCTCGAGACTAAACAAATACAATAACTTTGCTTGTAAATATTACCATTAAACCATTATTGGATTGATGGTTATGTTGTTGAGAAAATTGTCATGTATCTTCTCAGATAGAAATTGATGGTCATTGTTTTTCTCATATTGAGAATTTGTCGATATCGGTGGCACCTTTCTACATTGTCTCCTGAAATTGAGTCCGTCGTCGTATCGTTAGCAATATGATTCTAGATACGACGAGGTACAAGAACTGATTCTTGGGGGAAGTATATGTCGGGATCCCAAGAATGAAGTCGGTATCCCGAGAATAAAGTCGGGATCCCGACTTCTAAGTCACGATCCCGAGATTAAAGTCGGGATCCCGAGAATAAAGTCGGGATACCGAGATCAAAGTCGGGATTATAAAAAAAGAAAAACTATGGCCCTTCAGCACCTTCTTAGAATCTAGTGACTAGTATGGGTAGTTAAAAATAGCGTTATAGTATACGACATTGTATGTATGGGCCGCGGTAGTATGTGGGTTAAGTTCTCGCTTTATAAGTCGAGCATGAGTTCGAATCTCAACATTGCCACCGGTCTCGTGCATGGCATCGCACGTATTGAAAAGTAAGGATTTCCTCTAGCTCGCACAAGTCTCTGACTTCTGAGGGTTGCACGTAGGGGTGCAACCGGTTGACGGATATAACAATTTTAACAATTTTATTATCGAGTGGTATGATAAACCGACCAGAATATAGTGAACACCTAAATTTCTCGCATATACTCCATCCACATTTTCGCATAAATTTCACATTCTACTTTTGCCATAAATCAAATCTACAACTGGAATAATTTCAGCCGAAGCAAGCCCTTTCCTTATACAAACCCCGAAAGCAGCGAAGATCGCGATGATTCATCCACAACTGAAGCCATTACGTTTTTGGATGCGAAAATATAACGCGAGAATAAATCAAATTCTTATAAACATATTTTAGAAAAATATATTCAGTAGCTCGAATGTGTACGAGTATGAGATGGACGTAGCGCAAGCGGCGAAAGCGTTACATTAGTCAGATTGCTGGATGTTCGCTAGCGATCTGTCTACCATATAATGGACGTCATTTTTAAGAGGGCAGAATCCGAACGCTCGAATCATTTGTATAGGACGACGTGTTGCTATTTATTTGCTCGACAGAGCAGTTGGAAGTGTGCAACGAACACATTAGTGGAAATTGTAATATTTATTTGGCTGTAGCAGAATCACTAGCGCGCAGCAGCATAGGGGGTTCTGAATTTGCTTTCTAGTACTTTAGTTTTAAATTTTACATATTCCAGTATAGTGATTTTTGGTTCAAGCATGGACTGGCTGATATTTGTGTGTCAAGCTAGCGATCTTTTTTATTCTCTGACCTTGTATCGAGTTTTATTTTTATCACTATTATGTGACTCGACGGCAACCTATCTGAACAATAGAAGATACATAGTGAGCAGAGAAGGCACCTTGAGCTCCCCAGCAACTATAACTGACGGCGTTCCTCAGGGAACAGTCTCAGGCCCGCTTCTTTTCAATATCCATGTTAAAGACTTATCCTCACTTACTAACATCTGGGATTATAGTCAGCTTTGATGATGACTTTCCTTGGTGGAATAAGGAATTAGCAAAAATTATTTCCTTGAAAATATGATCAGGATGTTCGTAAAGTCAGATGTAGTATCATCTGCGACTGAAACGTAAACTTTAATCGCCATTTTCCACAGATCAAGATAACCTCTTGAAAGGTATTCATCTTGGAAAAAAGGAATATTCTCAAATGATAATTGAAAATAGTTTTTCTGGGGTGTAATATAAAAGACCTCGTTTATCAGCGAATGAATTTTTCAGTTTCAACGAAAACGATTTTGTTTGAAAATTTATCTAGTTGAATTCGGAAAATCATGTTCCAAATGAAAACCGAGAGCTTTTAACATACATTTTCGAATTTAACGAGATGAATTTTCTGAAACAAAAATGTTTGAGTGGAAATTCGAAAATTTATTCGATTTGATAAACGACGGTCGAGTTATATTTGATCAGATTATTTCCAATAACATTCATTCTACAACGAGTTATTATTATTAAATTAATGAACATAATATGTCACACGACTTGTGAAATGTGATGCGTACATTCAGGCAACTGTCAAGAAGGACCATGCAGTTTATTCACAAAAGGAACAAAGCGGGTTTATCAGCGAATGAATTTTGACTGATGAGGGAAATAATCAATGAAAACAACATACGATAAAAATGAAGATTGTTTTTTTTGTAATATCTTACAGAAAACAACTACTTCCCCGGCTAAAGCCACGCCACATCGCCACATCGAACTAAATCTGATAGATAGTGTGATTATAATAAAGAATTCAGAAAATCGATAAGGAGAACATGACAACAATGTCACCCGACTGTCCCCAGCACAACGACTAAAGACAATTTTCTCAAAAGAATACTCCAACGGCATCGGTCTGTCAGATGTGTTAACCCATTTAAGTCGCCAGAATAGGATGGAATATTTCCAGTCTTACCACAACATGGTCTGGAATAATAGAGCCCTTCCTGCAAAGGCTATTCGAAGCCAGCCTTATCTTCGGCTATTTACCGCAGTTCTGGAGAGAGGTAGTGGTGGCCTTCATACCCAACACTGGAAGATACCCAATGGATGAACCGTAGTCCCATCAATATCACTTCCTTTTTCCTAGAAGCAATTGAGAAAATAATAGACTGCTACATCAGAAGCGAACTCCTCGAGTTAAGGACCGCTTCACACGAGACAGTTTGCCTACCAAGCAGATAAATCCACGATTGATGCTCTACAATGCCTGATTGAAAGCACTGAAAAGACACAAAAATGACTCTTTGTGCCTTCTTCGACATACAGGGTGCATTCGATAACACCTCATATGCCTCTATAACCAGATCACTAGAGGAAAGGAATATCAATGCCTCATTGAGCAGATGGTTACAAACAATGCTGAAAAGCAAAATCATTGAAGCGATTCTGCGGAAGAGACAGTCAAAATGACAGCGGAAAAAAGTTGCCCACAAGGGGTAGTTCAATCGCCTTTCTAGGGTCCCTGGTTGTCGAAGATCTACAAGTAAAGCTTCAAGAATCTGGGTTCACGACTCAAGGTTACACCAATGACCTGGTCATCACAATAAGGAGCAGACATGATGGAATAATCTCCGACCGCATGCAAGTAGCCATAAACTCAATCAGAAGCTGGTGCAAATCCAATGTAAATCCTAGTAAAATAGTACTGGTCTTATTTACCAGAAGATGAAAGTATGAACTGAATGGGACCCAGCTAAAATTTCCCAAAGACATAGAATACTTGGGCGTTATAATCAACCAAAAACTGACATAGAATAGCCGAATCAACTACATCATTTCCAGGGCTATAGCAGCAAGCTGGACATGCTGCAGACTCTTCAGATGCTGGGAATTTGATGAAATAAAATCTCACCGGAATAAAGACGAGTGAAAAGGCTAGTGAACCTATCGCTGAAGTTAAACAGCATCTCGAATTGGACAAAAAAGACTTGAAATTGGTAACTGGACTACTCATTGGGCACTGCTCTCGAGGGTATCACCTTAAAAAGATGAGCAAGTCGGAGAGTGATAATTGCTGTTACTACGATAACTTCGCGGAAACTGCAGAACATCTACTTTGCGAATGCCCAGAGCTTTGCGAATGCAAGAGTCTCAAATTCCTGGAAGGGGCATTTATTAAGACCTCCAACATTACTAACTTAGCTTCTAGAAAACCAATAAACTCCGCACGAAGTCTCAGAATCCCGGGTATTGAATAGATAAAGGGTCTCGCACAAAATACCTTGCATGTCGAGGTGCTTGTGAAGCTGCAAAGCTGAAAACGTTGTGAGATTATCTACCATCTTCTGTCTTATCGCGAAGGTTCTTTAATTCAAAGATACGTATTTTACCTTAATCATAAACTCAATCCACGAGAGACCTTCGAAGTGAACAAAAAAAATTCAGATATGCAATATACAACAGACTTGATTTGACAGTCTAAGACTTTTTAATTCCTTCAAGAATTTCTCAGTCAGGCCCTGTCTCCGAAGCTCCGACACTTACGGAGGATGTGCTGGATCATTGCCCCAATAACTCAAACGAATTTGAAAGTATAATAGAATAGAATAAAATGGGCCGCGGTGGTGTGTGGCCTCATAAGCCAGAGAGCGTGAGTTCGAATCTCAGCATTGCCACCGGTCTCGTGCATGGCATCACACGTATTAAAAGGTAAGGGCTACGTCTTCCCCTAGCTCGCACAAGTCTCTGACTTTTGAGGGTTGCACGTAGGGGTGCAAACCGGTTGACGGATATAACAATTTTAACAACAATTTTTAACAACAAATAAAATAGAGCTTTTTTTCAGGAATGACAATCACAGTAGGTCAGGTCAGGTAGCCGAGTGGATAGAATAAACGCTTTTCAATCATTCTGGCTTGCCGGTCGTGGGTTCAAAGCCCAGCGACTTCATTTTATTTTAGTGATGGCATGAGAAAGTGCTAGGAATCATGTTGAAAGGTAAGACTGGTGGTGGTGGATCAGCGGTCTAATGCACAGGCCTTTCGAAACTCCAGCATAGCGATAGTCGATTCGAGTCCGATATAGGTACAAGAGAATATTTTTTATCTACTTTATATCGAATCGATAGGCGACCGCATGCCTTGTTGAAAAGCAAGTGTATTGTGAGTTGTCTAGATGCCAATCTCGTCTGGGGCTAGCTTGGAGTGCACACCGACCACTTGAGGTGGTGCTGTATGTTTTCCTACAGCGGAAAAGTGAATACGCCACCAAAAATCAGTCCCGGAGCGCCACGGCAAATAATAATAATAGCAGTCCTCTACCCGCACAGGCTATGCCTTTGGGTACACTCAACGAGTGTTTATGAGGGAGTATTATTATTATTATTCTTATTATAATCCTTGGCTCGCACAAGTTTCGACTTCTGAGGGCTATCATTCGTAGGGGGATGACAGCTGGTAACAGTACATCTAAAACATACACTACCACTGTAACCAAAATTAAAGATAATAGTGTCAGATACAGTTTAAAACAATACAAGAACTTGAAGACAAGTATTTGTAGACATTAAAATATATTAAGGTTATATAATATATATTTTTTGTTTTTTTTAAATATGTATGTCCCATTTTCACTACAGGAACATTTCGTAAGATCGTCTTCCAGATATTCTTGAAAAGAATAACGCTACAGGTCCACTATAATATTGATTGTAAGCCTCTTGAATACTTTAATGTTTAATGGATTGGAAAACTATAATCCGTATTGTGGTTTCATGTGTTTAAATTATGTCGTATCCTATGAGACTCAAATTTATTGTATTTATTATATTCAATCTTGATGGCTCTTTTCTGTAAAATGCAAATAGTTTCTGCCTGGCTATTTCCTCCCCAGAAAATGATGCCAAAGCGCATTATTGAGTGAAATTAAGTGCATTAAGAGTAAATGGTTCGCTTTGCTCTATCCTCCAAATATGTCGATATTACCCTGATTGAATAGCAAATGGACGACAGTTTAGTGCTGGTTCCCTTAATGTGTTTTGGTCACGCCGAAAAATTGTGTGTGCTCTGCAAGAGTTACTATCTACGTTTGTACTTGAAGAATCTTGGCTGAATCAGACATAACTTGTTTTATCTTTGTTTGGTATGATTTTGTGCATGGTGAACCATTCCTGTGACTTTTCCAGTGTTTCTTTTGAGAAGTCTAAAAGAACGATCAATGACCAACCTACTGCTGAAATGTTTGTATCATCTGCATAGTTCACCTGATTGATACTTTCAGTAGTTACAATATTTAATGATAAATCATTTATGTAGAATATAAATAACAAAGGGCCCATGAATCAGACTTGATGAACACCTATCACTATCGTTTTTTTTCTCTGAGTAATATTTGATTCCTTGATAACTACTTTCTGTTTATAATGCAAGTAAGACTTCATCCAGTCATGAGCAGGACCTCTGATCTCTCCATCTTTTTCAACATAGTTTCATGATCCAGGCTATTAAAAGCCTTCGACAAGTCTAGGAAGATACCTATTGAATAATTTCTATTCTCGTATCCAG
This sequence comes from Chrysolina americana, assembly GCA_958502065.1. NCBI lineage: Eukaryota > Metazoa > Arthropoda > Insecta > Coleoptera > Chrysomelidae > Chrysolina > Chrysolina americana. The sequence continues at coordinate 15,169,550 of OY293415.1, forward strand.
TTGTTGTTTTTTCTATGAATTCATATGAGTCTGTCTCAATTGACTTATTTTTCAGATACCCATGCCTGGATCTTATCGAGAGAATGACTATGGGTTGGTTTCTAGGACTCCTCCTTAGAATCCATCTTGTGCAAATAGAAATAGCTGTTACCTCGGCTTGGAATACGGAGACTTCGTCTCTACCCGTTTATGCCAGCCCCTACCCCATTGCTCCTCTCAGAGTCGTCTGTGTCCCAGATTCGCCCTCTTGCCAGCATCGGTAGGGCTCTTGATGTGACTTCCTCATCCTGAATGGTAGTGGTGAATGTTTCAGCAAAGTAGTAGGTTGGGGTCATTTTGTCCGATGGTATCTCAGATGCGTCGATTCTCATAACCTCCAACATGTTCGAATGCTTTAAGTTGATGCCCCTCCATTGGCCCATGCACTATAGTCCGGAGGCTTTTATCCTTGCCTCCGCTATAAGGTGCAGATGCACAAAAAGGAGGTTCAGGATCACCTTCAGGCGAATCGTCAATGTGCTGGATATTGCACCATTGACTTCTAGCAGGATCAGTCTTTGCAAACTGGCCAGTTTTCCTCTGGTTGTACCTTGTTCTGCCTCTGGCCACCACAGCAGGGCCCCAAACATTATAGAGGGCCCAACTATAGCTGTGTATAGCCAAAGCGATTGTTTGGGTCCTAGTCCCCAGATGTTTTGTTCCAGGTGAGATTCGAGTCTTAGTTCAGCCCCAAATATTTCGACTCTCCTGACATATGTAAGCTTTCAGCAAAGATTCCCTACGAAAAAAGCCAAGAATTTGGAAAAGTGTGGCATTGACGAAATTAAATGTACGGACTGTGTTGTAAAATATTATGGACAGACATAATCTTATTAGAGTATCCAATCAATATTATGAAATATTCACCTGACTAGTATAAATAAAGCAGAACAATGAAATTGATTTAAAACGGATTAATTACAATTGAAACGCAGGTACCTGTCAGGTGTTAGACAAAGTGTATTTGCCTCTCTCCAAATAATACTCTCTTTGTCGAGCGGCACTCAATTATTTTGTGCTCTAACTATACAAATAGCATTGATAGTGAATATTTCCCCATTACACCAAATAATGGAGCATAAAATGAGTGATTTTAACTAAAATACCAGTAGGACACCGACTGTGCCATCACGTAGTCATATTCTGTTATGTTTTGGACTCGCAACTGTCATTCATTAATTTGTTTGAACCGTTCAAAACCGAAAAACGTATTTTTTAGCATTTTGCTTATAAAATGAACATTTATACATCTGGTTGGTCCAATGAGAAATTGTAGAGAATAGAAATACGAATAGAATGGGATATTTTGCGATCCAATCGGAAAAAAACTTTACAAATCCGTAATTTTTCAAACTGTAGGGTTGACCCTTCTCATGACAGTATTGAAACATGTGTACCTCATATGTGTGCACTAACAGGCGCTGTCGAATCATCAGTTTTGGCACAATTGCAATTTGATTTTTTGCACTTGCAGAATACCTAGATTGTAATTCCAAAAATATTTTGAAAGTAGAAGTACAGTACCACAACTTAACGCTCCGTCAGTCTCACCTCCATTCTCCTAAAAACAATGGAGAAAATAATAGAATCAGAAGCAAACTCCTCGAGTTAAGACCGCTCCACAAGAAACAGTTTGCTTACCAAGCATTGAGAGCATTGAAAAGACATACGTCACAAAAGAATTTACTCTTCGCATAGCATATCGACATGGAGGGTGCAATTAATATCCTCACATGCCTTCACTGGTTCTCGCCGACCTGCTAGTGAAGCTACAAGAATCTGGGTTCACGACTCAAGGTTACGTCGATGACCTGGTCATTACCATCAGCGGCAGACATGACGTTGTGATCTCCAACCGCATGCAAGTAACCCTAAACACAAGATGAAGTCGGTGCGGAAAGAAAGAACTATATGTAAATATTATCAAAACAGTGATGGTCTCATTCTCCAGGAGGTGAAACTATGAATTGGGGCTTCAAATTCCTGAATGGGACCCGTCTAACATTTTCCAAAGAAGTAATATATCTAAGCGTTATAATCGACAAAAAACTGACGTGGAACATCCAAATCAACCACGTTATTTCCAGGGCTATAGCGTCAAGCTGGACAAGTTGCAGAATCTTTGGTAAGACATGGGGTCTGAAACCAAATATGATTTACTGGTCGTACCAAACGATCATTGAACCTATAGTCACCTGCGGCTCACTGGTATGGTGGTCAAAAATGCAACGATCAACACAAGTCAAGCTTCAGAAAATGGCTGCTACTGCAGCTCTGTAGACAATACTGATTATTTCACCATTGCACTTATGTGTAATGAAAGAAGCAGTAAATAGTGCCTTCAGACTGTATCAGAAAAAAAAACTTAAGAGCAGGATATCTGATAAGACATCTAAAGATTTTGGATCATATCTCCCTAGAAGCCATGTCTAAACCGACAGATATCATGCCGATCAGGTAAGTCTTCGAAGTGCAGTTTGAAGTGGTCAAACGATCATCAGGTCTATAGAGAGAACGGTTCTCAATTGGCAATGAATGCCTCAGTGTGGTACACAGATGGATCCAAGATGAACGAAGGGGTTGGAGTGGGCGTTCCAGGGTCAAATTTCAGTTTCTCAAAACTGCTTTGTAGGACCCCAACTATCTTCTAAGCAGAAGTACATACGATAGAGCTACCCAGGGATACCTTGAAAGGGACACCCGGAGGATAGAAATCTATATACTATCAGATAGCAAAGAAGAACAAACCTTGAGACAACTGGCAGTAAACAATCAGGTAATCCTGATGTGGGTGCCAGGTCACAGGGGTATGAAAAGCAGTGAGGAAGCAGACTACTTTGCTAAAGAAGGGGCAACACATCACTTCCCGGAAATTTCACTGGAATAAAGGGTCAGGACAAAGACAAACGAAAAAGCTTGTGAGTACCTTACCACGGAAAGTTGAGCAGCTCCTCGAGTTGGACAAAAAAGACTTGAAATTGGTAACGGGACTACTCACTGGGGTATCACTTCAAAAAATGGGCAAGTCAGAGAGTGATTGTTGACACTACTGCAAGAACTTTGCAGGAAGTGCAGAACATCTGCTTTGCGAATGCTCAGTGCTCTTCTGCAAGAGGCTCAGAATCCTGGGAGGGACATTTGTAAAGCCCCCCGACAGCTTGTGAGGATGCAAAGCCTGCACAACCCCACTATAATTTACAATCTACAGTATCACCGTTTTCAGTAATGTTTGCAAGAATGTTTCACCCATTTCGCAGCATTGTAGCGCAAAATAATAATATCAAAATCTGTTTGAGAAAATGAAATTGTAGTTGTGCCAACACTAGTAATTCGACAGCACCTATTTTATGCACACATAAATAATATATGATTCAACACTTTCATGAGGAGGGCCAATCCTACGATTTGAAAAATAACATTGAAAAAAAAATGGAACATTTTCCAGTTATTCTTCGTTACTAATGATCCGATTGGGTCATGAAAAATCTCATTTGGTTCGTTTTCAAATTTTTCACAATATTTTCTATTGGAGCAACCAGATTTTTCTATTAGTATTTATTTTACGAGCGATAAGCTGAAATAAATTCGTGCTTTGTTTTCAAATGTTTATGACAATTATTAAATGACAGTTGCAGGTCAGAAATATAACAGAAAATATCTACGGACTGTCTTTTATGTGATGCCACAGTCGGTTTTATGCTAGTACTTTTGTTACGAAAAAATCCGTTTTCTACAACTGTCAAAAAAGTACACTTTTCTTCACACTTCAGTAAAATAATGAAACAATATTTTGATACTGAAAAATTACATACTTTCGGCACAGAAAATACACATAAAAATACACTTTTTTGACAGTTGTGTTTTTAAATTGATAATCGTTTGCACCATAAATTGGGTGAGGTTGATTTGAGCAGCTAATAAACTTTAGAAATGGTTGGTCCTATTTTTTGGCAGTTGTAGAAAAAACATTGTTTGCTAAACGATCTTTTCACTCGTAGGAATTGTCGCACTCCACCTACGGCATTTTCTACTCGTAAAAAAAGTACTACTTCACTCACTCGTAACATAAATAACTATAATTGATTGACCTACATAGCTATGCTACATATTTTATGGCGGAAACTGTGCTCTCATTTACCAGCAACTCTTTCTCTACCTGTGGCGTTTAGTTTTGAGGGACAGTGGTTGTTTTCTGTTGCCTACGATTGAAAGAAATGTCTATTGAACAGGATGTTATAGAAAGTTGGATTTCATATCCCTCTCAATATTTATTCTTGTCCATTATTGGCAAATAATGCACTTTATTCGGAAAAGAAGAATTCCATCTTTGATTTATTGAATCATCTGGGTATTTAATCTTGACAATTTTTTTTGGAGCTGAAGTTCCCAAAGCTGAGAAAATCAAAGAATCATGAGAAGGAAGTAAACTTTTTGTAATCAGACAGACTCCTAGTCTACCAGTGACGATTTCATGCAGGTATTTGCACATCATACAATGTACGCAGAGGTGGTGGTGCATAAATGAATACATTGATTGAGTGGATGGGAATTATAGGGGCCGAATGGATGCAAAGGTATGGGGAATACTAAAGAAATCATATCGAGTTGAGTGGTGCATGATCATGCCTGGAAGTCATTATGATAATTAAGATGAAACGTGAATTAGAATCAAACGAATGCAACTCCGTATCCGGTCCCCTCCTAAAATTAATATCGAATTAAAACCATTTCTCAACGATAATGATCTCCCATCGCCATCACGGAGAAAAATGAAGCCAACTTCTGCGTTCAATCAGAATGAACTCCCGCGTAGAGATTTTTTTCATTAGATGTAATTAAAATGTCGTTTCTCACAGGCGTTATTTGAGTGATTTATAGAGTTTACCAAGTAGTTCGCGCGACATTTGCATTTAGAAAGATAACGATGTTTACAATCCCACAACTGGAAGGGATTGCAGTAATTGTGGATGCTCGGCAGATCAGGAAACAGGTAGGCACGGATGAACTATTCACAATAAGTTTTTTTCAAGTACAATTATTCCTTCTCTCAAGTAATTGCGCCTCTACTAATGATCCCCATAAGTATTCGAAATATTAGTTAATGAAGGGTATGGAAGAAGGAATTCTCACTGAGAATGACAAATTTGTGAAAAAATTAAAAAACTTTGATTTAATTATGCTAGAAAGAATAAAATGAACTTTTGAGTTAATCACACCCATAATTTTGTAACATCATGATATTTTATATAATGAAAAACTTCTTCCAAAAATAACCTATAAAACTAAATACGGATATAATAGTCAGTGATGTCAGTTACTCAGTTAAGAAACAACACACTGAAAGCGACTTAAAAGTATATTTAAAAATCCAAAAAAATATATTTTCAATTGAATAACACTATAATCTTATAACACGTTACAGCACTTAAATGTCTGAAAGTGCTAAAACTATCACTAAGCCACAAAGGGGGTAGAAGGTGTTTATATCGCATTTAGCAGCGAGTTTACTCCTGCCATGCTGAGCTGTAGGCGGTTAAATGCTGTAGGTGCTTAGCCTCGAAGTTGTTAGGGTAAAAACATAGTGGAGCATCCCATCAAGCATCGCATCAAGCATCGCACCAATAGTCTAGTCAACAAGTGCCATTTAGACCAACTTTTTTCAGCAGTCTCCGAAAATTATGATTGAGGTGTCATTCGATTCGGAATGACATCCAGATGATTTTTGAAAAAAATGAAGTTCCGCATGAAAAAATTGTAAAAGTTATTAACAATTAACTAAAAAAAAAGATGGCTTTAGTATTTTGTAAATATCTCAAAAACTAATTGAAATTTTTTAAATCTAAAAAAAGATTCAAAAAGAGGAGGAAATTTACTAAAAAAAAGCTCAATTCCCGGAATTGTAGCATCAATATTTATAATTTTCCCAGAGGGATGAAAATACGGCCGAAAACGGGCAAGCCACACCCACTTTGGACACTTTAACAATAAAAATTATTTTAAAATACTAAATATGAAAATAAAAAATTGGAAAAATTCAGGCACTAACTGAATAGATTAATGAACAATAATCCGCTTGAAAAAAATTTTTATCACAATTTTTCAATTAGTTAATCAATAGTTAATTAATAATTTTTTTCTGCTTGAACATGAACATTGCAAGTGTGATAATTGTTAAACTATTAATTTAAGATTTTTGTCCTCTTTTGGAGCAATTCTTGAAAGGCTTCAGAATAGAACCCCGTTGGAAAAATTAAAAAGTTTTTATTTTTCAGTTTTTTATTAACAATTTTCGTTGTTGCAAAATTAAATACTTAAATTAATCATGGAAAAAAAAAATTTTTTTCAAATATTATCAATAATCAGTTTTTATGTTATCAGGAACTACATAGAAATAATTTTTTTAAATTTTTATCTCTAATTGTTTAAAAAATTGTTATAAACAAATGCGTTGTTTATAAGATAATTGAAATTTTTTTTATGGAATTTCAATCTTTGATACAAATAATGATTTTTAAAAGAAAAATTGTTCCTTAAAAAAATTTTTTTATTGCTTGAAAACGCATTTGTTAATTAACAATTATTTTCTCCCGCTTCTAATTAATATTAAGGAACCATTTTTTTTTTTAATCATTATTTGTCTTTCTTTCTGATATAAAAAAAAAATCCATTTTATTTAATTTTTCATTGTTTATGCAATAAACAATTTGTTATAAACAAATAAATTTTTACCTTATATTTTTTTTTCTATTCTAATTTCTGTCACAAAAACAGACATGATTTTTTTCTTTTTTAAATTTTTTTTTATTATTTTTTATTTAATTTTTAAATATAAGTTCTCTCTAACTTCGTCATTCTTAAAACATAGGCATGGGTCATTGTTGCTCCGATGACCTGCTTCAGATTAACACCTTGTTCTCTACAGACAGCTTAGTATTACTGTCTGAACTGCAAAGCTGACATATCAGGAGTTAATATTTTATCCAGATGTTCTCCCAGGTATCACACAAACTTCGAGTTATATATCCCGTTTCCCAGAGCTCTGAATGCTCCGGTGATTCCCGCGATTACCGGTTCATTTTTCTTTGTGAAAATCATGAGCTCTTTTTTTTGCCGGATCAAGCGTAATCTAACGCCAAGGCCGCATTGCCGCAATGCTCGTGTTAGCGAAGATCGTAAATTCGTGTGTATACAGCGAGTACAAGACTGGGGACATGCTCGATTCTTGCGGTACACCAGCTCCGGCCTTCATCGTGGAGCTAGTGTCATCAACCCTAACCTTGAATGTCCTGTCGACCAGGTATGAGGACATGATTTTTCCAATATGATCAGGTATACCTACCCGTAACATCTTCACCTTCTACCCAGACTGTATCGAATGCCTTTTGGATATCTAGCAGGGCCATTACTGTGCCAAGATTTGTATCAAAGCATTTCCTCACCTCGTGATCCGAAGCCGAACTATTCCTCCGGGATGAGCGAGAGCTCTATTTCAATTTCTTGGATGCTCTTTAGCAGGATTCTATCCACCACCTTGACTACGGCACTGAGCAGTGAGATCAGACGGTAGCTCTCGATCGATTTTAGGATAGGGATAATTTCCGCAACCTTCAGACAATTTGGGTAGTGTTGCCACTTCATTATACTGTTTATGGTGTATGATAGATGCACTAGAGATTTTCTCGGGAGGTTCCTGAGCAATATGGCGTCGATCTTATCATTGTTACCTTGTTCCTGGGAAGCCTTTATAATGTATCACAATCCTCCTCGAAGTTTGTCATCAACTTTGAGAAGATTCTTATGTCTATGTTTATAAATCCTCTGACTCCCCACGAAACCTCTTCGTGTTTCTGAGAGGCATTGACACCTACCCGAAAAGCACTCTGAAGTACCCCCAAACATTTTCGCATTTTTTTAGTCTGTCTCCTCTTATCTTTGGCTTTTCCTCACGGCCGGAAAGTTCTTATGCCTCCTTCAGAGGCGTCTGGATTCCTGTCATAAAGAGTTGTCTCTGATAATAAGGTTTTTCAGCTTCCTTCTCCAGACTTCATCCATGTGGCTCTGAACTGAACGACTCATTTTTATTTCTAGGCTTACCATATCTTCCATGTGCCTGGGGTTTCAGTGATTTGCCACTTTTCCGTTTCCTGGTTGATTGAATCTAGGATATAGCCTGGAAGGAGGTCCCGGCCTTCCCTTACAACCCACTTCTTTGTGGTGGCTTCTCTCGCTGCTTGTAGGTCTCCGATCCACTTCTGTTCTTAATAATTAATGTTTATGTTAGTCATTGGTAACTTTTTTGTTACTGATTGGTTATTTATTTAGATTGTTTCATTAACTGCAATCTCTAATGCATGCCGACAATTCATCCATCTCCATTTTTTTTACCTGCAATACGAATCCCAAACGCATCAATTTTTCGTCTTCAGTTATCGTAAGCACTGTTACAAACAGAACTTTTAAGTTTTTCGATGAGTCCTTGAGTTGTTAATATTTGCTAAAAATATAAACTAAAAAAATACCTGTATTTACCCATGTGAAACCCAATTTAATTATCGGGAAAGAAAATTTTCAACGCCACAACTAGAGAAGATGAGTCAATTTCCGAAGAAAGTGCGAGAAATTTTTTTTATTGAGTTGCAAGAAGATATATTCGAATCATCCATGATTTCCGAACTGTTTCTGAGAATTGCAACAATTGCAGTGCCATTATTTCAAACTGTATTTTGGATGTAAAAATCAGCAAGATGCAACTGCCTTTAGGCAGTCAACTGAGTATCATAGAGTCCCTAACAATAATACTGACAAATTATTGATCCCCTATATTTCCTATGAAATAGTAAATTTTGATGAAATAAATGTTATTTCCATAAGGCTGAAAAAACATAAATTTTAAATTGATATCATGGCTATATATAGATCACCCTCCACGGGTCCACATAAATTCAATAGTTGTCTTGGTGAGTACCTATTAGAGAAAAAAAGTAGTAAATCTGATTTTAAGGTAATAGTAGGGGATATCAACATTAATATATTATAAGTTAGTAATATCAGTGAAGAATACTTGAATATCCTCAGTGAATGGGGTTATATTTCTGCTATCAATACTCACACGAGAATTCTAGGTGGGGCAAAATCATGTATAGACCAGATCTTCGTCAAAACAAATTTTCCTTCTGATTTTTCAAAGCCGTTCGTATTAAAAACTTGCATCAGTGACCATTTCTCAGTTATTTCACAAATCAAATATGAAAATGAAACAATTAGTTCTGAGAAAAATGAAAATAACAAAAAATATAAATAATACTTGGATAGGTCGAAACTGCAATCTAAATTGATTAGGGAAACTAGGAGTAATGTATACGGAGAACGATGTCGACAGAATGACGAATAAATTCGTATTAACTCTAAACCACAAAATTGAACTCTGTACCAGGAAAATAACAATAAAAAATAATGTCAAAAAGAAAGAATGGATTACAGATGGCCTAGTCAACTCGATAAATAAAAAAACGTATCTATATAAATTGCAAAATGAGCCCGACAATGAGAATATTCGAACAGAAATATAGAAACAAATTAAATCAGCTGATTGAATCTGCCAAAATTAAACATATGCAAAAAAAATAAAAATAATCCAAATTGCCTTTGGAAAAGCCTCAAAACTATTGATGGAAAATAAACCACCCAAAATGACATAACATCCATTTTGTCAGAGACTGGTGGGAAAATAACGAATAAAGAAGAAATCTTGAACCAGCTACTTAAACCGAGGTTAAAATACTCATCGGTACAGTGAAAACAGGAGAAGCCCCCGGTCCGGACGGAATCAAAGTAGAAATATTGAGAGACTATGCAGGTCTGATATCGAAACCATTAACACATACAATAAACAAATCTATTGACCTTGGTATATTTCCAATTGCTCTCAAAACAGCAGAAATCAAGCCCATCTACAAATCTGGAAATGAAATGCAAGTAGCCAATCACAGGACAATATCTCTTATGAGCAGTGTTGCCCAAGTGTTCGAGAAAATCCTCAAAAATAGACTAAACAACTCTTTTCAAAAATATAATATTTTCTCTGTAAGACAGTTTGGATTCAAATAAGCCAGATCGACGGAAGACACGATGACACACCTGATAAGTATGATTTATACATCATTAGATAAAAACAAACCATGTCTCTGTATCTTCGTCGATCTGGCAAAGGCATTTGATACAGTCAAATACTGTTAAATACCCTGGAAAACGTAGGTTGTAGAGAAAAACCGTCAACATCAATGGCATAAAAAGCGATGAAAAAATTATTGAATATAGGGTCCCTCAGGGTACAGTTCTGGGGCCGATACTCTTTAATATTTACATCAACGATCTATTCAACACTCCAACCAAAGGCAATATCACTAGCTTTGCTGATGACACTGCCATCTTTTATGAGGACTCTTCCTGGGAGACATTGAAAAATAACGTTGAGAACGATTTCAATAAAATAATACAATTCTTCAGCAGTAGACCCCTAACATTAAATTTTGATAAAACTGTGTTCATACCAGTCTATCAAATTAAAAGCTATTGAAATTTAAAGATGCAAACATCGAAATATCATCAGTTACACACAATAATTATTTGGGAATTATGATAGATAATCACCTGAACTAAGACCATTATGCAAATTATGTCAGTAAAAAATTGAAAAGCATGGCGAATAGATTCAAAATCTATAGTCAACTGTTTAACAGAAAATATAACACAATACTCTACAACACATTAATTCAAACGCACCTTACATGCGGATTCAAAGTATGGGGTGGAATAAACAATACCCTCCTAAACTCACTTAACATAACGTAGAAATGCATTCTGAAAATCATTTACGGAAAAAATTGTAGATACCCCACCGAAAGTTTATTTCTGGAATTGAAAACCCAAGATATTCGTCAACTATAGGTACTACCAATCGCTGATAAAACATCATCATAGGCATATAAATGATCAAGAACAAATCAAACATGAACATTATACTCGCTTCAGGGAAAAAACTACAGTAATTCCAAAAGTAAACACTAAAAAAAGTCAAAGATCCTTCCTATACGTCTGTCCCGTACTATATGCTAAAATCCCTGACGAATTACGACATACAGTCACTATGCGATTATTAAAAAAAAAATTGAAAATGTGGATACACACTTTATCTAGAACTAAAATTCATCGCTAAATTGATAGACAGGATTATATCGTACCTAGAATTGACTGATTAATATATGCCAAAATTGAACTTATTGCATCAAAATCAACTAATGTAATGCAAATAAATGGAAAAAAAAATATTCAAAATTTTATATTCAAATATCTCAATTTTATCTATACTTACTTTATTTTTATCTATACTAAACTTATTTATTATTCAAATCACTCCGCGCCCATGCTCAAGGGAAACCTTGTTTTGGGTGTTTGGTTATTTGTTTACTATTTATTGAACTTTATATCGTTCTGAAATATTTTTATGTAACACTGTATATGTGAATGTGTAGTAAATAAATTGATTGATTTCCTTGTCAACATCCTGATCAAACATGAACAAAGCCAATCAACCTTTTTACCAGCCATTAGCTTTAAGCGCGGATTTCGTGCCGATGATCGATATTGGTCTCTAATCATTTATCAATGATGGTGTGTCACCGCTTCACTTCCGAACATCCAGCACTATCCATTTGGACCGGTTTGCGAACCCCTCTTCCTTCCATAACCGATACCATAATTAATAACAAACACGCCAACAATTCATCTTAGTTGCGGCATTGTTTTCTCCGCCAGCTGTATGACTGCAAGTGTTGCAGAAACTACTCCAAGTTACGAGGTGTGGTTCATTGAAATTGTTATGAGATGGTTTACTGGGTTCAGTCGATAGGAAGTAATTGACAGTTTCAGCAGGCAGATTTGGCAAATAGATAAAGAAAACGAAATTTTTTTGCATAGTAGTGGGAAATCAGTATGCGAAACAATGGTGGGGAATCGATTTGACATCTCCAAATTGAAAATAAAAAATGTGTGCATAATTGTATTTCCCTCATAGACTTAATATTTGCCATGATAATATAAAGAGTGTGCCTAAATTAAGGAGACAAACTCTGTTACTAGAATACTCAAATGATTTTAAGACTGAAAGACCCAAGAAACATATACTCGATGTGAGTATCAACTGAGTACAGGAAATAGGTGAAAATACATTTTCCAGAATAACTCCATAGATATAAATATATAGCTTTTACTTTGTCACGTGATATAGGACAACATTTGTACCAAGTTAAAATTTTGACAGGTGCAACCCTTCACAAAAAAATGAAGATAGGTCAAAATTAGCCTGAATTAGACCTGAAGCTTTCAAAATATTGAGAAACCTTTTAAAAAAATTAAACGTGGTGCTCAGGAATTGGCACCGAATTCAGATATCTAGATTCTACGCTAAAACATTGGGGCAGTTTATGCTCACAACTCCGTATCTAAATTAGAGGAACTTGGAAAAACTAAAATTTCCGTATGGTTAATAGACAAGAAACTAATGCTGAAGTGTCAACAAATCATATTTGCTAATAATTTGATGTTAAAGCATAATTATACAGAAAGCATTTAAAATCTCCCGTTTAGGATCTGGTTACGAAGACTCTTTCAATTCATTAATAATATACGGGAAATGTGAAAAGGTTATTGAAGGAGCCTGTGAAACCTTTCGTTCGCAGTCCACAAATAGACCAACACCCACTCATGACATCCTGACGCGGCTTATTCATTGCAGAACACACGGGCAGTTTGTGAAAAAGCAAGAAAAAAAACCTGTCGTACATAATGGAGAGAATGAAGTTACAGTCTTGGCATACTTCAGAGCGTATCCAGAAAATGTATCGGTAGATGGAAAAAGAGATGTAAAAATACATGCGATGGGTATTCAGAGGTTTCTGAAAAGATCCATAGTAGTAGTAGTAGTAATCGTGGAGGGGCCGCTTCTGCAGCCAGGCGAGTAGGCCCTCATGGACCCTTTTTGCTATCCCCTGTTCTCCACATATCTAAAAAAATCCTCCTAGACTTCCTTTTCGAACTTTCGTGACCTTCGGATCAAAGTCAGTATGTCCGCTTACTCTAGGTTAAGTTTTGGGTCTCCAAATATTTCAAATCTCAGCCTCCCATATGCTCCTATAAGGGGACGAAGTTCCTGGTGATTTCTGCCCAGGAGCCATGTTGTCCTTGACTTGCTAGGGCCGGTCACAGTTTTTAGATTGCGTGCATCCGGTATTACCCCTCCAAAGTATGTTCAGTTTTTTTTTCCGCACAGTCATTAAGGCTGAAGAGATTTGGCTTGTAACGATGCCTAGTACGGGCTCCGGCCCACAAAACGGCGTTGCGAAACAGGTTCTAGCAAATTCGTCTGCTATTTCGTTTTCACGCACCCCCTGTGACCTGGGACCCATACCAGTTGAACTTCCTTTGTTTCAGCTAAAGTCTTAAGAGCGTCTTCGAAAGTATTACTGTACAAGTGCTGAACTTCGTTTAGAATGGCTGATGTCTCTGAGCGCTGGCTGACTAACTGAACAGATTTTTGTTCAGGCCCTTATTCCGCCTCTTGCCTCATAGCTACAGTAAGGTTCACGAACACTTCAGATTGAAAGACTGTTCTATATCTTTTCAATGCGTAGCTTTCTTATGGGTGAAAATTGTGTAACTATGTTATTTGTAATACGAAAACTGTTTTAATTACCGTGGCGGCTGAATTTGATATTTGTTATAATTGTTTTTTATTAAGTTATAGGAATCACATACGGATCATTCTCAATTTTTGAATATTCGAGATTTAGACCTGGTTTTGACAAAAGCTTTATCAGAGGAATGATGAAGGTGACAGAGGAATGATATTATGGCTTGATTTTATATAATTCTTTATTATAAAATACATAAGAAAGTTTCTTGTGAAAAAGGCAACTGAAATAAACATTATTTTCAAATTCCAAACAAATACAAAACATTACATAGACATCTTTGACTGTTACAACAATTCAACAATGTTCTTCCATTGCCTAATTCTAATAACGATCCCCGCTTCCTCACGTCACTTTGCAGACGATATTTCTTCAATATTTCTCCCGACTGCATGTGTTTAAAAGCCTGCTTTTCTTTCGTACCCTTCAGGTTTCCGTAGTCATTCTTCAATTGATCATCGATAGCCTCTGCAAATAGTAATCATTTTACAACATCAACCTTCTTCTTCTCATGTGATAGCATTTCTTGAACCCTAGTTGCAGGAGTTGAAACATCATCCTTGATTTGCTTCTTTTCCTTCCTTTTCTTATAACGTTCACACTTCTTTATGTACTTTTCAACTCTTCTTTGAAGATTTCTGATCAATTCGTCTTTTTGTCTCATTTCTCTACTTCTCGCTTTTTTGTTCTTTGCTGCCCTTCTTTGTCCTTGAACTATTCGAATACTTTGAATAGCTTGAACCTCAATTTCTTCATTTTCAGACAAAGGAGGGGTATTCACTGTGAGATACTGATTTTCTTCTTTCTTCCTATTTCTGTAGCTTCTCGAATGTTCTCTCCATATTTTCCTTTTCATACGCTTCTCTCTCTCTCTCTCTCAGTCATTTGATCAACTGGTTTCACAATTTTCTTAGCTTTTTTCTTCAGATATTGGTCTCTTTCTTTTTGCCTTAGTCTATTTCTACCTTCAGGGTCTTGCTTCAGCCTCTCATATCTGCGTTTTTTCAGATTCTCGCTTTTTTTTAACCTTTCTGCGTTATCACGTACTGTTCTTATTTTGGCCATTACTTCTTATCTGAATACAAAAAAAATAGGTGCTAAATATTGATTTGTTGTAAAAGTATTGTGTCAATTTATACTGAATTCACTAGTTTCACTGAAACTGTCACTTTCAATAGTATGAGCAGTAAAATAATTGGATCTAACGAATGGTTTCAAATTATGCTGCCAAAGTTGAAACGACTACTGTAAAATGTATTTGAAATAAAAGCCAATAAGCAAGAAATTGAGAATTGAGGAAGGTAATTTCAGTTGCAACATCAAACTGTCTTCTAAAACTTTGATCAATGTTCACTACAAACAAGAATTATGTTATAGTAACATCATTACTCTGGATACTGATCTTTCCTCTGCCCGACAAGGAGCCAGAGGAATGACGATTTTCAATGTTTCCTGAATTAATGCACCCTGCTATAATTCAATAACCTCACAATTTGCTTAAGATAATACACGAGAATAATACGAAACTCTCTATAATGTTTGAATGGAAACTGTACAATTAATATTCCTGAAACAACTATCAGAGGAATGATATTTTCGAGTGTGACTTACCACGATTTCCTTTTAAAACCACTAATAACAAACAACTACGACAATTACTTTTATCAACAACCCCAGTTTCTAACTTGCGAAACTTCAAGTTGCCTTCTGTCACAGACACAACTGAAAGGGCGTCATCTACTATACAGTTAGTGAATTTTTAAGTTATGGCAGAGGAATGACGGTTGAAGCTAAGGACATTGGTTCTCACTAAATTTACTGAAAATTTTAAAAAGAACGAGTAAAATAATTTCCAAAGTTTGTTTGCTGTATATTCAAGTGTTTTCATTAGTTATTCACCTCTATGAAAGTTACCAGTGTCTAGCCAGTACACGCTAAATTATACTCTACCTTTGGTACAGTGACAGTCCAGAGGAATGATTTTTGATCACTTTGATTCAACAAATAAAGTACTTGTTGTCGAAATTGGTCGAAAGTTTCTGAATGGGTATATCGAAAATGTATGTTTGAATGGTATACCGCAATAACTCTTGTCTAAAAGTTGTCAATTCTTTTTTTAAGACGCGGGACATCAAATATCATAGTTTCGGAATTTTGACCCTTATACACCTCTTCCTTCCAAGTAAATGTCAAATTCGAACCGTCCGTATAACATATTAGTGAGAGCAAACTTTTTATTCTATTCTATTCCATCGCAGTCCTTTTTTGCGTTTTCCACTCTGTGGGCGGATGTTTTTTCTTTATTCAGTGATACTAATATTTTCTCAATTGTCTCGATGGGTACAGTTTTTTATTTTAATTTTGTGTCCACCTCTGTAATTTACTCACCTAGGGCTTAATTTGTAAAAAAAATTTCTCAACTGTGGAATGTAACCAGTTGATCTTTTAAGAGATATGGCAATTTAATCTAGACAGTGGCGTACGCAAGTTTTTATAAAAAAAATATTTTTTATGTGCAACATTGATAGTGGTTTTATTATGAAAATTCACTCACGAAATAAAATAGGTTTTCAATCATCTTTCAGCTAATTCTGAGATACTAAGTCAGATTTAGCTAATTCTGAGATATACTAAGTCGGAATTCTGACTCAGTATAGCAGATAAAAAAGCAGATATCAGTATATGGCGGTCTGAATCCCTTTTCTTACCTGACCTGCCACCGTCATACAATTTAAAGTAATCTAGTAGACAAGATCACCACTTACGCTTTTGACAAGTGTCCAAAAGCTGTTAGAGTGACAGGGTAGGCTCGCGGCTAAGCTCCAGTGAAGAGGGGAATGGGAGGAACAAAACAAAATGTAATGTGATATTAAAATAGAATGCGGGCGCCAGTCATATGAATGCTGAGCCCCCTGTATAGATAATTTTACCAATTTCCATATAACACGAATAGTAATAATTTAGGCAAATGCCACACACTCAAAGGTGACAAGGTTTTTACGATCACATCAAAGTCAAAGTAGCTGAAGGCTTATTAGGAAGTATCAGAGACACTATCAAGGTGAATTATAACAAACAAAATATATATACAGTGCGGTCCAAAGGTATGGAATAAATTAATTTTTAGCGTTATTATGTATTTTATGAAAAAATCCTGAAACAGGTCAATTTTTATTGGCAATTTGACAATTTACAGTATGAAAATATTACCCCCTTCTTGCACCCCCTCTGAATTATGAGCACCCCCTCAAAAATTTTAAATGAGAAGGGGGGTCGTGTGGCATCTTGTTCGAAAGGGATTTTCATTATCTGTTCAGCAATACTAAGTGTTTCATATTTGGTGCAACCATAACTGAGAAATTTTTTTATTAAAATTTAAAAATATTGACATATAAATTATGTATCCGTTGAAAAAACCTGAAACAGGTCGATTTCTATTCTCAATTTGACAATTTATACTTTCTTATCTGTCTTGCTAAAAAAGTCAGGAAAAAGTCGTTGAAGACACCAAAAAATTATTCACAAAACCCATAAATAATATAATGTCAATCTAGTAGACTACTGTTATTTTGATATTTGTGAGTTGCTGGCAGACGTCAGTGTATTGAAAAATATCTTTGTGTGTATTCGATTCATCTATGGCTCATTTATCCGAAACTCAAAGAATAGACATTTTAATTATGCTTGGATGCGGTAATAAAACACGAACTCAAACGGAAGTTTGTGAAATGTTCAATAATAAATACCCTGGTCAACACGTATCACAATCTACAGTTAGCAAAATAGAAACAAAATACCGTGAAACTGGACATGTAAAAACTCGTCAAAAACCAGGTCGAAATGCTGCATTGGATGAGGAGAAAAAGTTAGATGTACTGTTAGCGATTGAGGAAAATCCGCATATGACAAGTAGACAACTTGCCGCCGACAATGATGTAAGTAAATCATCGATATTGAGAGCTTTACATAAAGAAAAATACCATCCTTATAAAGTTCAGTTGGTTCAGGAGTTAAATGATGATGACCCTGATAGAAGGCAACAATTCTGTGAACTGATGATGGATAGAATCGAAGCAGATTTGCAGTTCATAAACAAAATTGTGTTTTCTGATGAAGCTACTTTTTATTTAAATGGAACGGTTAATAGACAAAACTGTAGATATTGGAGCAGAGAAAATCCTCATTGGATGTGTGAGGCTCACACACAATATCCCAAAAAAGTGAACGTTTGGGCTGGTATCATTAAAAACAAAATTATTGGCCCTTATTTTTTTAAAGGCACAATTAATGGTGAGGTTTATCTAGGTTTTTTGATGAACTTTTTAGTGCCTACATTAAAACGACTTTTTCCCGATGTTAATGATCCAAATGGAATAGATAGATCAATTTGGTATCAACAAGACGGAGCTCCACCGCATTACACACGTATTGTTCGAGATTATTTGACAGAAGTTTTTCCCAATAGGTGGATTGGCAGACGTGGACCGATTGAATGGCCGCCTAGATCCCCCGATTTGACTCCTCTCGATTACTTTTTATGGGGTTATTTAAAATCAAAAGTATATTTCAATAGACCAGACAATATTGCAGATTTAAAAACTAGGATATCGGAAGAAATTAACAACATAACCCCTGAGGTCCTACAAAATGTTCTACGAGAATTCCAAGATCGCCTTGCTTATTGTCAAGAAGTGAATGGTGGTCATTTTGAACATTTAATTTAACTGTAAAACAAATTGAAATATACTTCCTAAACATTATGTTACATTATTTCCTTCAGTCTATCAACATTTGACATATTTAGAATAAATTTTCTCAGTATTGCTGAACAGAGAATGAAAATCCCTTTTGAAAAAGGTGCAACACAACCCCCTTTCTCATTCAAATTTTTTGAGGGGGTGCTCATAATTCAGAAGGGGTGCAAGAAGGGGGTGATATTTTCATAATATAAATTGTCAAATTGAGAATAGAAATCGACCTGTTTCAGGTTGTTTCAACGGATACATCATTTACAGTGTCAATATATTTAAATTTTAATAAAAAAATTTCTTCGTTATTTTTGCACCAAATATGAAACACTTAGTATTGCTGAACAGATAATGAAAATCCCTTTCGAACAAGATGCCACACGACCCCCCTTCTCATTTAAAATTTTTGAGGGGGTGCTCATTATTCAGAGGGGGTGCAAGAAGGGGGTAATATTTTCATACTGTAAATTGTCAAATTGCCAATAAAAATTGACCTGTTTCAGGATTTTTTCATAAAATACATAATAACGCTAAAAATGAATTTATTCCATACCTTTGGACCGCACTGTATAACATGAACTGTAGAATAGCCCAAGGCTCAAAATATCTAAGTGTAGTTACCCACAGTTATCTTACTCAACACAATATACCCCTTTAGGGTAGGATTTGAAATAAAGCCGCTTGAGTTAGGTGCACCTTACCTGTAGGGTTTACATAAATTCAGAGTTATAATTAAACAGGTATACCGGGTGGCTAAGGAAGTATTGCCTACGGAATATCTCAGTTATTGTATGAAGTAGGTTTGTGAAATTTGGAGCGTCGATATAATGACATAAGAGCTAGAATTTGAGCATATTGACATGTCGAAGTTAACTTCCGGTCTGATCGGAAGTAACATCAACTTTCTTATATTGATTGAGGCTTTCGCGGCCGGGATTTTTGATAATGTTACTCTTCTTCGGGTTTGTTGGCCGTCGTGATATGGAATTGCTTCCTAACGTTTCGCCCGCACGAGTGGCTGGCTTCTTCTGAGGTTCCATCTTGAAAGATTTCCGATGACTGGTTGGTTCGGGATCTAAGCGCATATTTATATGTCCGGCTGGTACCTGCAATTATTACGTTCTTATCGTCCGTTCCTGGAATTAAATTATCTCTCAGTATTGGGGTTGCAGGTATATTCCTTTCGGCTGTTCTTTTCCTAGCTTGACTAAGTAATGGATTCCAAATTCGGTTGAGGGTCAGTGTCTCTTCTTTTCTATTGAAATTATCCGTATGTTTATGGATTTCAATTGCTTCTCGTATAAGCCGATTGTGATATCCCTGGTCAGGAGCAAGAAGTTTAACGTCTTCAAACAGTATCTTGTGGTCCCCTTCACTCAGCGCGTGTTCTGCAACAGCTGACTTGTCCGTCTGACCTAATCTACAGTTTCTCCTGTGTTCATGTAGTCTTGTTCCCATGGATCTTTTCGTGGTTCCGATATAGACTTTCCCGCAAGTGCACGGTATACGATATACCCCAGCAGCTGACAGCGGGTCCCTCTTATCTTTTCCTGATCTAAGGCTTTGTTGTATTTTCCTGGTGGGCCTAAATACTGTTTTAATATTGTGCTTTCCAAGGAGTTTTCCTATTCTGTCCGTAACCTTAGGGATGTACGGTAGATAAGCGCGCGCGACTGTTTGAGCTTCCTCTCTATTTCGGGACGTTGACTTCTTTGGTTTCATGGCTCTGTTGATCTCGGTATCACTATATCCATTCGATCTGAAGGCCACTTGAAGGTGTTTTAATTCTTCTTGTAGATGTTCTGGCTCACATATTCTTCGAGCACGTTCTGTCAGTGTGGAGATGACGCCTCGCTTTTGACTCGGGTGGTGGTTTGATAGTGCATGGTTTGATAGTCAATGGAAGGGAGACTTCTATGAGCAATTAGATGGTGTGGCGATGGGAAGCCCGCTTAGCCCAGTAATAACCAATTTTTTCATGGAACAATTTGAAAAGAAGGCAATCGAATCTTTCGAGTTTAAACCGACCATGTGGTTACGATACGTAGATGACACCTTTGTCATTTGGAGACATGGGAGAGCGAGACTGAATCTTTTCCTGGATCACCTCAATTCTCAATATCCTAGCATCAAATTTACCATGGAAACCGAACAAGAACAACAGATAGCCTTCTTAGACGTACTCATAGAAAGATGTGGCACAAATCTAACCCACAAAGTATACCGAAAACCGACACATACGGATAGATATCTTCATGCACTATCAAACCACCACCCGAGTCAAAAGCGAGGCGTCATCTCCACACTGACAGAACGTGCTCGAAGAATATGTGAGCCAGAACATCTACAAGAAGAATTAAAACACCTTCAAGTGGCCTTCAGATCGAATGGATATAGTGATACCGAGATCAACAGAGCCATGAAACCAAAGAAGTCAACGTCCCGAAATAGAGAGGAAGCTCAAACAGTCGCGCGCGCTTATCTACCGTACATCCCTAAGGTTACGGACAGAATAGGAAAACTCCTTGGAAAGCACAATATTAAAACAGTATTTAGGCCCACCAGGAAAATACAACAAAGCCTTAGATCAGGAAAAGATAAGAGGGACCCGCTGTCAGCTGCTGGGGTATATCGTATACCGTGCACTTGCGGGAAAGTCTATATCGGAACCACGAAAAGATCCATGGGAACAAGACTACATGAACACAGGAGAAACTGTAGATTAGGTCAGACGGACAAGTCAGCTGTTGCAGAACACGCGCTGAGTGAAGGGGACCACAAGATACTGTTTGAAGACGTTAAACTTCTTGCTCCTGACCAGGGATATCACAATCGGCTTATACGAGAAGCAATTGAAATCCATAAACATACGGATAATTTCAATAGAAAAGAAGAGACACTGACCCTCAACCGAATTTGGAATCCATTACTTAGTCAA
This sequence comes from Chrysolina americana, assembly GCA_958502065.1. Classification (NCBI taxonomy): domain Eukaryota; kingdom Metazoa; phylum Arthropoda; class Insecta; order Coleoptera; family Chrysomelidae; genus Chrysolina; species Chrysolina americana. The sequence continues at coordinate 15,191,023 of OY293415.1, forward strand.
GCTAGGAAAAGAACAGCCGAAAGGAATATACCTGCAACCCCAATACTGAGAGATAATTTAATTCCAGGAACGGACGATAAGAACGTAATAATTGCAGGTACCAGCCGGATAAATATGCGCTTAGATCCCGAACCAACCAGTCATCGGAAATCTTTCAAGATGGAACCTCAGAAGAAGCCAGCCACTCGTGCGGGCGAAACGTTAGGAAGCAATTCCATATCACGACGGCCAACAAACCCGAAGAAGAGTAACATTATCATCAACTTTCTTATTTTAAATGGAAAACCTATTTTTTTTTCTTTTCGCTATATTCAGTATTCAATTCCCTTTCTAATGACATATCACAAGTTGGTATCTAACCAGAAACTAGATCAGAAAAAAATTATTATTGAAATTCACCGAGTAGGCCGTGGAAGCAAAATGAAAGCCAAAAATTGAAAAGTTGGCTATGGAAACCATACGTCACTTGATAACAGTTGCTACTACTGTGATATTTTATTTTCATTTGTCGGCGTTATAAAAAGCCGACAAAAAAAAATATTGGAAGAATTGGGAAAAAAACAATACTCTGTAGGTCCATAACTTAAATAGGAACATACAACTTTTTCTTGCCTGTACTATTCAGCATAACCATTCCTTTCTAATGATATAATAGAAAGTAATATTTTGAAATGAAATACCAAAAAATCCAATTATTATTCTTCAAATAACAAAACAGATTATCGCCATACGCAAAAATAACATATCCTGTAGGTTCTAGGTTAAATAGGAACATAAACGTACTTGGTCTGTGCCATCGTCCATAGATATTCTAATATCTACCTATGGACGATGTTTGTGCTATTCAGAATAATCATTCCATTGCAATAATCATTCGAACCAAAATATTAACAAGTAGGCTGATTAAGATGTATTTTGGAATGAAACAAAAAAGAAACGAGAGCTCTCACGAACGCTGCTATCCATATTATTTTGACGTTCGAAGTAGTGTTTTTGATTCTGCCATTTTAAAAGGGTTTGGAAATCGAAATCAGTTAGTGGAATATTCAAAAAATGCCCCGTTATTCACGAACCGAACAAATTGACATGCTTCTCATTTATGGTGAATGTTTAAAAAATTCTCATGCCGCTGAACGATTGTATTTAGAGCGATATCCAGGGAGGCAGCAACCGTCAAGAAGGTATTTCCAGTGGCTTGAAGAAAAATTAAGAACTGAGCCTGATGTTCACGAAGACCAAGAAGCATTTGTTATTAATGAGGAAACTGAAATTAATGTATTAGCTTTAGTACAATATGATAGCACAATTTCCTCAAGGCAGATTTGCGCCGAATTAGCTATAAGTAAGGACTCTGCTAGGAAAATTTTGAAAAATCATCGATTTAAATCATTCAAGTATCAGTTGCATCAACATTTGTATGAAAATGACGGTGAAAGGCGCCTGGAATATTGTAATTGGTTTCTTCGACAAAATGCTGAGAATCACCTATTTAACTATTATATCTTGTTTACGGACGAGTCAAGATTTACCAACAATGGATTATTTAACAGGAATAATACAAGGTAGGTACTGTACTTTATTTGGATTATTGTCGATAGTCGAAGTGTAAAGTGCTAAAAGTGTGAACGGTCTTTTGTGTCAGGTACTGGGCGATAGAAAACGAGCACCGGTTTCGACAAGGTGGCTTCCAGGAGAGATTTGGTGTGAATGTTTTGGCAGGAATAGTTGGAACTCATATTGTTGGCCCCATTTTTTTTCAAGGCCAACTAACCGGAGAGAGATACTTTAATTTTTTAACGAATGAAATTTCGGAATTCATTAACAACCTACCAGCGGAAATAACTGAGAGAATGTACTTCCAGCAAGATGGCGCCCCTCCGCATAATTCAAGAATAGCGAGAAATTATCTTCAAAATCGCTTTCAAGAGAGACTTATAACAACCCATGGTCCAGTCAGGTGGCCACCAAGGTCACCTGATCTTACTCCGTGCGACTTTTTTCGATGGGGGCATCTTAAAAATAGGGTGTATTCCACACAGCCTACAACTCTAAATGAGCTAGAAGTAAAAATTCGTAGAGCTTTCCAAGATATCACGCCCCAAATGTTGAGAAACGTTTTACATGAAAATATCACCAGAGTCAATAAATGTATTGACGCTGAGGGAATGCATTTCGAACATTTGTTTTGAATTTATTTTAACTTTAATCCTATCAATTTAAATTTTTTTTTTCGATAAATCTGTTTTTTTTAATAATAATTGGATTTTTTGATATTTCATTTCCAAAAATTACTTTCTATTATATCATTAGAAAGGAATGGTTATGCTGAATAGTACAGGCAAGAAAAAGTTCTATGTTCCTATTTAAGTTATGGTCCTACAGAGTATTGTTTTTTCCCAAATTTTCCAATATTTTTTTTGGCGGCTTTTTATAACGCCGACGAATGAAAATAAAATATCACAGTAGTAGCAACTGTTATCAAGTGACGTATGGTTTCCATAGCCAACTTTTTAATTTTTGGCTTTCATTTTGCTTCCACGGCCTACTCGGTGAATTTCAATAATAATTTTTTTCTGATGTAGTTTCTGGTTAGATACCAACTTGTGATATGTCATTAGAAAGGGAATTGAATGCTGAATGAAGCGAAAAGAAAAAAAAATAGGGTTTCCATTTAAAATAAGAAAGTTGATGTTACTTCCGGTCAGACCGGAAGTTAACTTCGACATGTCAATATGCTCAAATTCTAGCTCTTATGTCATTATATCGACGCTCCAAATTTCACAAACCTACTTCATACAATAACTGAGATATTCCGTAGGCAATACTTCCGCAGCCACCCGGTATATATATATTGAGTGAACTGGTAAACTTGCGTGCCACGTTAGATTGGTTTCAGACAGGCATATTTGGTGGAATCTACCAGGTGGAAGGATACCAGTAGTGAAGGTGCGAGGTACAGGTCAGCCTTCAGGGTAGTGGCACCTGAATGAAAGGTGAGTTCTCCAGTCCAACGATAAATATGATAACACCTAGATGAGCTTCTCAGTCAAACGTATGAGTACGCTGACACTAAGATGAGTTTTCCCCCAGACGGCTAGTGCTCTGGGATGACGATAAGTACACCGAGACAAAAGACCCTGAAATGAAATCATTGACTGTCTGATACCAACTTGACTAGACCTCATACCTTTGCTAAGTGCGAGAAAGATCCTGTTAGAAGGCTCCTCTACAGATGTTATTTCATATCATAGTCCTAGTCAAAGGGTCAACGACGTCAGGCTTGATTTACACGCTTTTCCAAAATTTATGCCTACAAAATAAACCGAATTGCCAAAGGCTCAAAGGATAAAGTTAGGGGGTTCTGCTTACCCGAAGAATATGTGGTTAGAAAGTGAGGTTATAATCCCCTATTGGGTATGTTTTCCAAAAATTAATCAACTTCCCATCAAATCACCAACGTGAATAATTAAGGAAAACATTAATTCAGTTGAAAGAATAATCCCATTAACTGGATGATTGCAGAAATCAATAATCAATATTCAACTGAAAATTTCTATCACTTCCACATATGGCACAGAACGAAAAGACTTTCTCTTCTTCTTAATTAAGACCGAAATTAAGAACCTTAGCGGAATTGCCAAGTAACTTCATTCCACGAAGTGTCCAAATGTCAACAAAGGATTCTAAAATGTTCCGTGCAAAATTTCATTACCTAACATTATCTAATACTCAAACATACGGGAATTCGTCGAGACAGATAACTATTATCATAAATTTGTAGATAGTTGTAAAGAGAATTGAATTATTTTTTCAACGATGTGTCACATGACCCCCATGCCATTTAAATTTTTTTCTATCGAGTATTCACAATGTGTTTTATGTCAAAATTCAGTATCGGCGAAACCCTCCAAATGATTATTTTTAAGTTTGTACGTCAAACCGTTCAAAAGTTAACAGGGGGAGACTACTAAAAGCCACACTGTATAATGTAAAAACTTGCGTTTTGTATGTTTTTGAAGTTAATTTATCAACGGTATTTTAAGTAGGTATCTCTGAAAATTCTGAACTAAATTCCATCGATCACCAACTCTTGTAACTAACTACTTAGAATTTTTAAATAGCTATTCAGGTAAATAAAATATTCATGATGCGTTTCTTCATTTCATTTTCATGCCCAGAGGTGTTCACCAAACTAATATTTAATTACTTGTTTGATGAGGAAGGGGTGGGGAGGAAGAAAAGAGCATTTTTTAAATAAATAAGGGGGGTTGGGGAGAATCATTCCATAAGGCCTTTCAATTTAATTTTCATAGTACGAATAATGAATTACACTGTAAGAAAAGATAACGTTTTAATCGTAAAAAATATTTTATCTGTATACATGATGCATGTAGGATCACTTAACGAACCTATTTATTCATTTCATATCGACTACAATCCACGTCAAAACTGTTCCGAATTGAGAAAGAATCAAACGCCATATTCACGCGGGCTGACGTCACTTGTATTGTACTACAAACGTTTGTTTTGTGAGTGCTTAGTAAAAGAAAGATCTGTTCTTATTTTGAATCACATTGTAGAGTGGAAATTAAGGAGACTGACGTTACTTGTATTCATCCAATGAAATACCTGTAATATTTGGTGCGAATTTAAGCTAGTGTTTGAATTCATCTCTGATTCTTTTCTTTTCTGGAACAAATATAATTGAAAAAAAAAATGAAAATCTCTTTCTACCCAGTTTGACTATTAAACTTTCAAATTATATATGGACAATCCGTAATAATTATGTGATTATGTTTTTGAGATGTTTTATTTGTAGGCATTTAAATTTAACATGGAAAACTATATACGGTTAGACAGGCAATAATATGAAGAAACCCTATACTTTTTCAAAAAATTGTCAAATTCTAGCCGTGATATTGAAATTCATCTATTTTTATGAACATTGCCCCGCCATGCTATAAAGCAACACTCTTTGTGAGATGTTTGTGACACTCTGTAGCTCGAAAACTGGGCCTAGGATCAATCTGTAAATTGGACTACGTAATGAAGATGTCAGGATCTACAACATTTCAAAACTGGAGCGAAAGCCATTTAATGCAGTAAATGTGCGGGAATACTTTGAGCGGTTCTTGAAAAAATTTAATTTTTTTCAAATTCTTGAATTTTTATCAATATTTTTTTCAGTCTTGAATAAGTTATCCTATAATAATTTGTTATCAATAATTGTCAGAAAATGCATAGTGGCAACTTTTCAGATGATCAAAACCTCTCCTGAAGGTACTTCATCGATTCATTTATGAAACCCTGGATACGCACATACGCTGTGTTACCAAAATGTCCATTTTATCATTTTTCCCTTCAAGATTTGAAGATGTTCTGGAATGATTTGGGAGTTGAAATTTCATGAAAATTTCCCTTTTTATACATCTATAAATGTGCAGAATCTTTTGACAGGAAACATGGAACCCAGAAAAGCATACCCTCCTTTGCACAGAATATTCCGTTTGGGTAAATTATATCACCGTGTCCTTCCGACATACAGGGCTTCGGGAAAAGGGCCTGTCTCATACGCCACAATGGCTGATTCACTGACAAGAAGAAACGAGAAACTATGAAGAAGTGAAACAAATATTTATTAGGCTTAAATATTATGGAGGGGTACGCATAATATCGACATTATTGGGGTTTTATTCTCTACACACACCGCGTTATTCAACGTAACAGTCACCACAATACCATGCATTTTTTTCTCCACTCCGCTCCGCTCAGCCCCGCCCCACCCCACCCCACCGTCTATATTTCTAAGAACAGTGTGTGAAAGTGTGTGTCCACATAATTTTATCACGGCACCTAATTATGTGGACGTCCCCAATTGTCGGTATTGAGTGTATCAAAACAGGAGTCAGATCTAATTCTGACGCATGCCAGAAGGGTATTAGTAGCATGTATAACTTCGAAGTCACCATTTGTCATATCATTTCAGGAGTCCACACAATTATTGCGCGACCTGTATGTATGAATATGTCTGTGTGAGTGTTTCTTGCGTTAGGTGTATATGTTTATGTATGAATATGTGTGTCTTAATTATAAATGGTTTTCAAGTATAGAATTAATCTTTATCGTTATATTGTCTGTAATACAGTGTTAGGCTATATTTTAAGAACATTTTCTAGTCATATATAAACTTGTTTAAACATTTTATATTGTTGGCTATTCAGCTTAAATTTTATATATATTTTTCATGTTTATGTTTGTGTGTATGTCCGTATGTTTATTTGTAAATATTTATGTTTTATTTAGATATATGTAAATCACAAATTTTTCATTGTCGTTCCATATTAATTGTATTAGCTGAATTTTTCTCGAAAGTGAAAACACTTATCGAGTATTCACTTATTCAAAATCAAACTTTTGTTTGAATTGTATTGTATTGTATGCCTTCTTGAATAAATATTATTATTATTTTATTTTTCTTTTCCATTAGAAATTTCCCAGACAGGCCTGTCTCCGGAGCCCCGACACTTCCGAAGGGCGCGCTGAATCATTTATTCCAATAACCACTCCCCACGCCGTGGGGTAAGTGACTATTGGGTCCGAGAATCATGTGCCCTGAGCAGGCGGAGTGAACCAAGAATTACGGCCTTCTTCATTCGTCCAGCTAAGATTTCTGCCATATCACGGCAAGCCGGTATGATATTTGAGTTTGAGAGCAGTGTGTCCATCATTCTAACAAGAACCCCTATTATCAGCACCATCATTTTGACAGAATGGTTTGGGTAAAGCCTGCGGAGTTCAAAGAGTAGATCTCGATATTGAGTCTGTTTTTACTCCTCTTTTCGGACGATGTTCGTTTCGCCAGGAGCTGAAAACTCAATGACGAAAATCGTCCTACTTTGATGGTCGAGAAGGACTACATCAGGCTTATTGGCTTGTATTTGCCTGAGGGTGGAGAATGAGTAGTTCCAATAAATTCGGCACTTCTCATTCTCTACAACGGACTCAATATCCCCCGGAGCATTAGGCAACACCGGTGTTTCGTCTACACCGTACGAGTGTCGCAGGTGGTAGTACAACACTCGTAGGTCCACGTTATGCCTGTGGATATAGGCTGAGACCGCATAAGCTGGACAAGCTGACAGCAAATGCATTATGGTCTCAGCTGTCCACAACATGTTCTGCATCAAGTGTCATGAGTGTCAAGAGTGAAGACCACACCAAAATTTGATTCGACCAAATTAAGCTGGCATAAATCATATAAACAGTGGATGTTTCATCAACTCGGGACAATCAATAATTCAGAATTAGTTGAATGTGGATTTTCTCTCACCTGCTTACTGGGTAAATAATGCATCATCTGCCATAACGTAAAGTTTCACGGTTGGCGCGTATTTGTATTCGCGAGCATGGGCTTAGTTAAAATCACAACGGAATATGCTAGTGTCGAAGGGTGTTGTAATATTCAGGATTATTGGTAAGAATGTCTGTTGAATGAATTTTGTTCCATCCAAAAAATTATCTGTCCCGTTATTTCACATTAAACCATTCAAAAGTTATCATGGTCAGGTAAGAAAAGGGATTTAGATCCGACAGATCCGCACTTATTCTGACATTTCAAATGCATATTGTGAAAATACGTAAAAACGAGAATCTAAACAATTTAGATGGTTGAAAAGAGAATTGAATTATCTTTTCAACGATGTGACACATTTAAATTCTGTTAGTTGATGTGCCTCCGCGCCATCTATCGAGCAATCAAAAAGTAGTATCGGCGAAACCCACCAAACGTTTTTTTATGTTTGTACATCAAATCGTTCAGAAGTTAACAGGGTGGGGGGAATATTGAAAGCCCCACTGTACATTTTTCTTGAATTCAGCTGATCATATCGCATAAGTTTGACACCTAAACTTCTATTTTCGTACTATCCGACTCATGACGTTGACGCCTCATTCTGAATTTATTTTCATTTTCCGTCATTCTAAAAAATTCCTGATTTACCGTGTATATTGTTCAACAACATTGAAATTTTAGACAAAATTTGATCGAAAGATTTTTTGCATAAGAAGTGTGTGTGGTCCTTTCCAAGTGAGATTTGGAGTCGATGTTTGCCTTGGCGTATTAGACACCAATATTATTGGTTCCTACTTCATTGAGACATAGTTGATGGGTAAATTTTAATAATAATAATAATAATACTCCCTCATGAACACTCATAGAGTGTACCCAAAGGCATAGCCTTATGCTATTATTATTATTTGCCGTGGCGCTCCGGGGTGACTTACTGATTTTTGGTGGCGTATTCTCTTTTCAGATTTTCAGATGTAGGAAAACCTACAGCACCACCCCGGGTGGTCTGCGCGAACTCCAAGCAAGCACCAGACGTCGGGATTGGCATCTAGACAAATTACATTGCCTATCGACTCCTATGAAATTGAGAAAAAATTTCTCGTTTTTCAGGATTCGAACCTACATCCGCATCTAACCGCCTCGCTACCGAGCACCCATTATATATCTATAATTCTTGTTGGAGACTCTAGTTGAGTTTTTGAAAGATTTGCCTTTGACAATTCTGAGAAAATGTCAGTTTTTCCAATATGATCGAGTTTCGCCAAAGCGCAGAAATATTTGCAGAGATTTCCTTAATACGACTTTGCAAGGACGATGGATAGGAAACTGTGGTCCTATTAAATGGCCACCACTTTCACCTGACCTGAACCTTCTGGACTTTGCATTATCATTGATCAACTTTTGGCAATATTAATGAATTGAAAGAAACAACATACTATAGCAAGAGTGAATATGTGTTTAAGGACCGATGGACGACAATGTTAATATTCAATGAGAAAATCGTGAACGACGTTGATGGTAAGGAGTATTTTGACATCTTCTTTATATATACAGTGTGTTGGAATTTAATAAGCCCCACCCCTGTATTTCTGTGGATTTTGGAAATTAATTTTTATTTTTTTAATATGTACTTCTCTAAATGCTCTATCTTGTCAATCACTTATTCAAGACCTACCACGACCACAGAATGCATGCCAAAAATCGAGAAAAGGTATTAGGCATTTTTTAGCAAAATTTTGGTTAGAGCATTCGATTTTAACCATTCTCGAATATCTCCATGTGAAATTTCATCATGATATCTTTTATGGGGTGTTTTCTATACCTGTTACAATTTTCGAAAAAGTCACTCTGTATAAAATATAAATTGGATTGAGGCAAGGGGTCGGATTCAGACGATGTGTTTATGATTGTTATTGAAAACACATTATTTCGACACCTTCTGATCAAGTTATGTTCTACTCTTCGCAATGCTCCTTGTGAAATTTCTCTGCGCAGTGCTACAATTTATCGTCTGAACTCTTCTTCAGTACATGGTCTAGTTTCATGAACATTATGTTTGATATTTCCCCACAGGTAGAAATCCAGAGTGGTGAGATCAAGCGAACGAGTCGGCCAGTGAATTAACGGGCTATTGCATAATGCTGGTATTGTACAAAGATGGTTCAATCAAAAATTCCCTCTGAAATGGATTGGTCGCAATACTCCGTTAATTCATTGGCCGCCACGTTCGCTTGATCTCACCCCCACTGCATTTTGACTTTTGGGAAAATATCAAACAGAAGGTTCATAAAAGTAGGCCAAGGACTAAAGAACAGTTGCGACGAAGAAATGTGGCAGAGAAATATCACCAGTAGAATTGCAAAGAGATGGACAAAACGCAGAAGGTACGGAAAATGTATTGAAAATGAAGGGGGATATATGGAACATACAAACATTCAGAATTGTTGGTGACTCCAGTTTTTCATCTGCTTGTTTGATACATATTCCATTTCTCTATGTTTGTTTTCACAATTTGTTAGTATTTAAAAATTAATAATTCATGTGAAAATATTGTGGTTTCATTAACAATCAGTAAACAGATCGTCTGAATACGACCCATTGCCTCAATTCATTCCAAGTTACACAGAATTCTTTATACAGAGTGACTTGAAAGATTTCCTTTCTCGAAAACTGTAACAGGTATTATAGAAAATACCCCGTGAAAGATATCATGTTGACATTTTGCATGGAGCTATTCGAGACTGGTCCGAATCGAATGCACCAACCACAATTTTGCTAAAAAAATGCCTAACACTTTTTCTCGACTGTTTGGCATGCATTCTGTGATCGTAGTAGATCGTGAAAAGGTGACTTAAGAAACTTTTTCACCTGAGAAGATAAAACATATTGAGAAGTTCATACTGGAATGAAAAGAAAAATAAATTAATTATCTGAAATCCACAGAAATACAGGGGTGGGGCTTAGTAAAATGCAACACACTGTAGATATTTATTTTTCTTCAGGTGTTTATATAGTGGCATCGATTGCTAAGATCATTAGCCATTATTTGTTCTGGGTAGGCTGTGTTACTAACTCCATACGCAATCGTAGGAACGCAACAGTGAATCATGCAGGACTCACCCCAGTCAAGCCATGAGACTTTACCAATTTAATAGGTGAAATTAAATTGAAAAAATCCCAGCTCCAACTGTGGCTTGAACCCGGGATCTTTAGCTCCGAACCCGTACCACTTGCGCCACGCCCCGACAGTACTTTTTATATTACATTTGCTTCTGATACCTATTGGAGTTTACGTATATCTTTGAGTTCTAGAACCAAAAAATATTGCTACTTATTTTTTTGAGGTAGCTCTAACCGGGAATTGTTTGACTGTAGAGTGATTATGAGGAAAATGTCGAAAAATACATGTATTGTAATCAATAGCTGAATTTGTTAAAACAGTGGCTACTAAACTAGATGAAAAAAAGGAGAGGCCCTTATTTAAAACAACGAAGTTGACGATGAAATTCAATGAATGAAACGTGGCATTGGAAATTGGTTCCGGTATATTTGACGTCTCTGTGCGCGAATTTAAGCGTTGCACAATAGCTTATTTTGAAAATATAATTTGGTAGGTTTCCTTGAAGGTTTTACTTGTTTTTTTCTATCACCATCATTAGATATACAGGGTGGGTCACGGTCGATGGTACCTTAGACTTTTACGAAGAACGGGACATAGGATCAATCTGGAAATTTGGTTTCCCAATTGGTTGCTCTTGGTCTTTTGATCTAAAATATTATCAGCAATGCAGCGTTGCCGCTTATACCAGAAAGTAGCAACATCTTTGTTATTTCAAATAGAACACCCTGTATATTACCGCATTTTTGAACTTGCCATTCCTTTCTGATTATTTTTGCTTACTATTCTCCTATACCTATCTCTAACGGTTTTTGAGATATTGATTATTTTTCAAAATATTTATCCAAAACATATCTCGAATTGAATGTTTATTTCGGCGGTATTTGGATTCTTGGGAAGTTACAATTTTGTGTTCATTTCATCAAGTTAATGTATATTGATTTTGTATAGAGAAGTTTGTTCTGTGTTATACAGGGTCGTTTAAAATTCATGATCCTGCTGCTAGATACAAAAATGGTTGATAGTTCGTTTTTTTAACTGGAACTTCCTGTATATTATGAAATATCCTGAAAGATGACTGAATTACCTTTGAATTGATATACATTCCTATACCTAAATAGCCAGAATATCGAGATAAGAGCAATTAAATGTCATGATGGTACATGACAATATGAAAATTTGACAATTAGTGCACTATTAATAATACCTTTGTGTGTTTTCCAACGGAAGTGAATCAAAAATAATTTAAAAAGGGGGAAATAACTATTCAAACGAAGTTCTGATGAAATTGTTTATTCTTCATGGAAAATGTGAGAGAATTATAGCAAGAACGTGCAAAAAATTTAATGAAACGTACCCTGACTTACAACCAATGAACAAAAGAAAGTTTGCATGATTGAGAAAAAATTGCATTAATTATCTTTCAAAAATTAGAAAACATTTTAAAATCCGGGTATTTGGAGATAGAGTCATTCCACTGGCATCTAGCTCTTCAAAGCAGTTTATCACTCGTTGGCGCAGGTTTTGTTTATTGTGCACTGGTGTCATGTATGCTTTTCTCTTCAAATAACCCCCCAAGTAAAAATCAAGTGGCGTGAGTTCGGGTGATCTCGCAGGCTAATTCCACAGACCCAAACGTCTGAACAGCTTGTCCAAGAAATCGTTCACAACTGACCTTAGAATTTGAAGATATTTCACAGAATTCAACGGTTCATCGTAAATAAGAAAACTTATTCAGTTATCCTTTAGAAGGTAAAATACGTTGAAACTAAACTGAATAAGGACTGTTTCGCAAAATTGCACCCTACTATGATGATCTCCTGGTTTTAGAGCTTGAACTTTTCTAAACTGGGTGCATGTTATGATTATGAAGGATCCTCCGAACAGAAGCACGATCCAAGGCTAAATCATATTCGGCACTTCTAGTAGAAGCTTTGGGATTACCATGGAAATAGGCCAAAACATTCATTATGTTGTCTTCATCTGAAGTTATAGGCTTCGGTAAATGTCGTTCCGTTCTCAATTTTGATCCATAATTAATGAAATTAGGTTGAAATCGTACAAACTTCCTTTTGTTCATTGGTTAAAATTCAGGGTACGTTTTATTGAATTTTCTGCATGTTCTTGCTATAATTCCCTCATATTTTTCATAAAAAATAAACGATTTCATCAGAACTTCGTTTGAATAGTTATTTCCCTCCATTTCAATTCTTTTACAGTCACTTCCGTTGAGAAACACACAAAAGTATCAGTAATAGTGCACTTATTGTCAAATTTTCATGTCATGTACCATCATGACATTTCATAGCCCCCTTAGATGAATATGAGAAAAATATATCGATTTTTTTTAGAAAATTACTCTCATATCGATATTCTCGCTGTCAAGGTATAGGAACATGATTCATCAATTCGAAGATAATTCAGTCATCTTTCAGGATATTTCATAATATACAGGATGTTCCATTTGAAAAAAACGCACTTTCAACCCTTTTTGTATCTAGCAGTAAGATCATAGATTTTGAACGACCCTGTATCACGCAAAACAAACTTTCCTATACAGAATCAATATACATGATCTTGATGAACTAAACACAAAATTGCAACTTCCCAAGAATCCAAATATCCCCCACCAACCCTCTTCAGACTGACAATAGGCCCTCTTCTTGATTCTGAAATAATGATTTGATCCCCATATTTCATCTGAAGACGATTTTTGACAGTTTTGATGTGTTGTCGACGGTCTTCCTCAATCAGGTCAATCAGCTGCTGAATGGAAAACTGGCATTCATTACTATTCTCGTCGATGTATGAAAATATCACCTGCATGGTTTCGTCAACACTCGGCGATGGACGGAATCCTCTTTTATGCGATGACTTAGGTGGATGGTAAAAGCTTGCGAGGCACTTTTGATAATACTCAGCATTGACGGCGACTAAATCAGTGTCCAAATTCTGCAACTGGCTAATGCGCTCTTCTATTTTCTTCCCCCAGTCGTCTTCACGCATCCTCGCCTTTTCGATGATTCTATTAGAAATTTCGAGTAGAGTCACTTTGACTGTAGCATTGCGCCTTTCCAAGGGCAACTTTGCCTGTTTAGCTCTGAAATCATCAGTGATAGCTTCCTCACAAAGAAATCACGCATTGGGAAAGTCAATGCCGAGGACACTTTGGCTAGTACAGCATTTTGTGCTGAGACTGTTTTCCTAAAACCGTACTGCTTATCATTGATTTGTTTCATAAAACTACTGCCCATAAAACGACACTGGTAATTGTTTCTGGCGACGCTTGTTTTTGTCACGTGTTGACTCCTTAGCGGAAGCAGAATAACTAATGGACTTTTAATAGATGACACCGTCTTCGCAGCAGTAGCGTCACGCATCGCACGACTTGTTAGTCTCAGATATGTTTCATTACGGTAAAAGTGCCACCGACGGCGACGCGTTCCAGCACGCCAACTCATCTAAATGCCGTGTCATAAATATTCGAGCTGAGGTTCTCAGATATTCGTGACTGGAATGATTGACCTCGCAGTAATTAGCAATAAATCAGAGTGTTTTGTAGTTAATGGAGTACAGGGTTCGAGTGACGAATTTCTGGCACACTTACGCAGTTAACAACGATGGAGAAAAACGCTTGCTTCATTTGGGACTCAATTTTGAGTTACTGGTCGTTTATACGTTGGTCAAAATGCCATAGGCAATCCTGAAATAGCGCTCACTACTACTTGAATGTAATAAACACGTGTATGCACGAGCAAACTACGAGGCAACAAGAATGTCATTCAACAAAAAATCAACAACATTATTTCAGTTCTTTAAATAAAATGGCCACTTTTTCCTGTAATCATCAAAAACATCGTTAAAAAATAACATGGAAATGAATGAACCACCGTACCCTATGTAAGATTTCAATGGTCATAGTATCTAACACCACTGACTCAGACTATGAGAGCAGGATAAGGCATTTTGTTTATCTGATAGGCATTCTATTGAGACTATTTTCAACATTGCAAGTTCTGCTCAGGAACTTCACGAGAAGGCAGTTTTCTCCTATTTTACGAAAGCACAACTAATTCCAAACTGTAGGCCAGATACCTTGGAGCAATTGTCTTCTGAGGAATACCCAACCGTCAGTAAAATCGAATTGTAATTTCTTCAAGAAATAATACACAGCTACACCTTCTCAGAATTAACCGAACGGGACTATTCAACATGTTGTTCAGAAAATCGTGTAACATTGTGTTAGTCATGTGAGTCGAAATAACCAATTACACTGAACATTTTTTGCTCAAGTAGAAATCCAATGAAATCAACTAATTTGAGGTCATTTGATTGAACACAACCAATCAAAACAACATTATATTGACAATTTCCCTCATGTTATATAAACCAATCAAATGCCATAATTTTCTCATTTCGAGCCAATGAGAACAGGACTATTTGAAAACACTTCCTCCAGCCCATGGTATTTTCGAAAGGGTGTTTCGCTTCTAGCTTGTGTATATACTTTTCCATAGTTACGACAATCACGGTAAATATAGAAACGTTAGTTTGACGGTTCAACTGTTCAACTGACATTGATTACACAAGATGAACCGTTCTTGCAATACGCATTTAGTCCATAATTTAATGTATTCGTGAAATTTTCTGATCGAATATACCTTCAAAATGCAGAATTTCCAAAATACTTTCACCTTGCCAGGAACTCAAACTGTGTTGCTGTACAAAACACCACTCGAGCAAGCTCTCGTGGTGTTTCTGAGCAACACAGTTTTCGTGCCAGCAAGGCGAAAGTATTTTTCGAAAATTCTGCATTTTGTCGGGATATTACTACTGAAAACAGATCCCGTTGGCTATTTTCACTTTACCACGTTGCTATGGATACATTTTGATTTATTTCGATTTTAACGTTTCATAAATATTTAATATTTCAAAATATCACGATTTGGTTGTAATAATGACGAGAATATTAATGAAATTATAGAATCAAATATACCAAAAAAAAAATGTTTACAGTAAAACATTTGTGTGGAAAGCATTTATGGACTTTTGTAATAATAGAACGTATCAATTAGATGGGAATTGGCGTCGATTTTAAAGGATTGGGCTGTGAACATGAGGAGAAAAGATGGATTAGAGTTTGAAGAAGCTATGGTTATATAGAAATGTATATAAAAGTGTTGTATTTCAACAAGCGCGAGCTGCCCGCGATTCTATACGACGAAAACTGCAATCGGATCATTGCAAAAGGAAACAAAGTTCTGCCACATTAAGTTCAGTAGAGATAACAAAACTTATAAATTTATGGAATGAATACACCCCAGAAGGGCTGCAACGGAAATTCTATCACCTAGCCGCGTTAGAATTAGCTTGGCGAGGTGGGGAAGCTGCTGCTAGCTTGATTGACTTTTTTCGTATCGAATCAAACAACGACGGTTCTGTAACAAATCGAGCTGAATATAGCCCTGTAGTCAGCAAGACGTGTCAAGCTAGTTCAAGAACGTGTACTGAAAGCAATTTTTCCGTAGAAAACAACAAGAACAACATTTGTCCTGTCAGATTATTTGAAAAATTGATGTCAAAAAGGGGCCCAAATATTAAAACCAACAAATTATTCCTAAGAACAAATCGTCACTGGAAAGCCGAAAATGACCACTGGTATGATAATATGCCTATTGGAAGAAATATGATTCAAAATTGGACAAAATCATCTGCCGAAGCGAACTATCACGTCTGGCTCTTCATTTAACTTTAATAATTGTTCTTTTGTTAATTGCACCTTCAAATAAATTGTTTTCGCTCTGTATTTTTTCTAGAATTAGCAAAAAAAATTTTATCCGTATAACCCTCGAACATTGATAAATGCTCAAAAATGTTTCAACAAATTTCTCAAGCTTGTTGCTTATAGCAACAAGCTTTCGAAATCTGTTATGAAATTTTTTCGAACAATTATCAATGTCCTTCGGTTATTACTACTGATAACTAACTACCCATCCATAGTTTCCACGGGTAGTTATCACGTATGCCATCAAATTTCAGAGATTTGTTTGACATTCCAATAATTTAATTTATTTCGAAAATGTCACTTCCTCGCGTTGGTGTTCAAAATGATGAGGCAACTGATAGAATTATTGGAAAAAATACTCCAAAAACTACTGTCAATAGTAAAACATACACTTGGAAAATATTTATGGAGTTTTGTAACGCCAGGAAAATGAATTGGATGGAAATCGTACTCTTGAAGAACTTGCACCAATACTCAAGGATTGGGCGGTTTATGTGAGAGAAAAGGATGGCACAGATTTCAAGGAGGCTACTGTTAAAACAGTATGGAATATAGCAAGTGAATTATTACAAGGAAAGTATTACAAGGAGTATATCATGCTAGGCACCTTTAAAAGTTTTGCATTCAAACAAGCGCGGAATGTACGCGACGCAGCACGAAGAAATTCACAAACAGATCCCACTAAACACAAAACAAGCTCAGTACCATTGAGTTTCACCGAAATGGGTAGAATCGAAGACTTTTGGGATGAAAATACCCCAATATAGGACTCTTACGCAAATTGTATCACATAGCAGCGGTGGAATTGGCTTGGAGAGGTGGTGAGGGTGCTGCTTGCTTAGTTGAATACTTTTATATCGAAAAGAACAACCATGAATCTCCAACTTATAGGATAGAATATAATCCAATATTCAGTGAAACATGCCAAGGGGGTTTAAAATAATGATAACAACGCTTGTCCTGTCAGATTATTTATTAAATTATCAAAACGAGGCACAGATATCAAGACAAATAGAATATTCTTAAGACCAAATCTCCACTGGAAGACGGAAAACAATAACTGGTACGACAATATGCCTCTAGGTAGAAATATAATCAACGGATGGACGAAATCTTCTGTTGAAGCAATTGGCTTGGATGCGAAACAGAGGAAAATAACCAATCTCTCTAATAGAGCGACTGCAGTCAGTCAACTAGCTAAGAGTGGAGTTCAAGAATAACAATTGTTGAAAATTACTGGGCGCAATAATGGACACTCTATAAAACCTTATCTAAATATTGATCAGGAACATCATTACAAAATTATCAATAGTATGCGTGGAAACACTTATGCAGTAACCGAGGCGAGTACAGCAAGATCAACGGAATATCATTACACGAATTGTTCTTTTAATAATAGTGTGTTCAATAAATGATTTTGTTCGAATTGCAAAAAAATTTCTCACCAAATATCCCTCGAACTTTGATAAATAACTCATAATTACATCACAACTTCCTCAAGCACGTTATTTTAGGTAACAGCCGTCAGTCTTCGGCGTCGGTCTGTTACCAAATAACGTTCTTTCGAAATGTCCTTGAGATATTATAGCTGAAAACATCTGAGATAAAAATCTTTCGTAATCGTTTCTTTTTTGCAATTTTAGATGAAACCTGTTTTGTGATGGAGCCATCACTCAGACACGATATCACAATGGACAATTCCATAGTTGAATGTATCCAACCCAGGCATAGTTTCCAAAGCTTTTCAAACACATAGCGACCGTTCTGAGATTAAGGCGCACTTTTGGGATTACCGCGATGAAAGACCTATTCTGTGAAATTACAGAAAGGGTTCAGGCAACAGAATAGAGATCTCTAGGTTACCAAACCACTAGTGGTGTTTCCTGAGAGATCCCGAAGGACTAGTCAATGGTTTATGCTTAAATAAGTCAGTAGTAGGGTTTTGTTCAAATAAAGCTAGTCTTTGGAATTTCAATTATTCAAATTCAATGGGTATGCAATGTGGTCTGGAAGGATTCAATAAGTGATGTTCTCACATTTTGTTCAATCATCAAGTATGGTTGAAGTAATATATTTGAACTTTCTGTATATTACACAGTAAACTGTAAATATTCTAGGGAATAAGAGTATGAATTACTACTGTTAAGTCCGAATCAATCATTTATGGAACAAAGTTTGAGAATATTAACCTTCTCCTACCCTTTCTGGATCCGAGATAGGAGAGTTCCAAGTCCCATATTGCTTGCGTCCGTATCCAAAGTGAATTTTTCGTAGTAGTCTTGGCATTCTTGGAACCACTGAAAGTTTGTTTGCCCTTCCATGAGAATGGTCAGAGCTTTATCGATGTTCGCAAACGCCAGCACATATCGGCGACAGTAGGTGCATAAACCAAGAAAACTTCGGAGATAGCGTATTCCTTTTGGAATGGGCCATTTCTCAACAGCTTGGATCTTTTGCTCACCCACTGCAACTTCTTCTCAGAGACAACCTAGCCGGAATATCGTACTTCTTTCTGAAACCGATGGCATTTCTTGGGACTCAGTTTCGATCCGGAGTTTCTCAGTCCTCGAACGATCCGCCAAGCAAAAACCTCCATCAATATCTCAAATGTGGCTGGAGTATCAATCAATCAAAATATACTTTATAGTCGGAAGAAACAATTTCTCATTGACAAAGTGTGGAATGAGTCAAATTAAAATTAAAATTTACTTACATTAAATCCATACATACACAGTCACGAGAAAATATCACAAAGAAATAAAATATACAGTGTGGTCCACTAAGTGTGCAACAAATGGAAAACTTGTTTATTATCGATTTCTCAGAAAATTTTATTCTTGATAAAAGTTAGTGCATGTTCCAAAACTATATCAAATGTACCTGAAATGGCTTTATGACAAACACCCTACAGGATAGGCCAAAAAATATAAAGTTCGTTCAAGAGTAAAGTACCCTTATTTCAAAACATATAGGAATATGTTGAAGAGACAAGTTGCTTATTATTGAAAGTTATGTTCAGATACGAAGTCATGGCCTGCTATTCGAATTTTTGTTTTTCGTTTGGAAAATATTGAATTACCCCCGTATGATACGTATTTTTACTAATTTGATTTATGTATGTGAAATAGCCACAATCAAATCAGTTTGGAGTATTTTTTATCAAATTAAAGTGTATTTGTAAAATTTAATTGGATTTGTATTTTTTTAGGTCACCGTCACCTTCATGTTTGTTGCAACGATATTTAACAGAACTCTAGAATAAAACAAATATTCTTTTTACCTTAGTAAAGTATTTGCCTCGTGATATACAAAGTGTCTTTCTTTTAATTGCAGTGTTTCAGAATTTTTATTGAAAATTATTATTTTTCAAAGGTTTTTCTAATTTTGAATTTGTTTTGTGTTCCTAATAGGTTGTCTCTTATTTTAACACTTTAAATAATGGCATTCTTGAAAAGGTTCTGTACTGTCCGTCGGCTTAAGATTACATTTATGTTTTGTTAGTAGTTGTAGGTTGTTTGGTCTGTAAAAAGAATTTTTCTCAT
Source organism: Chrysolina americana (assembly GCA_958502065.1). NCBI lineage: Eukaryota > Metazoa > Arthropoda > Insecta > Coleoptera > Chrysomelidae > Chrysolina > Chrysolina americana. The sequence continues at coordinate 15,210,816 of OY293415.1, forward strand.
TTTATAATTATAAGTATGGTGTTTTCAAGTGAATGTGTAATATCTAGTGTAAAAAAATAAGTGTTTGCTTGGGCTTTCTGATGAAATTTATGAATTACTAGTCTTTTTATCTTGAAACTCTTTATTATCTATTTCTATCATCTAATTTCATAACAATATATATATTTATTTTCCGTTAGGAATTTTCCAGTCGGGCCCTGTCGCCTGTTCCCCCAATTCATCCAGAGGTTGCAGTGGTGTGTCATCAACTACAGTAAACAGTCACAACCTTAGTGAACTCCACTTTGCGTCGTACAGGTAATGGTCGTACTTGTTAGGAAATACTATTATTACATTAAGAGTGTGAAAAATCACTTTCGTAGACGTATTGTAGACTATTTTTCTCACGGCCACGAGATAACTTCACCATACAATATCGGTATTATTGATATATATGATCAAGAATAATTAATTTTGAATAATTATCTTAAAAATCAAAATATTTCCTTCATTTGACAATATGATACCTACGGGATAACATAATTGGATGTACTATACAATTGATAACTATTACAAATATTGAAATGTTTCAAAATAATATGTAAGTATTAAAAATTACCATTTAGTACAGTTGGGACAGTAAGAACTTTTTGAACTAGTACGCGGGATCGAATTCCACCGGTGTCATATTTTTTTTACTATTTTGAAGATGAGAAAACATGCTATTCAAATAGATTGTTTTTTGTGCTCACCAGTTATAAATTTGATTTACGTGTGCGATTTACTTCCCACACATGAGCGGAAAGTAACTTTCCGCATGCTTGTGGATACGAGCCTATTCACATGGAACTTCACAGTGCGATACACGTTACTTTCCTATGTGGTCCTACGAAAATGACTATTTCCATATACTAGTGTGGAAAAAAGTAACTTGGAACAACTTCAGCGTGCGGAAAAATTACACTTTCCACACTAAATTGCTTGTGGATATAGTATATCACGCACGCTTGTGAAAAAAGGAAATTACGTATCCTGTGGAGTCCAATCTCTATCTACAAATATGGCAATGGTATGGATGGTGACTGAAGCGCTGCGACCTAACTAGATCTATTGTGCCCCATCTTTTTCTGTTATTTCAAGGTGTTCTCGTTTACAGCAGCCCCTGTAACCCCAATCCCTTGGGAAATTTAAGGATTTTGAGAGGGTCTATTCGTCACAGTCAGCTGGTGTGATCCAAGTATATTTAAACTTTTGTAATGAACAGCATAACACTTCATCAATATATAATGTGGTGTTTCTGGATGTTCCTCACAGAATCTGCAGGTGTTGTCCTCCTCCAAGCCTAGCTTCCTTCGGTGTTCTTTGAGTCTGCAGTGCCCTGTCAGAAATCCCATGATTGTCTTTAGACTAGTTTTGCTGAGGTTACTCAGTGTCTTCGATCTTGCTCGGTTGAAGTTGCCGAGGAGATCTTTGGCCTGCCTTAGTCTTTGCCAGTATGTTGCTCTCATTGCTTCTTCAGTTTTATTGAGTTCTTCTTGGAAGTAAGATTTTCCAAGTCCGTAGAATGGTTCTGTCCCGATCAGTGGCGTTGATGCCCCTTTTTGTGCCAGGGTGTCTGCTTGTTCGGTGCCCTCCACTCCGACGTGCCCCGGCACCCAGAGGAGGATCACCTTGTTGTCGTCAGTTGGGAGATCGGCAAGGTGTGCATTTTCGGTGGGGGTTGAGCCCCTTACGTTGTGTGCTGTCCCTTTGTGTCCGACTTCAGCCAACCTGCGGTTTGCTCCACAAGCAGTTCTCCTTCCTCCCCATGATATAGAGAGGAGTGAGGTCCAGAATTACCTCTATTGCTGCTGTTGGAGTAGACCCCATTGTTCCTGTTATACAAAGACATGCTAGTCTTTGCACTTTCTCTAGGATTTTTTTTGTAATGGCGAGTTCGGTTCTGCCGTGCCACACTACTGCTCCGTAGGTGATCATAGATCTCACTATCCATGGTGTACATTCATCGCAGTATTGATGGGTTACAGCCCCATGTTTTTTCTGCATTGTTCCTGCACGCCATCAGTGATGATTTTGCCTTGTTAACGATCTTTTCTACGTGTCTGTTCCCGAGTAGTTTTGAGTCTAGGGTAAGCCCTAGGTACTTCACCTCTTGCTTCCATTCTAAGTTTGCTCCGTCGAGGCGAACAGCCCCTAGGTGCTGAATCTTTGTTCTTCTAGTGAATGATAGCACTGTGGTATTGACAAGTTAATTTTCAAACCCACAGAAAGGCACCATCTTCTGGTAGTCTCTAGCTCACTTTCTATGAGATCACAGAGGGTGCGTCTCTTCATATTAAAAATGTTGTTTCTCCATGTGTGTAGCTTGGATGTAAGTTGCTATAAAGTGGCACAATGATGTTACAATAACACTTCTATGACATATACTAACGGAAAACACAACCAATGAATTTTCCCAGCTTTCCCGATTATAATCTACCATTCAACTGTTCATAAATCAAAGACTAAAACTCACCTTTGTACTGGACCTTGTTGAATACACTCGTGACGATCCTCAGCTCGGGATTTGGCGTGTCACCGATCTGAAATCGTGACAAGAACACATTTAACATATTATTCAGCATATAAATATAGATAGCCCTCCCAACCCTTTGCCCATCCCAATAGCGTGACTAAAATCACTTCTGATTCTTTCCTTTCTCACACATGCTACACACGCATACTTGGACATTCCTAGGAAAAATCTATTTGCATTTGCTGCGACCTAATGATTTTTTTTTAATATAAATCGCGAAAGAAAATTGTGTACCCTCTGTCAACCATTGAACCAGGCAAGATACAGGAATCAGACAAATACATTGGTGATTATCGAAGTATGTCAAAATCTACTACCACCAGACAAAAATTTGATTATAAATTTTCAAAGATGGCGCTAGGGCAACTATCAACTTTGAAATTGTTTACACATCAGGCATCTTCTAAGTCATAATATTTGGTTACAAACATCTCATGAAGAAAAAAAAATACCAAATCAGAGCTAGTGTCTTATAATAATTTTACCAAAAGTTCATTAGTGTGTTTTTGTTATTTTCGAATATGTTCAAATAGCAAATTCCTAGGTTTCAAAATGTTCATGACCCGTGAGCTTTTTTATCGATGGTGAAATTCCTAATCCACTTGATGCAATCATTTGAAGATACAGAAGGAATTGATCTTGGAAAACAATGTTTTCTACAACCATAGTTGCAAACGCAAAGGGAGGAAAAGACACTTAACTTCAGTGTAAAATATATAATTTTTTCAAGATCTCCAGCATACAAACACCAATTATTAGTTATGAATATGGTGTTTCAAATATATTGAGCGATCCTATATTTTTTAATAAATACAATGAATAAGTCCATATTTTAGACACCTACTTCTGAGGCTAGACTTAAAAAAAAGAAAAATTCAAACATACAATATGTCGACAATCATTTTGATGACTATATCCATTTGATACTGAGTTTAATTAATGAATATATGAGAATGGACAAATTACACGAATACAAAGAAAATGTTATGCCCGGAACGGTGTTGGGGCCAGTATTGTTCACGATATACATAAATAACTTATTCTTGGTGGAGTCTGAAGGGACTATTATAAGTTTTGCTGATGACACGGTCATCTTATACGAAAAAGGAACATGGTCTAAATTAAAAAAGAAAGTAGAATCTGATCTCCCTCTCATCAAAAGTTGGTTTGACAATAAATTATTATCAATTAATTTACAGAAAACATTCTACGTGCCTTTCTGTAGCTATAGTTCGCAACTTCCAAATTACAATGAAATTAGTTTTCAAGATAATTTACAAATAAATTGTACTAACTCTATAAAATATTTAGGAATAAAAATAGACAGTCACCTGAAATGGGACCAGCAAATTAACTTTCTCCTCAATAAACTAAGATGCGTGGTGTATAAGATAAAGCAAGTCTCAAGAATACTCGAAGAACATCAATTGAAAACGTTATACTATACACTTTTCGAACCCCATTTGAAATATGGAATCATCGGATGGGGAGCTGGAATGAATGTACACCTCAAAAAAGTAGAAATCATACAGAAACGAATAATAAAAATAATATATAACAAACCTCTACTTTATTCTACAGAACTTCTATATCAACAAACAAAATTGATGGACATAAAACAACTATACTTTTTGAGCCTGGCAACACATCAGTTCGTGAATAAACAGGAATTAATTAGAAAAAATCATCAACAAAATACCAGAGGTCACAACCTTTATCAAATTCCGTTTGTTCACAAATCAATAAGCCAGAGGACTTACAGTTATCTAGGACCGAAGGTTCTTAATGCGTTACCAGAAAATCTGAGAGACGAGAAGCAACTGAAAAAATTCAAAACTCAAATAAAAAAATACATTCTCGAAAACCCTAGACAAAAAATTCATGAAATAATAGAAACATAAAATAACAGAAATATATATTCAAACTCCTATACTTTTCAAATCTTTCAACTTTATATGTCTATATTTTACGTATACTCATATTTTTTTCATATTTTATCTGTATTGTGTATATTTAAAATTATAACTCTTATTTTATGAATAATATCTACATCTACATGTTTAAATATAAACACTTCAACAAACATCTGAAAATTTTAATATTTTAACATTTAAACATTTTTAAAATCTTTACATAGATATATTTTACTTTATATTGAATATCAGTAGACTCTAAATGTGTACATAAGTAGGTATAGTAAAGTATATAGATTTTTTTTAAAATTTGTTCTACTTGATTGTGATATTATCACACCCTGTATTTATTATATATTTATATCCTTATATTGGTTCATCACATATCTATCACATATTTTACACATCGTCTACATATGAACCTCTATTGAATACGTCCACAAACAAGCAGTATTGACTGCTTCGTGGTATATTCCTTATTCATAACCATAATGTATACGTTGATGCCAACTCTGTATCTTTGCTTGTGAATAAAATTATAATTATTATTATATTATTATTATATAGGAAGATGCAAAATTTCTGAATATTTCTTCATTACCGGAAAAATAAAGATTTTGGTATGAAAAAGAGTATGATATTCTACTGGATTCGACGAGGAAAAAAAGAGTGTAATTTTGGAGTATTTGTTATAACCCCCAATGATCTTTCAACCTCCCACATTATAATCAAACGAATTAAATCGAGAAACTCGAAGTACCCTTTTCCTCTACACGTTTCCACCAAGTGCAAAACTGAGGCAAACATCTTTTAGAAAACAACTACTTCTCTGGCTAATACCACGACGGACATTGAATTATATCTAACAGATAATTGTGCAACGTTCTTCCAAGAAGACCCAATTGCAAGTGCGTATCTTGTAATTGAACAATAGATTATCCTTCATTTGGCTGGAAATGACCACCTGCAGACATGCATAATTAAAAATTTTTCTTCTCCTCAGTGCTAGGGTAGGTGAAAACATTATAATTATGCTGTCCCTGCAAAATGAATAAGAATCAATTATATAACTAATATTTCCTCACGTATGAAGCTACGACCCACAACTAAGTTGGTCGCAGCGCCATCCGCATGGAGATAATAATATTGATAATATCCTGATTATCGCAAGGCATTTAATACAACATCACATGAGCTCATCATGCATTTGCTCAGATGCCTTGCGGTACCCGATCAAATTGTGTGGTGCATTGAACAGCTGATGTCGCTCTGGATAAATCGCTTTACTATAACATCATAACATCTGGTCAGAGCAGGTCATCTTCAAAAGGGGCTTGTTTCAGGAAGACTCCCTCAGCCCTCTTCTCTTCTGCATGTCACTATTGCCATTGTCCGTTGCACTACGGAAACAACTGCAGCACCCCCAGCAACCGGAGTCATAAGGTCACCCATGGATGACCTGTTCAAACTATATGCTTCCAGAGAAAAGGATCTCCATCAGTCCTTAAGGGTGGTACTTGCTATCAGAATGGAGTTTGGGATCGACAAATGTGCCACGGTTCATCTCAAAAGAGGACGGTGCGAGAAATACGGAGATGACGTTCAGTTCGTAAATGGAAGCATTCTACATCATCTGCGCCACACCCAAGAGGTAACTACTGTTAAAAACTCTCTCTGCGGCAAGTATCAGCACAAGCTCCGACAGATCTGGTCATCAGAACTGTCGGGGAAAAACAGAGTTGCTGCAACTAATATGCTCGCAGTACTTTGGAGTGATGAAATGAACTCAGAAAAAGCTGCGAGAACTCGACATAAAAACTAGCAAAATTATTCATCTTTATAGGAGCTTGCATCCTGAATCATCCGTTCCACGGTTTTACTTTCCCAGACAACAGGGAGACCGTGAGTATGGAGTGTCTACACAACAGAATGGTGCTGGATGGAGCCTGTAAAGTCATCAGGAGTTCAGATCTTCATCTCTGCTTGGTATGCGATCACGAAAAAGTAGGGATTGAAGCATTTCTTTTGAAGGCTGAAACCCGTGCAGCCAATGAACTTGGTCTGACAATGAATGGACGAACCCAAACTCTGTCACCAAGTTGGAATCCGTTTAGCTCACGTGAAAGCTGCAGATTGCGAGAGGCTTCTACAGCTACATAAGGACAAGCCAATGCATAGGGTCTCCTTCAAGAACATTGAAGACCTTGGCTTATCCAGAAACCTGACCTTCGCTTTTCTCAGTCTAAGTGGGCCACCAAGGGATTCATAACAGCCCTGCCGATATAGTGTCTTCAACACCCTTCTCTACCGTAGTCGCGTGATGGGTATAGAGGTAGGTCCCTGACACTAGATGTAGAGCGTGTCGTGGGGCAGCTGAGACCATAATGCATTTGCTGTCAGCTTGTGTAGCTTATGCGGGGGATATTGAGTCCGTTGTAGAGAATGCGAAGGGCCGAATCTATTGGAACTACTCAATCCCCACCCGCAAATACAAGCCAATAAGCCTGATGTAGTTCTCCTAGACTATCAAAGTAGGACGATTTTCGTCATCTAGATTTCTTATGGATAATATCGTGATACTCTCCAGCACAACTTTGTTCGAATTGATACAGTTAACTCATCCCACATTATGGTCAAAATATTCAATGCAGAATTCCAATGAAGAAACTAGGTTAAGATTAGGATTGATTTATTTCGATGTGTTTGTCCGGAAAAATTTTTTCGTTTCAAGATTCTGGATCTCTCATTTGAGTTTTCTTCTCTATCTGACTTGTCTTCTGCAACTGTTTGCGAGAATTTGCGGATTCCCCCTTTTTTTTCTTCATTGGAGTCGCCCAATATTTCACCAACGATTGCGCAGTCCTCTCCATCGTTTCAGTTCATGCAAACGGGACATTTGAGCCATGTACTCCTGCAATCACTTCAAAACCTGTTTTTGTTTTTGCAGGAGAGAAATTCAAGAAGAGCCTTAGTAGCAAGCTCTCCTTGAAGTCATTCTAAGGTAAGTCCAGCTTACTTCTCCTCCATTTCAACTCTTCAGGATTATTTTGAACACAACACCCAGTATAGATCTGAAGATACGTTCGAAATTAATGTTGTCGTGTTGCTGCGGATGTAGGTGGTCAAGAAGCAATATTGTACTTGCTTTTCGTTACGGTTCGAGTGAAATGCTGCTAACAACAATAGTGATACTTTAAAACAAGTAGTAATCAATTAATAATATATTCAATTTCATGTGTTGTGACGGACATTTCAGAGAATTTATTCCACTATAATTCCCATGAACCCCACTAGGAAGCACTAAACTGGATTCAGGTCACCATTTTTCAAGATGGCGGCAGAAGCTCCAAAGGATGTGAGTTGCAAACTCGATATGTTTTCTAGGATGTAGCATCTGTTCGAGATAACTTCATTTTGGAGTTCAAGTACGAAAACATACAGTTACAATACTCAGGGCAGGTTGTACAACATTAGTTCAAGTAAACTCCTGTCAGTTGCTAGGGATTAGCCAATGAAATTGCCAGTTCCTTAGCAACTGAACTCAGTTTTATTGAACTGTTGGTGAACTTGTTTTGTACAACCCGCCCTCAAACAATGATAATGAGGACAAATACATAATTAATTTGCAATTTGCAAAAATTCCCAAATATCCGAGTCATGGAGAATAATTGATTAATAATTGAATTCAGAATACATACCATTTCTATCACAACGAATATTGATAAGGAACAAAGCTGAATTGACTACCTCGCTATTGGGTTTAGTGTATTAGCTACTAAAACTGAGCACGGTATTAGGATAATCTGCAGAGGGAATATTTGGCCCTTTGGGAAACTATGTATCAGTAGCAACTGATGTTTCAACAATTCTCAGGAAAAATATCAAAGGACACCGCACGAAAGCATATGGGACTTTGGCTCTCAGTCAAATTGGCTGAAATTAATTCACTGTAATAATACCCACGGAACATTTCGGATTTTAATCAAACAAAGGGACCAATGAGGCTTATTTTCATTCATGACATGGTATACAGAAATATCAATGCAGGTGAGTACGCTGCATTGATATTCTGCGATTTTTCCAAAGCATTCGATAACGTTAATCATGACACATTGCTTCAGAAGCTTGAACGGTATGGATTTAGAGATACAAGTTTAGATTTGATAAGATCCTACTTGAATAACTACAGTCAAATAGTGCGCTGTATCACTGACTCAAATATTGCTGACATTGCATTGGGAGTACCACAAGTCTCAGTACTCGACCCCATCTTATTTTTTGCTCTATATCAATGATATGATTGAACCGAATATCACTGCTGAGTAAATTTGTTTTGCAGATGATACAACCTTCCTTTGGCATGATAAAGAAGAGCAAAATGTTTTCGAAAACATTGACATTGAGTTGGTGCTAATAAAACAAGGGTGCGACTCCAATTCCTTGGTAATCGACATAAAAAAAACTAATAAAATCACATTTTAATCTTCCATAGTTACCTATGGTCAATGTAAATATTCTTAACAAAACTATAACAAGATTTCTTGGATTAAATATCGACAATAGACTGAAAGTTGATATTCACATTAATAAGCTCTGTTATAAGTTGTCTTCTGGATGCTACGCAATTTGGGTGATATGTAAAGAACTAAATTACTCAGCAGCTCGAACCGCGTATTTTTTGGGGCGCATGCAGCTCTTATCTATACACAAAAATGTTTTCGTACTCCGAAAAAAGCTCTGATGTATATATGTAAAAAAAGACCGAATGATTCATGTGGGCCATTATTCAAGGACCATAAAATTCTAACAGCAACATCTTTATACATTTTAGAAACTGTGAGCCCTATACACAGAAATAAAAATATCCCCAAAACCTATGAGTTTCACTATAACACACATTAGAGCAACTCCATCAGATTACTTATGTAATAAACCGTGGTCATTTGTCCCTGGACTATAATTTCAGCCAGCTTCGGCGAGAACTAATCCGTTGAAGAAATTGTATTTCATATCAAGCAATTAAAAATGTCTCCGTTCTAAAGGATCGGTGGAGATAAAATTTGTTTAGTCTAGACGCCTAAAAATAACAACGACTACCGTGATACATGGAAAGATCGTTGACAGATTTGAATTCTGCTGATAGAAAGAAAAAACCGCGTGGGCAGTCTAAGAAATTTATTTAGAAAGAACATGTAAAAAAACTGTGTAATATTTTTGAAGTAATTTTTTGACCCATATAATTAAAAAAAATCGATATACTTATTTACTAATAGAAAATTACAACTCTTACGATAAAAGTAACCCCTGAATCGTTACTGTAGAGCATCATTCCCCGAGCATGGGAGAGCATCTTTTTTGAGAAAACTTCATATATTTCGAAAATTAATCAATATTTATCAATTTTTCAAAAAACGGCTTCTTTGACTTGCTATAGGCTACAAATAATAGTAAGTAACAATTTTGAATACCTTACAGTTAACAATTGTTAACAAATTATAGAAAACCCGATTTTTCCCGGTTTTTCCGATATAACTCGAAAATTATCAATGATATCAAAAAAGTGTAAATTACATAATTGATAGATCTTTTCAATACCTACAATCTCCTGATTTAAATTTTTTCGATCGGAGCTGTAGTTTTTTAGTTATCAACAAAAAACCACTTGTTTCAACTTTGGTAATTTTTTAGGTTATGTTCGGTAATCCGGATTGAGTCGCATGGAATAGAAACTCATCTTGAATTTTAAATTCCTAAACGCTCATTTTTTTTTCGGATATTAATTTCTGCACGCACTTTTCCTTATTTATTGGACTACTATCTAGTTTTTGAGTTGGCCTTGGGAAAAAGTAGCTTTCTGTATTCAGCTGCTATTCAAGAAAATTGCAAAAAGAGTTTCATTTATGTAATTCACTGAATTTGAAGGTAATTTTCTGGACAAACATCTGTCATTTAAAATACTATTGCAAAGAATTATGATCAGTTATCTCTTGCATCTGTCAAATTTGTTTTCTTCACCTGTTTTACAAAGTTCACAAAAACATAATAATATCAACCCATTCTCAAAATCTGTGCGGTTGCTTGCCCCCGCCAAATATATTTGACTCCCTTGATATGAAATGTATACCAAACTGGCATTCATTATCAAGTGTTTGGGTTGACCTTTTTGAAATGTAGCTTTCTGCAACCAGCTACTTTTCGTGAAAATTGCAAAACTAGTTTTATTCGTGTAATTTTCTGAATTCGAAGGTACTTTTCTAGATAACTTCTGAAAAAACAAACGTCAGTCATTTTAGGTACTTACTATTACAGAGAATTGTAATGATTTCCAATTAGTTCTTATTACATCTATCATATTTTTTGTTTATACATTTTTTAAGTTTTTCGAAATTCCACAGATAGATGAAAATATCAATATAGCATTTTCAAAATCTATACGAATGCACACCACCAAATATTCGACTTCCTTGATATGAAATGTAATGTACACCAAACATTCGCCATCAAGTTTTTGAGTTAGCCTTTTGTACACGTAGCTCTCTATTGTAATCTATTATAATGTTTCCCAATTAGTTATCACTACATCCGTCATATTTGTTGTCTTTCCATTCTCAAAATCTGTACGAATGCTCGCCTCCTCCAAATATGTTACTTCCCTAATATGAAAAGTATGTCAAACTGGCATCCATCAAGTTTCTGAGTTTGCCTCATAAACACGTAGCTTTTTGCATCCAGCTACTATTCGAGAGAATTGTGAAAATATTTTCATTGATTTAATTTACTGAATTTGAAGCGACTTACTAATTTTTGGTGGCGTATTTACTTTTCAGCTGTAGGAAAACCCAGAAAACCTACATCACCACCCCGGGTGGTCGGTGCTAACTCCAAGCAAGCACCAGTCTTCGGTATTGGCATCTAGGCAAATTACATTCCCTATCGACTCCTATGAAATCGAAAAATTTTTTTTGGTTTTCCAGGATTCAAACCTGGCCAAATGCAAGCGGTATCTAACCGCCTTGCTACCGAGCACCCTTAAACACAATTCCAAATAATTATGATGTTTCCTACTTCTGTTCGTTCATCTTATTGTTTCTCTTTAAATAGGTAATCAAAATTGTCGCAAATTTCACAGAAAGATGAAAATATCAATGAAGTAAATCCATACTCATAATCTATACAAATGCTCGCCTCTGCCAAATATATGACTCTCTTGATATTGATATTGGCGTTCGCAGAATTGCTGCATCTTCAACCGTTCTCGAAATGAAAAGTTCAACTGGAGTTGAGAGGGGCCATTTTCCTCCATATTTTTTTCTCGTAATTTTTTCTTCATTATGTGAAATTTTTGTGTAAAGCAGTGATTTATATCGAAAGTGAAATTTCAAAACCCAAATAACAAAACTTGTTTATTTTCAACTAACTTTTGTGTACATATAAATACCTTAGTTACATTAGAATAATAGATTAGAAACAGATAACAAAGCTAACTTCAACAGAAATTCAATTCATTTTCATATTCACAAATATGCTGATTTCAAGAGGATCTGATGATTTTATTATGATTCTCGAATATATACGAATGCTCGCCTCCGCCAAATAATTGTTGAATTGTTAAAATTGTTATATCTGTCAACCGGTTGCACCCCTATGTGCAACCCTCAAAAGTCAGAGACTTGTGCGAGCTAGGGGAAGAAGTAGCCCTCACCTCTTAATATGTGTTATGCCATGCACGAGACCGGTGACATTCGAACTCATGCTCTTTGGCTTATGGAGTGACTACCTTCATATCAAAATTTACACCAAATTGGCATTCACTATCAAGTTTTAGCTACTGTTCCTGAAGATTGAAAAAATTGTTTCATTCATGTAATTTACTTAATTTGAAGGATCTCTAGATCACTTTTGAATTTTATTTTCGTAATTTTTTTGTTTATTTCAACTTTTTTATGCATACTTCTCTTCTGCTGATATGTAATTTCGAGTTAATTTGATGATTTTGTAATATTTAGAATTTTTATGGGTCATAAACTAAACCAGTTTAGTATTAGGAATGAAATTAGTAGTGTGGTGAAGGGGAAAACTTCTTTTGTTCTCATTTAGTGACAGCACAGGCGTCCAATACCACATTTTATATTTCAAATACTATTGCAAAAATTTAAATGATTCCCAAACAGTTATCACTCCATTTATCATATTTGTTGACTTTTCCAAGATCTATACGAATGCTTGCCTTCGCCATATACTCGCCTCCCTTGATACGAAATTTACACACCAAACTGACATTCATTATTAAGGTTTTGAGTTTGCCCTTTGAACCCGTAGCTTTCTGCATCCAGCTACTATTCGAGAAAATTGCAAAAAAAGTTTCATTATTGTAATTTACTGAATTTGAAGGTACTTTTCTAGATCACTTCTGAAATTCACAGTATTTTCATAATTTTTAAACGATTCACGGTCGCAGAATTGTGCCATATTTTCTACCGTTTCCAAGTTGAAAAGTTCAACTGGAGTTGATATGCAACTTCAAGTGGATCTGATGCTTTTATTAAAATTATTATCAAAATCTATACGAATGCTCTCCATCGCCAAATATTTGACTCCTTTGATATGTACACCAAAGTAGCAAGTTTTTGAGTTGGCCTTTTTTTACACCTAGCTTCCTGCATGTAGCCACTGTGAAAATTGCAAAATAAGTTTCATTCATGTTATTTATCATGTTATTTACTGAATTTGAAGGTACACTTCTGAATTTTGTTTTCGTAATTTTTCTGTTAATATTCGAAAATTTCAGCCTTTTCTTCATATGCACACATATGCTGATATTCAATTCCAAGTGGATCTGGTAATATTATGTTCCTTGTAATTTTTATGGGTTATCTAATTCAATGAATTTTGAAGTAATTTTATAGATCACTTCTGAAAAAACAGACATCAGTCATTTTAATTACTATTGCAAATAATTATATGTTTCCTAATTAATTAACAATACATCTACTGTATATGTTGTATTTATTATATATTTAAAATTTCATAAACTTCACAGAAAGATAAAAATAATAATATGAACCTATTCTCAAAATCTATCTATCTATCTGGCATCAATTATCATCAATCACTCCTGAATTTTGTGTTCATAATTTTTCTGTTCATATTTGTAAATTTTTTATTTTTTTTATATGCACGCTGATTTGATATCTGACGTTTCAGGGATCTACCACTCGTGATTTTTTTCTAGTAATTTCTTCAGCCGTTCTCGAGATCAGAAGTCCAACTGGTGGTAGAGGGGTAATTTTCCTCCAAAATATTGTTTTCGTAATATTTCTGTTAATTCTCGAAAAATCAATTCTTTTATATGCACACATGTGCTGATATGCAATTTTGGGTGGAACTGACGTTTTTATATTTTTATGATTTTAGGGGTCCATCCCTAGGAACTTTTTTTTTCATTAATTTTTGTTTTCGGCAATTTACTGGAAATCTTCATAGTATCCATCATTTCGAATCGATTGGCGTTCGCAGAATTACTTTATCTTCTAGCGTTCTCGAGCGGTAAAGTTCAGCTGGAGTTGGGAGAAGTCATTTTCATCCAAATTATTAATAATATGTTAGTAATCTGTCTTATTTGTTTTCATTAAATTTTTCAAATTACCACAAACTCTACAGGAAGATCAAAATCTGTTAAATGCTCGCCTCCGCCAAATATTTGACCTCGATAGAAAATGTACACCAAACACTATCAAGTTTTTAAGTTGGCCTTTTAAATATCCAGATGCTATTTATAGAAGAACAATTCACTTGGCGTATTTTTCTCTGAGTGAATTAATTGAATTTCGTCCTTTATTTACACCAAACATGATTTGTATTTTATTTGTTCTTTTTATTATTCGGAAAATAATTACGACGATTATTTTCTTTTCCATAAGGAATATGGGGGGCGCGCTGGTGTGTCATTAACCCCAGTAAACACTCCCTACGTCCGTGTGGTGAGTGATTACTGGGTCCGAGAATCGTGTGCTCTGAGTAGACGGAATAAACCAAGAATTACGGCCTTTTGCATTCTTCCGGACAAGTTTTTTTCCGCATCATGGTAAGCCGGTATGATTTTCAAGTTTGAGAGCAGTGTGTTCCACCAAAGACCCCTATTATCAGAACCACCATCTTGACAGAATGGTTTGGGTAAAGCCTGCGGAGTTCAAAGAGAAGATCTCGATATTTAGTCCGTTTTTCCTCCTCTTTTCGGACGATGTTCCTTTCGCCAGGAGTTGAAAACTCAATGACATAAATCGTTCTACATTGATGGTCGAGGAGAACTACATCAGGCTTATTGGCTTGTACTTGCCTGAGGGTGGAGAATGAGTAGTTTTAATAGATTCGGCACTTCTCATTCTTCACAACGGACTCGATAATTTTCCCCCAGAGCGTAAGGCATCACCAGAGTCTCCTATTATTATTATTATTCGTGAAAATTGCAAAAATAGGTTTATGCATTTAGTTTACTGAATTTGAAGGGACTTTTGTAGATCAAATCTAATTTTGATTTATTTATTTAGTAGTCTTTACATAAATTTTCGTTAAATTCAGCCTTTTTCTCATATTCACACATATACTGATATGCAATTTTGGGTGGACCTGACGTTTAAGAGCTATCTTTTGATATTTTTTTAGAGTAATTTTTGTTTTCGGCGATTGACTAGAAATCTATAGAGTATCTATACTAATTTTATCATTTTAAATCGATTGTCGTTCGCAGAATTGCTCTATCTTCATCTGTTCTTCAGCTGAAAAGTTCATTCATTAGCCTTTGGATTCCATTTAGCCGATCATCCCAACCAGCTTTTGTTTATCGTAACATCGAACCATTCGCTATCATGGGTTTGATGACCAGGTATATGCCGTGTGGTTATTTTGATTGCAGCCCCCATAATTTCCTTGGAGTTGCAGCAGTGGATTTGTCGCATTCTGAACACCCATTCTTGAGATTGAAGCCCGATTTTATGATGAGCTTGAATTATCGCTTACTTCAAATAGTTGTTAGATTGTGACAAGCTGCCAATTGCAACTCAATTTTAGTAGTCATAGTCTAACAGCTTTTTAAACCAAATCCTACTTAGTGTTTTCATAATATTTAAACTGTGTTCAAAATCACGTTCTAGGCAGGGTCTTATGCCGCTCTCGGATATAACATCCACGCTGAAGATGCCCACTGCAGTTCTGAGCACAACGTCCACGGAAACCTCTTAGATGACGAACCGAATACGGTCTCCAAACCCTGATCCATACTCCTTCATTATACTTCTGGAGGGGGATGCCTTCTTCAGTATAAATGCCATTTACGTACCCATTATTTTCACTAGAAATTATAATATTTCTCTTATGTCACAACAACAACCCCTTTTTCGCCACTTTTTCCGCCACTGTGAGCGCGAACAACCGTGGTCATTTCATGAAATACGAGAAGGTTCAAATGAAAGCTAAACTGGCTCTACGGACTTCCATAAAAAGTAACTGTCCTGAAATAAACACTTTAGCACACCACTCTGCCAAAATTATTAGTTAATACTGCTGTCGCCCTGCAGGAATGCTTTGGCGTTGACAACCACTAGAATGTATGCATACCGTGTTTTCAAATTGTTGCATAATCGCATACAAGCGAAGCGGTATAATTAGAATTTAATGAGGAATTCAATCAGTTGTTGATTATTTGCTAAGTGAATTTAGTTGTTTAGTTGGGAATGTTCTGAAGACAAAACATTCATAATATGAAACCCATATTAGAATAAGTGGGTTGTAGCATGAAATGAATCAATCCCACAAAACCAGTGTTGGCCCCCGGACATTGTGATGGGAGTGAACAAATACAGAGTGTCAATTCGAAAATTTCCTACCCTTCATTAAATAATATGAAAAATTGAAAAAAATGTTAATTTTATTTTCAAGAGCAATACTTGTAATGATTGTTATTTAAATATCAAGGGTCTTAATTTCCGATGGCAAAGTTTGCGTCCCGAAGCCCCCAGGGATAGCAATTGCCTGAGGTTATTAAGGCTCATTAATACCCGTGGTACATAGATCATTTTATTTCTGACCGATTTCAACCGAAAATTATGGTCATTTTTGAATGGAATCAGTTACCGTTGATTATGGGAGTTTTGTTGTTGATAGATTGTTGCTATGTTACTTGTTCATAAACACAACTTTTTTATCAAGGTTCTGTATGGCTTCTGAATCCTCAAACGCACTTCTGCTACTGCTCTAGCTAATGCAGGAGCAACTATGACTAACTTGAAATAACACGGAGGTTAGAGAAGTTCCACGGTGGTGGAGGGTATTTGGAGGATGGAATCGAATTGAGAAATGAAACGGCGCGAATGTTGTCTACTTTACCATTAGAAGAGGCAGGTAACCCGACTGTAGTGAACAGACGATCCAGCCATACAGAAGAAAAAATTGTTTCCAGTGGCGGAAGTAATTTCCAATGCACATTCCAAATTTGTACATTTGTATCATTCGTAATGACGTGGATAAATGAAATATGGTTGAGTTTTCAATTTCCACTGGTACCAAAATTTATTAATAGTTTTTATTCAGTAGTTTTCGCAAAACAATGTTCTAAATTTACAGAAGTAATCAGAACCCTCCTGCACTTAAATGCCTCGTTTTCAGGTTATTATTCAAATAAATAAATAATTCCATTGAGTTTCCTCTTAGTAGAACTGATTGGAAGATTGGGTGTTACCATTCCAACCCTTTATCAGAGGCAATATTTGCCATCAGCTCCGAAAAAATCACATCAGAAAGTAATTTAATGGTAGAATGAAGATGGTAGATTCGCGTTTATAAAATACTGGATTTTTAATTCTCATCGCTGAAATTTCACAAATAGCCTTCCTTTTAAGGGTGAAAAGTATTCAATTTGACACCCTGTTATTACAACCGAAATTGTATTATAATGAACAAAATTTGAATTACATTCACCTTAGTTACGCCAGCACTACATCAGGCGTTATTATGCATATTTTCAATCCATTATAGTTCCTAGTATAATTGATAATTGTGTAAGTGGAAATTCTTAGTTTTTTTGAATATGCACTGCGAATTAGAAGCTGATAGGTACACTCGGTCAAATGAAGGTTTTGTGGGCTTTTTACGGAACCTCTGCAGTTTCGAATTGAAAATTTTCGAGATTCTGATAAGTTGTTCAATCAAAAACTTGTCTGTGAATAATTTCAATTTAAATTCACAGATTTTACTGTTTCCATCATTCTGAATCGATTGGAGTTCACACAATACACTATAACAGTTTTCGGATTTATAAGTTTATCTGAAGCTGTTGGGATCATTTCTGAATATATTCGTGAAATTTGATCTTTTCTGAATATGCACATTAAATTTGAATTCAATTTTCAGCCAATTACAAATTTCATGGGATTTTAACGGAACCTCTGAAGTTTCAAACTGGAAATTTTTCAGAATCTAAATTATGGTGTTCAATCAAAAACTTGTTTGTGAACATTTCCAATTCAAATCCACAGAATATATTATTTTCATCATTCTGAATCGATAGGAGTTTACATAATTGCTCTATATATATAACAGTTTTCGAATTGAGAAGTTTATATGGAGTTGAAAGGCATAGAATACGTCGAAAATATTTTTTAAAATTTATTTTTGATCGTATTCAAGAAATTTGATCTTTTCCGAATATAAACACCGGATTTGTTTGTTTAATCTCAGTCAAATGAATATTTCTCCTGGAAGTCAGGATCTTTTGAATATGAAGATATCGGATATAGAGGACCGAGATACCGTTATGATAGTGAACGTACCGGAAAGTAAAACTGGTGTCTCGAAGAAATTTACAGTTGTGGATGAAAAAGGGTTCTCCGCTGTGCCTTCACCAAGACTTCATATGTCTGCGTCCTGAAGGTATTGAACGATTTTTTTTGAGCTCCCGACCAAATAAATGTACATCTCAGCCAATTGGAAAAAACATGTTTGGGAAAATTCCCAGCAAAATCGCAATATATTTTCAATTCAAATTAACAGATTATTCTATTTTCATCATTCTGAATCGATTGGAGTTTACATAATTGCTCATAATATAAAGCAGTTTTTGAATTGAATTGGAGTTGAAAGGGATAGAATACGTCGAGAAGATTTTTCTAAATTTATTTTTGTTCATATTCAAGAATCTGATCTTTTCTGAATATGAACACCGAATTTTTGTTGGTCAAATCTTAGTCAAATAAAGATTTTTTCTCGGCTTTTTACGGAATCTTTGCAGTTTCGAAAAATTTATCTGTGAATATTTTATTTTAAATTATAATTCACAGATTATACTGTTTCCATCATTCTGAATCGATTGGAGTTCTGCAAAAGTGCCCTATCTATAACAGTTCACAAATTAAGAAGTTTATTTAGAGATGAAAGGAATTTTATTGATCGAAAACTTTTTCCTTTACTTATCTGCGCACACTTGTGAAACTCAATATTTGAAGTCGATTATCAGTCAAATAAAGATTTCATGATCTTTTTATGGAACCTCCGCAGTTTTCAGTTTGAAATTCCCGAAAATCTGCTATGGTGTTCAATAAAAAACTTGTTTGTGAATATTTCCCATTCAAATTGACTATTAATAATTATTATCATTTCTCACTTTCAAAATCTCATACATTTTTCCAAAGATCGTCAATTTCATGATTCTATCATCATTTCATTCACAATAATGTATTTTGTTTTCGTTAAAGAACAAAAATACATGTTGTATACACTTTCAATTCAAAATATATTTTTAATAATAGCGCTATTGAACATGCGATTGATGAAATGACACTGACATGGTAATTTGTTCAGTACTGGAATCTCTATTTCGTATATATGTTATGTATACAGGTTGAGTCAGAACAAGACTGACAAACTTCGTACACGGATTCCTTGCCACATTTCGGAGTGGAAACTTTTTATCAATGTATATCTCAAAAGGCATCCCCTCTGCGATAAAAGGTGGCAAAAAATGTTTTTCAACAATCAAAAATATTTCCTCAAGATGAAAAATTTTAACAAATTAACATTCTGCGATTATAGCATACGGGAATTGACATCTTCACCCGATGCTTTCTCTGGAGAAACTTTTAGTTTTTCGCAAATATCTCAGGAAACTTAACATTCAGACACATGGAATTTTATAAGTCATGTATTGATGAGCCTAACTGATGTCAAATACTCATTCGTCAATTCACCTGTCTAAAGTAAATATGAAAGAAAATATGGCAATATACCACCGTAACAACGCCACTGTTCTACTTAAATCATACATTATAACATCAAATCATCACATTGATAAATCTCAATAAGTGTACCAAGTCTCAATATTTTTACTTGAAGAGTTTTGAAGAAAAACAATTAAAACCTAATTTTTTTTCGAGCTTTTGACACCCTATAGATACCTAGCTTAGAAAAGATGCATTTGAGGATATGCATTGTAGAAAACTCTCCACCTCAAAATGAGGTAAGGAGTCTGTGTACGAAGTTTTTCGGTATCATTCTGATTCATCCTGTATATATTCACCAATATAATGGGAATGTCGAAAATATTTTACCAAATATGTATGTGGTGTATAGCACTAATGATGAATGATTTTTGCATATTTTGCCATTGTGTATAATCATAATACTAGTTGAAAAAAAAAATCCGAAAGCTTTGAATAATTCCAATACATTTACTCACCTGAACCATGAGCGAAATTGCAACCACTCCCTGTGATTTATGCTGTGCTTCTGACATATTGTGGTACAATTCTTTATTGAAACCATACAATTGAATCTGCAAAGAAATTGTCACATTAGAATACGTGAAACTGACATACTGACAGGAAGGAGTGAAAGATATGCAGGTAGTCGAATACCGTTTCTCTCAAATTTCACTAGCATTCGATGAAACTACTAGTCTCGCCAAAAATGGTATGATAGACAATTCATACCATTTTTCATAACAATATAGTATAGATATCAACTATAGGTATCTTGAAGTAGGCTCCGACCACTTTGGGAGTAAGGTAAGCTGAAAAGTGAATACCCCATCAAAAATTACTAAGTACGCCTTTGGGTACAGTCTACGAGGGTTTATGGATGAGAACTCCAAGAGAAAATCGTCCTACATTGGCTTGTATCTGCCTGTGGGTTTCTCAGTTCAAAAGTTCTTTCGCAGTTGAGAGCGGTAATTTTCTCTCTCAACTTCAGATGAACTTTTCAACTCGAGAACGGAAGAAGATAGACCAATTCTACGAACGTCAATCGATTCAGAAAGATGAAATTACTATCATGTGTTTTCGAAAAAATAAAATATCATCAGATGAAAAAATTAAAGTAATTGTAGAAAGTATCAGCTTTTTCTTCAAATTTGAACTAACGGACAATACAAAGCCAGCGTTTTGAAAAGTTTCCTGATCTATTATTCTGTTAATTTTTTTATAACGAACATCATGAGGTACCTATGAACGCTTTCAATAACTACTAGGCAATAATGCACAGCAAACAGCCCTCAAGTTATCTCTGATATTAACAAGTTCATGAGCGTTTTCCATAATTCAACCCATTCCGTACCGACCGTGACCCCAACTTTCAACAAAGTTTCGGCTATGATATGATGTCTGGCATCATCCACCCACGCACAAATAGAAAGCTCCTAATCCAATAGCATGTTTGAACACCTCTAATTCCCAGCAGATTTACATCCAGAGGATCAGGGTGAACATCGGATCTTTCACGAGAACAAAATCTTACGAGAGGATTACTTTCACGTCTCGGCTTTAGTGGATTGGGGTATTCCCGGGATGTAATTCGTATCAAAATGTCCCGCGGGAGCAGTTCCATCACCAATTATCATACAGCGGCGGTGAGGAAAGTGTAGTTCAGGATGGTGTAGGTCAAAGCAAGGACGAATCGAAATAAAATTTTGGGGGGAGGGACAATAAGTGAATTTTACCAACTTGGAATCGTACATTAAAATGTAAGACCTCGTTAATCCCTAGCTCGTACAAGTTTCGACTTCTGAGGGCTGTCGTTCGTAGGGGGGTGACAGCTGGTGAACGGAAAAAACAATTTTAAACAACAATTTAAAAATTTTTCAAAATTTTTCCCAGTAATACAAAATGATCACTCTGGATACATTATTAAATTGTTTCAAAAGTCATATTTAATATAGGACTTGGATAATATAAAGTATAACGTGAAATAAAGATTATTCAAATCCAACAACAAAAATAATAAACTCCATAATAATAATAATAATAATGAAGTTTATCCAACAAAATTTACAAGAAACATATATGTATAATTTTTGAATTAAACAGAGAAAAAATCACAGAAGCAGTCAGTTTTGCTGCTTGTACGTGACATACCTAAATACGTATAAAAAAGTTCCTATAGATTCACTTCCATAGAGTGATACACAATAAGATAATGAGTAAAGTAATTAGCAAAGTAATAAGTAAATATAGTAGTATAAGTGATAGGTAAAAAAAAAGAAAATAATAAGAGGGTTAAGCTAGATAAATTAAGGATTATATAATTGACTTGATCGGGTAGTTAGTCCTTTTTCGGTAAGTTTGTCGTAGTTTGGGTTTTTGGCATCGTTTAAAAAATGTGCGACAAAATAACAATAATAGTCGTCCAATACAAGCTTTGCCTCATTTGGGTACACTCATGTGGGTGTTCATGAGGTAGCGATATTATCATCATTTTACAGTTTACTTAGTCTTGCTCGGTACTTAGTGTCATAGTTCAGATTTTTTTGTTAACGTTGGAATTTACTTTTCGTGAAATCATGATGCATTGAAATAGATTTATAAAAATTCACGCATACAAATATAAATACAATGTAATGCAGACGCAATACACACGCAATGCACACGCAATGCACACAGATGCATTTTTCACACACTATATATACATACACGTGCCCATACGCTAGTGTAATTATATTAATATTCCTTTATTTAATTTACTTTATTTAAATTTTATAAATTATATTGGAAGTAATTTCGAAGCTTGTCCATTCCTTTTATCTTTTTTTGTAGTGATGGTATCCCAGAATATTTTTCAGTTCTGCTGGTAGCATTGATGAAATTCTGGGTGCTATGTAATCCACAATTTTTGACCGACTTTTTCTCGCTACGTGGATAAAAGACGCCATCTTGTTTTCTCGTGTTGTGCGAATGGACATGTTCTTTCAGGACGACCTTACCTTTTCTCAAAAATAAGAATATTTTCAAACAAAAAAGTTGTCTACTCTCAAGCACTTGGGCCAATTTAGAGAGACAATTCGACGAAAAGGTGATATCTTTCGCAAAAATTATCTATAGAATCCATTTCTGTAGGACGTTAATTTTTTCTAAAAAGCATTCACTAACTCCACCCCAGCCCAAGATTACCGACTCAGCCTCTGGAATTGTCGAGTTTTGTCCAACATTTGATAAGCAAGTGGAGTATAATGAGAATGGTAAATAGCTGTTTTTTTTTAAATTTAACGTAAGTTTGTTGAACTGCAATCATTTAGAAATTCTAGGAAAATCAGTTTCAATTTTTTTGTTACTTCTTTCCATGTATTCGACTTATATACAATCACGGTGTCATCTGCAAAACTGATGATTTCACCAGTACTATCCATAGTAAGTAGGCAATTCATATACAGAATGGAAAGAACTGGTCCTAGTACTGACCCTTGAGGTACTCCATAAGTTACTGTTCTAGGATTGCTACATATTTCATCAATTTGTACAATTTGACTCCGATCGGAAAGGTAGTTTTCTATAATATTATACGTATTTCCTCTTATTCCATACTTCTGTAGTTTGTTTAAAAGCTTCTGACGACTCACAGTATCAAACGCCTTTGAAAGATCTAAAAATAAACTGATGGTGTCTAAAACCAAACTGATTTTCAGACAAAATTTCAAATTTTTTGAGGAAAAGTGTGAGGCGCGATTTTATAAGAGAATAATATAACATATTTTGAAATGTTTGAAATCAACGATATCGGTCTGTAATTTTCAATTTTAGTTTTATCGCCACTTTTAAATGATGGTTTGACAATGGCATGTTTCAAAACTTTTGGAAAAATAACTGTTAGAAAGCAGAAGTTAGCTATGTGAGCCAAAACTGGAGCAATTTCATGAGCTACTTGTTTCAAAACCTCGATCGGATCGAATATTGTCATGCCCCGGAGATTTCTTCACTTTCAAGTTTTTTATAATCGAAATGATTTCAGATGTATCGGTTGGAAACAGATAAATAGTATATTGTGTATCTAGTAGTAAAAGCAATACATTCCCGGACGACAATGTAAATTGTTGGCCGAGGCGATAAGCCGAGGCCAACAAGCATTGAATTCTGGGAATGTGCTTTTACTACGAGGTACACATACTATTTTTTCTGAAATAGCAATCAGCATTATCATAAATTAAGGAATTGCGTGCATTCATTTACTGTCTAAAATGAATACAAGCCGTCAAAAATTTTCCCGGATCATTTAAGATCGGGAATAGTTATTTGTATACTATGGCCGCAAAATGCTTTTTTGCGTTCCGAGAGAGAGATTATCGCCGAGGCCGCTCCGGCCGAGGCAAGATAATCTCGAGGTCGCGAAAACATTTCGCGGCCATAGTATACACAATATTTTTTGTGCAACCGTGAAAATTATATAATTTCAATAAACATTATGTCGTTTTAAAAAGACAGCGTTTTAACGCGAATAGAGAAAATGACACCTCAATATCACAATGTTTCTATGGAAATGAATTATTTAGCAATACAAACCAATTTGACATTTCTCGAGAAGTCGTGAAGATGTCCTCCTGAGCTGACAGATCTCATACACTCAGCACTTTCGGATTTGATACCCGAAAAATCTAAACGGAAATATGAAAAATGTTACAGCAACTTCAAAGATTGGTGTGTCAACCAAAATGTCAAGACGGTGTCAGAAAACATATTGTTGCGTTTTTCAGGTTCAATAAGTGGTACACTTACTTATAAACTCGCCTTTATTGTCACAGAACAAATTATACAACTGACAACACTGTTTGACACTTTGCAGTTCAAATAAATACTTCAAACTTCACTTGGTAACGTTACAACAGTCAAATGTTAAAAGGTAAACAAAACTCAAAAACTTCCCAAACTTGGCATATCTGATCGTATTTATAGGATAACATTATTCTAGAAGCTATAGAACTTGCAACAGAACATTCCATACTAAGTTCTCGAATAAACTTTAATGATTCTAGTACATTCTAATGGTTTTCTAGTAGGCAAACAGAAGGATTCATGATTTTTCTATCTACTACCAGGTTCGTAACAATATTATTAGGATATTTGATGCAGCGATCAAAAGTTGTGAAGAGTTCAACTTTATGGAGCATTTATTCCATGTTAAACTAAAGAAGTTTTGAAAATTGGTACCATTCCTCAAGAAAAAGTCAGTTGGTTATCGAGCAAAGAAATCAAAAGTTTTTACGCATGAACAAATTGATTCATTCCTCAAAGAAGCTAGTGATGCAAATCATCTACTATGGAAGGTATATAAATATGGAAAAAAAGTAAAGAATGATGATTTATTCATAATAATTATCATTATAGGTAGTTTTGATAATGGGAATATCAGGAGTATTGCGACGAGATGAATTAGTGAGAATGACCCTCGAAGATATTCAGGAAGACAAAACTGTATTAATAGTAACTGTTCCTGATACTAAAACTGATCAATAGCGTGTTTTTACCATAACTAATCGAGATTATATGAGAATATACTATAAATATGTAACACTTCGACCAAAACATACTGCTATTCGTCGTCTATTTCTGAGATATGAAAATGGAAAGTGCTCGGCACAGGTTGTTGAAGTGCATACGATTGGAATAATACCTAGTATGATAGCAAAGTATCTCGGCTTACCAAATAGTGAGGCATAAACAGGCCACAGTTTCAGAAGAAGTTCTGCCACCTAGCTTGCCAATACAGGTGCTAATATATCAGTCCTTAAACGCCACGGTGGATGGAAGTCCACTACTGTAGCGAATGGATATGTCGAGGATTCCATCCATAATAAGAACAAAATTTCCGATTCAATTTCTGGTACTGTAGCATCTAGTTCAAATGTAGTCAATCGCGAAATGTTAATGTCCAGAGAAAATAATACGATTTTGTCTAATGTAAAAAATGATTATTCAGGAACAATAGATTTAGTTGTTTCATCTTCAGGGATGAAAATCAGTAATAATATAAACAGTACAATCAATGTTAATATATATCAAAAATAAAGTATGTTTCTGTTGTGAATTTGGAAATATTTGTTGGTGCAAAATACATTGTTATTGTCATATTTCAGAAATGTCAAATGCTGTAGTGGCGTTCAGTTTGCCGGCAG
Source organism: Chrysolina americana (assembly GCA_958502065.1). Lineage (NCBI taxonomy): Eukaryota > Metazoa > Arthropoda > Insecta > Coleoptera > Chrysomelidae > Chrysolina > Chrysolina americana. The sequence goes on from OY293415.1 coordinate 15,236,704, forward strand.
TCACTATGGGAACGGCCGTAAAAATTTTTACCGGCCGTTACTCTGGGTAACGGCCGCAAAATATCATTTTGCGGCTGCAAAATGCTTGTTTTGCGTCCGGTTGCACGAAAAATATTTTTTCTCAAAATGACATTAAAAGCGGCCTTTTAATGACACTTGGCAGGATTAGAAGTTGTACTTTTAATGCCTAGGCAGAAAAAGTCCACTTTTACTGCCTAGGCAGAAAAAGTTCGTTGCTAGGCAACCTTCCAAGTAATAATTTAAATCAAACTGGTTATTTAAATTGACAATGACAAAGTAAACCGTAAACAAACAAATTCAATAAACGTCATCAGCTGTAAACAAAGTAACGCAGGGCCCAGTTACCTTTGATGAAATGATTTAGTTATTTGGATATTGATAATGAAACGCAGTTTAAATATGAAAAAGTCGATTTTGCGTGGAATTGGAACAAATTTGAAGAAAAAATTATATGTTTCACACGGCATAAAAGCAGATTTAATGCCTTGGCTGGTTTCATAGCCTCGCTACGCTCGGCTATGAAACACCAGCCGCGGCATTAAATCTTGTGCTTTTATGCCTAGTAAAACTAACAGCTATTCCCGTACCTTTTAGTGCCGTAAACGGTCCGGGAATGTTCGTTGCTTAGCAACGGACTAAAATACTAGATTAGCGTATTTTGAGGCCTGAAGTTGCTCCGAGAAAGTGGGCATTCTTGAACGATTTCAGAAAAGGTGTTTTTTCTGAATTGTCCAATCGCTCGTCATAGTTCAGAACATCTGGAAATTCGGCAATATGAAACTTGTCCTCTACTTGAATTCTATCTGCATATTCAATCATTTTGATATCTGTTTTTAATTGTGATATACCACTTATGTCATTTATGGACTCCCAGAGAGCTTTGGAGCTGATTCTATTTTTTTCAATTAGATTCTTGTAGTAACAGTTAATTTCTACATATTCTATACTGCTCTTTAATGTCATTTTCTTCTGGATATTTCTTTGTCAAGTTGTATAATTTAAGTTTTTCCTCTATACGACTTAGTAAACATTTATTTTCCCACTTTTTCTTGAAGGCGTTCTGTTTTTTAAAAATTTTCAGACTTCGTGTATTCCTATGAATCAAAAGTTTCAGTACGTTGATAAAATTTTCTGCCATAATATTGATATCATTTTGCTGATATATAATATTATACCAATTTTCTAGAGTTAAATCCTTTTTTAATTTTTTGTAGTCGATGTATTTTTTTACTATTTCAGAATTTGTTGTGTGCTTATTTTCAATATCAAATGTAAGTGCGATAGGAGCATGGTCTGTTAAATAATACCTGAAGATATAGGATTTGAAATTATTCTGATCTGAAGGTATCCTGCTATTTACAAAAAAAATATCCAGACAAGAATTACTGGGTACCCTGGTATAATCCTTTATGTAGGATATGTACCCAAAACAACTCATAATGTTTTTATATTCTTCTACATAATCGTCACATTCCAACAAGTTTATATTCAGATCACCAGCAATTATATCTACATCATATTTTTTCGATTCTTCAAGGAATTTCAGGAGTTCAGTATTAAAAACTTTCGGGCATATCATTAGTGAGCGATATAAAGCAGTAATCGATATCTTTTGTTTGGCTGTGATTATAATTGCCATTCCTGTAACCTGTCCAAGTTTGAAAATATGCTTCTCAAACCTTTAGTCGAAAACTGAGTTCAATTCATTCATGAATATGCAAAGTTCATCATAATTATTTGCAATGCTTCGTATATCCATATGACATATTTTCAAATGATGCAAATTGACTGACTGAAGCATTTAAAATTTTTAATAATCAGCCCTATGCTGTATCACTTCCGTTAAAAATAACGTCACCGTTATTCAACATTTCCGTTATAATATAATTATAATATAATAATAATAATACTTTCTCATAAACACTCGTTGAGTGTACCCAAAGGCATAGCCCGTGCGGGTAGAGGACGGCTATTATTATTTATTTTAATTTCACTAATTGTTTGTTTTTTCACCCACCTACTTTTTTACCACTTCTAGTGTTCTTTGGACTATATTTATTGGTACTTTTTTCAATATTCTTTGTAAAACGGCTAGAGTCTGTGAGCACCTTTGGTTGTTTGGAATTTTCACTAGTTGTTTGACTATTTTGTGTATTCCTGGCAAGGTTCGCTGATACTTCCTGTTCGTCTTCGGAATTTTCTTCTTCGGATAAAACTTTTTGATTATTCTCAACTTTTTTTAGTTCATCTGCTGTGTATGGTTTGTCATTTAGGAATAGTTTGAGTATCTTAGCATCATGATTTTGTGATCTTTGGAATGATACTTTAATACTTTAAGTTCTTCCCTATCGTCCTTTGAGAGGTCATCTGATGGATAGTCCTTTCTCTCTGAAGTTCCTCATATTATGCGGATTTTCGAATAATTTGCATTTGTTCAAATGAGAACCGAATTCCAATAGTACTGGTGCATTTTTCCCTTTTCCCAACTTATATACACACATATCCTGATTTAGATTGAGTTCAAAATTTTCATTTATTACTGAGAGTGTTTTGTTGCACTATTACCAAGCAATAGCAAAATAACGGAAATGGCGAATAACGGTGACGATATTTTTAACGGAGGTGATACAGCATAGGGCTGAATATTGATAGACAAACCATAAAATGATAGATTATATCTGGTACCACTGCGCAAACAGCCAAAAGTTTCAATGGTACACTATATCAACTACCGCCCTTCAAAGAGATAATAGACGTTATGTATACCTGAGATATTTAAACAATTTTTCCATTTGTTCGGTGGTAAAATGGATTTTTTGTGTATACTGTCGATTCGGAGGTCCCTGCATAAGCTGGACAAGCTGACAGCAAATGCATTATGGTCTCAGCTGCCACGACACGCTCGGCATCTAATGTCAGGGACCCCCATACCCATCACGCAACTACGGTAGACGAGAGTGTTGAAGACACGATCTTGGCTGGCCATTATGAATCCCTCGATTTCCGACTTCAGCCCACTCGACCTGAGAAATCCAAAGATATGGTTTCTAGAAAAGCCAAGGTCTTCAATGTTCTTGAGAAAGACACCATGCATCGGCTTATCCCTATATAGCTGCAGAAGACTATTACCCTCCACAGCGTTATCGTGAGCTTTTTGCTGAACGGGTTCCAACTCGGTGACAGAGTTTGGGTTCGTCCGGTCAGTGTCGAATACGAGACCGAGGTCATCGGGTGCACGGGTTGCTGTCTTGAAAAGAAATGTTCCCATCCCTGCTTTTTCATGATCGCATACCGAGCAGAGAAGGGGATCTGAACTCCTGATGACTTTACAGGCTCCATCCAGCACTATTCTGTTGTGTAGATAGAGGTAGTGGATTTTCTTAAGAGCTATGACTCATACCGTCACAGAAGCCAAATTTACGATTCGGCAGTGAGTGTGAGTGAGAGATGTATTCAACGTCATAGCTCTTAAGAAAATCCACTACCTCTACTAAAAACTCAAAAGTCCACGGCCTCCCCGATGTCTGGGGAGGTCGATTTTGGATGTAAGCTCCTATGGAGAGAGTAAAGTAGAATCGGAACGGCAAGCATATTAGTTGCAGCAACTTTGTTCTTCCTCGAGTATATGCTGATACTTGCCGCGAAGAGAGTTTTTGACAGTAGTTACCTCTTGGTAGGTATACGTCTCTCCGGCATCCAGATGATGTAGGATGCTTTCGCCTACGAGCTGAACATCCTCTCCGCATTCCTCGCATCGTCCTCTTTTGAGATGAATCGTGGCACATTTGTCGATCCCAAACTTCATTCCGATAGCATGCGTGTACTCTTGCACCACCATTAAGGACTGATGGATATACTTTCTCCGGAGGCACAAAGTTTAAAGTCATCCATGTAAAACAGATGGGTTGCTGGGGGTCCCGCAGTTGTATCCGCGGGTTTTCCGCAGTGCAACAGATAATGGCAATAGTGAGATGCAGAAAAGGAGAGGGCTGAGGGAGTCTTCCTGAGTATTATTATTATTGCTATCAGTTAATTATCATTTTGGTTCTATGTACATTATTATATAATACTTCATAGCCTGGCATGTTCAGCGAGAAAAAAATATGAATCTAGTTTTTGAGAAACCTAGAAGAACGATTTCAATAGTACACTTTATAAAAGCTGCATGACATCTAACGTTTTGAATTCGGTTTGGCAATAAAAGAACGCGCAAAAATTGTCGAACGGTCGAATTTAATATTTATGAGCGTTGTTTGGATGTCTCTAGGCGAAGGAATAGAATATGTATGAATATAGCATGTATACGTGGCTCCCAAACTGAGCTGATAGCCCAGTCACTGGATGCTTCGATATGTTCATTTTCTCTAGAGGGAATTGAATAGTTCATGCAATGGTATTGGTTCGTGAACTGCGATTGAGTAACAGATGGATTTCAGGAAATTGAATGCACTGAAAACATAATGAAATAGTTTTGAGATAAGAGAATTGACTTCCTTTGAGTAACAACTTCATCACCATCCAAGGCTATGATGACATTTATATATTCAAAACCTGGGATACTGAAACTTCGTGCGAAGTATATTAGTTTCCTGTGAGCTAAGTTCCTGATGTCAGAGGGCGTTACGAATGCCCCTTCCAGGAATTTGAGCCTCTTGAAAAAGAGCGCTGGGTATTCGCAAAGAAGGTATTCTGCAGTTTACGCGAAGTTCTCGCAGTAGCAGCAACTGTCACTCTCTGACTTGTCCATCTTTTTGACGTGATACTCCAGAGGGCAGTGCCGAGTGAGTAGTCCTGTTACCAATTTCAAAGGTTTTTTGTCTATCTCGAGAAGCTGTTCAGCTTTCCTTGGCGATAGGCTCACTAGCCTTTTCGCTTGTCTTTGTCGTGGCAATTTATTCCAGTGAGATTTCATTTCATCAAATTTCCAGCATCGAAACTATTTTCTTAGGTGGACTTTGGAGAGTCCACAGATGGTTTCTAGACCAGGAATTGGTGTGTTTGCCTCTTCTTTGGCAAAGCAGGTTACCCGATTGTTTGCTGCCAGTTGTCTAAGGGTTTATTCACAGTTCCAGGTCAGCTGAGACTCATAAGTGTGACTTCAGAGCTTTAAGTGCTGCTTGACTATTTGATAGTATACAGTGTGTTTCACTTCTCATGGAAACACCCTCGTATCTTCTATAATTTTTGACGAAATATCATGAAATTCTCAGGATCGTTAGATATACTAGAGATGAACTCTCTGCACGAAAGGGGTCATCCTACGTGATATACACTGCTCGCCAGCAGCGATGAAACCACCCATTTTTCCGGAAAGTAATATTAGGGAGCAAAATTGGTCAAAAATTCTTTCGGACTCATGTTTAGGATCCCAAAATTACTACTAATACACTTGTCTCCTGGAAAAATTTCAGTTCAGAAAAATTCAATTTTTTTCACTTACTTCACGTATGATGACTCCTTTCGTGTAGAGAGTTTATCTCTAGTGTATCTATCGATCCTGAAAATTTCATGGTTCTACGTCATAAATTACGGATGATACGGGGGCGTTTCCATGAGAAGTGAAACAAATTTGAATTTTTCAGGACTGAAAATTGTTCAAGAAACAGGTGTATTAGTAGTAATTCGGGGATCCTAAACACGAATCCGAAGGAATGTTTGGCCAATTTTGACCCCTAATATAAGTTTCTGGAAAAATGAGTGGTTCCATCGCTATTTTCGTGCAGTCTATATCACGTAGTATGACGCCTTCTGTGCAGCGAGTTCATTTATAGTGAATCTATCAATCCTGAAAATTTCATGGTTCTACGTTTAAAATTTCGGAAGATACGGAGGTGTTTCCATGAGAAGTGAAACACACTGTATAGTGCTGCCCTCCGAATGCCCCTTTCAAGGCATTCCAGGACACAAATCTCTATAGTATGTATGTACTTCTGCTTGGAATATGGTTGGGGTCATACCTAAGAGTTTTGAGAGCCTGAAACTTGACTCTGTAACACCCACTCCAACCCCTTCGTCCATCTTGGATTCATCTGAGTATCACTCAGGCATCTGTTGCCAATTGAGGACCGTTCTCTGGTGGTTGATCATGACCACTTCAAACAGCACTCCGAAGTCGTTACTGATTGGCATTATCTGTCAGTTTAGACTTGGCTTCTGGGAAGATGTGTTCCAAAATCTTTAGATGTCTTACTAGATTTTCTGCTTTTACGTCTTCTTTCTGGTACAGTCTGAAGGCACTACTCGCTGCTCCTTTCATAACACATAGGTGCAAAGGCGGAAGGTTCAGCATTGCCTCTAGAGCTGCAGTGAGGCACGTAAATATTGCTACTGTGGTTCACAGACGAGCTAGCCGCTGCACATTCTTCAGCTTCTGCGTTGAGTCCACTTTTATTGTTCGGATAATGGTCTCTCTGATCTCTCCGATGTTAGAATCTCCATAATCTATGGGACTTCGTAAATACAGTTTTTGCTGGATTCTGGTTCATTTTCAGGTTTTGTCTTGGTGAGGAAGCTCCATAAGGTACTGCCGGATTCTGGGGTCGTTCTTCGATCTTCTTGATCCTTTCGAATTGCTTTTGCTTACTAATTCTCAGACTATACATTATGGCGTAGGTTCTTTCTGATATGGTTTTCTCCACATCCAGAGACTCCAGGCTGATATAAATTCGTACGTTCTTTCCACCAATATTCTGAGAATTCCCCTCATCGTGGAATTTGGCTGATTAGAGCATCAGTTAAAACATTGTCCTGTGAGTTCTTTCTGTGAACAGAACTGTGAATGACAGTGTCTGTTCTTCCGACGTTTACATCGAGAAACGGCAAGTTATTTTTGCGTTCCTGTTCCATCGTGAACTTGATTGAGTGCATCATGTTGTTTATTCTTGAGAGGAAGTCCTCAAGATGTGATAGAGGTATCATCCACGCACTTATCTTTCCCATAATTTTGGTGTATGTTCCGCCTCTTTAATAGCCAATTCCCCGAACCACTCCATGTATATTGTTGTTGTTGTAGTTAAAATTGTTATATCCGTCAACCGGTTACACCCCTACGTGCAACCCTCAAAAGTCAGAGACTTGTGCGAGCTAGGGGCAATGCTGAGATTCGAAGTCACGCTCTCTGGCTTATGAGGCGAGGACTCAACCCTTACACCACCGCGGCCCATATGTTAGCGATAACTGGAAAAAAGAAAGATCCCATCGGCAATCCGTCGATTTGTGAGAAGAAACGGTTTTCTTTCTGAAAGTGTGTGTGATGTAGCACTGCACTAATTCTAATAAAGCGTGTATGGGTGGCCAGTTCTTTCGTGAAGAAAAATACCTTCTTCCAGTTTCCTCTTGATGATGCTAATGGATTCTTCTATGTGGACATTGGTGTAAAGGCTCTTCACCTCAAAGCTAATGAAACGATGAAAATGTTTAGAATTCTTGAAAAATGGTACCCTGTATGGGTTATAGTATCGGAAAGAGGTATTTTGCTAGATTATGACTCGGTGATTGGTACAATGCACAGTGGATTATTTCTTGCAAAATCCTGGCCAAAAATATTTTTCAAGTGTTTTAAAGTCGAAAGGATTGCTGTTGACTCTGAACTTATGAATACTAAATAAAAATCTGAAAATCAAGCTTATCATATATGTATACAGTGTGTTAACTTAAGATGGAAAACTATTTTTGATTTTTTTAAAGAAAAAATTAATTCTTCCTGAAAAGTTCTGAATGATAAAGAAAATTTTGAATAGTCAAGTCTTAAAATTTGTCATGTTGCATAGGAGTAGTATAAGAATATAATATAATAATGTCTGTTGTTTCATGTACAAAACGTGTGCGGATTTGTCTGCTAAATCAGGTGAAGGAGGTGGTGGAATTCTTGCCTATAGTTGTCTTCCTTCCGTTGATACTAGTAACTGGTTCAATAGGTACACAGGAGTTCTGAAAAATATATCACTTATGTTCTTTTTGTTTGAATTGTGTAGATTGTAGGCTTTGCTCCTGAATGTATATGAATATTTTAGAAATTCGCATCTCAAGTAATTAATAACGAGGGTATACAGTTTTGTTTGCTCTATTCATCACTTTTTATTGATTTGCCAACCAATTACCATTCTTCTGTAGAAACCTTCTCATCTTTGCAACTTGCTGAAATCCACAATTTTTTTAATTAGTTTTAAAATGTCCGAGGAAAGGAGTGGGTAAACTTCTTACACCATCTGGACACCTTGTATAACCACCCATTTTTCCATTAACTAGGGCTACTCATCAATAGATTCTTATGGAGATTCTTTAACCAATTTATACAAAGCCAGTCTTCTAGTTTCTGATAAACCTGTATCGTACCATTGAAAATATGCTCTTCACCTCTACAATTTGGCTACAAAAATCGCTAAAACCAAGATCAGTATTGAAGGAGTCAAATTTCAAGTAACATTTCGAAGTTTCATTTTATGGAGGAACCTCGTTTCTCAACCTAATTTTTTGGGCATTTGAACCTTCCACAGTCTGATTTTCACTTTAGTCTATCAAAGTATTAACTGATTTGAAGGAATATCGTTTATTCCTGACTGGTAATAATAAATTCATTAAATTAAATACAATGTAATTCAATGTTATTATTATTTTAAAAACAAATGTTTGATAGTATCCTTGATATTTTTCTATCATGAAGTTCAACTCTGCATTTGCTCTCATTTTTGAAATTTGAAATTTTTTCTGAATGGCTTAAGATATTGAGTTTCTTATTTTGACAAGATTTATAGAGCTTAAATCCTAAGTTAGTAACTATACTTAATGGTAAAAATCTGAATAAAAATAGCAGCTGTGTGCGGAACATTTTTTTTGAAGTAGACTCTCAATACCGTAACCATTACAATTATAATTGAAATTGGTCCCGAAAAGCCCCGGAACACCTTCACTAAGCATTTGTGAATTCAAAATTCCACAAAAAAGGTTGAACATTACATTTTTCAAACTTTAAATTTTTTAATATATTAGGAATAAAAGTGAGCAAATTATAATATATTAAAAAAAAACTCGAACTTTTTCTTTCAATACGCATATCTGAATCAGTTTCAGAACATCAATTTTTAATGCTACAAAAAATAAGTATTTAAACTAATACCAAATCCAAAACGTGATCAAATGGCACGTCCACTTCCGATGATGTTATACAGTGTCTTTCAAAAGTATTGGAACAGTCTCATATTTCAGAAACGACCAAGAGAAAATGTATGAAAATTTCAACAGGGTGGTTTTTGATGATGCCCAATTCAATGGTGATATCGGCAATGTTGCCAAATGAACAGTTTTTCAGATATTGAGAGTAACTCAATTTTTTCAAATGGAACACCCTATTTGTTTTCAATGCAATCAGTTCGTCAATATAAAAAAATCTGGCCGAAGTGTGCGACGTGACGAATGAAAAAAATTTGGGGTCCTGAATAGAGAATTTCTTTTAACGCATTCCATATTTCGCATGGCATACAATCAGCGACATATTGGCTGAAATCAGCGTTTATATACCATCCAATATAATTTAGGAAAGCTGAGTAGCGAAATTGGGGCACACTGTAGCGAAGTCTTTTGAAGAGCAATATATTGAGCGCGAGAGAGCTCCCGGCCCCCTAAGCTCACATTCGTCTTCGTATATTCGAATGGCTTTTATTGAATTTCTTGAAAAGTCAGCGTGATGGACTGGGATATGTATCCATTCTATGTTATTACTTTATTTCTATCGATTTAGCGACTTCTTTTGTGTTGCATATATACAGAGGCTATACTCTTGCATGCTATGGAATAGAACGAAGGAAGGTTTCGAGAAACTTCCATTTCCACTGAGTGGTTGAATATGCTTTGGAAAAATATTGTCAAATCGAATCAATTTCCTTATTCTTCCAAAGAACTCAGTCGGAGGTGGAAACCTGAACAAGGATATAGAGTGTCATCCTCAAAGTACGCAATTCTTTACTTTAGGGTATTCAGCAGAAAATTATTCCTGATGAAAATTTGTGCATCCCCTAAATCTAAACACACACTATCAAAATATAGCAAAACCTGCGTGAAATACTGTAATGGAAACACACCTAACTTCAAATCGCTAACTTGTTTATCCTTGACTCGAACACGTTTCGACTTCTGAGGGCTGTCGTTCGTAAGGGGGCGACGGCTGGTTAAGGGAAAAACAATGCTAAACAATTTTTTTTTTATTATGAACAAGTACAATAATTTATATCACTGTCGCTAACTCTGTCTATGAACTCTGCAATCACTAACTCCTGAAACTGATCTGCCATATGATGTTGAGCGTCCGAATTTTATATATAGTCTGCAACTTGGAGTATTTTTTCTACACAACAAAATAATCTGAAGAATTTTTGATTTCTTAGCATATTGATATAATTTTAATAGTACTCATTGCTAAAAATTAAGAAAATAAGCAAAGACAACAACTACGTAATAAATAATCATCAAATACTTTTGTCAAGAGCTTAATTTCAAACATTCGTTTGTTTTCCAAGTCAACTCAAAACAATTATTCAAGACATAAAAACCTTCACAAAATAAATGTAATTGTACTGAGATATTAAATTTACTTTAATGTTGATTACTTGATATCCCGATATTTTCCGGAAAGTTCTTTTCTTTCGGCTCGAAATCAAGTTTTACGCTACAATTTGTTGATATGTGTTTAGATTTTGGCAATGCAAACATTTCTATCAAGAATAAATTTCTAATGACAACCCCATTATCTATATGTTACTAACATGTTATTTTTAAATTGAAAATAAATATCTGTCAAAAATAATCTACGGTTCTGATATTCTGGCATCTGTACGTGACATCAGCTGTCAAGCCAGGGAAATGATCAATTATTAATTTTGCAACTAGGTCACGTGCAGAAACATTTTTTGGAAAAATTCGGGTTGTCATCATAGCAACCTGTCAAAATCAAGGCATCTGATTGGCTTGAAACAACGTATATAATTTCCAGTGTTGCCATGGTAATATGTAAATATGACATCATTCGATAGAGTGAAAATCATTGATGTGAAATCTAACGAATTCTAAACGTTCGATGAATCAGAATATTCTCCATTCTTGTATTATAAGACATAATCCTCCTGGTATTCGCTTATTTCCTAAAAAGTTTCAGGTGGAATCAAGCACATCGAGTACATATATACCGTACATACTCATCTCAGTAACATATGCGGTATAAATGGATTTATTCAAGGTAGTTTGTTTCATATATTAGTTCTCGGGATGTAGAACCGAAACTTTATTTTCGTGTGTGAGGGGAATCTTAAGTAAGACATCGGAGTTTCTAGACAGTTTGATGTAGTACTTTCAGGAATTCCAGGTGAAGCGGTTTCTCATACGCCCTGAATATATTTATTTTGAGAAAAGGTTTGACGTTTGTATAATATTATATGGTTAACAATATCGACTGGATATGATCCGTGAATTTTCTTTATGTTCAGAATGGGGAAATTTCATTTTGCAAATCATAACAGACGGTTGGCAGAGATGGACTCAGGAGCTCAAGCTGTCGTATCGATTGATTCCTGATGAATATATTTTTTCAAGTACTATATTTTACATGGTTTTATGTAAATTCCACATTGATTTTACGTATCGAAAACTGAAAAACCAATGTTCTACATTATTTTGGTGGTCGGTAGACCAGTGGCTGAGGTATCTGGCAGTGGAGTTCCTGGCTCGCATCGGACAGGCATTCGATGCCTCAATACGCGGTAATATTTTTTCTCCACCACAACCATCAGCAAGTTGCCTCGGAGCGCCACGGTAAATAATAATAGCCGTCTTTCAACCGCATAGGCTATGCTTTTGGGTACATTCTATGAGCTTTTATGAGGGAGTATCATTATTATTACTGTTTTTTTTCATAAGGAATATCCCAGTCAGGCCCTGTCTCCGGAGCTCCGATACAACCGGAGAGCGTGCTGGTGTGTCATTAACCCCAGTAAACACTGGGTCCGAGAATCATGTACCCTGAGTAAACGAAATACGGCCTTCTGCATTCTTTCGACTAGGTTTTCTGCCGCATCACGGCAAACCGGTATGATTTTCAGATTCGAGAGCAGCGTGTCCGTCATTCCATCAAGTACTTCTATGATCAGAACCACCATTTTGACAGAATAGTTTGGGAGAAGCCTGCGGAGTTCAAAGAGTAAATCTCGATATTTTGTCCGTTTCTCCTTCTCTTTTCGGACGATGTTCGTTTCGCCAGGAGCAGAGAACTCTATGACAAAAATCGTCCTACTTTGATGGTCGAGGAGGACTATATCAGGCTTATTGGCTTGTATTTGCCTGAGGTTGGGGAATGAGTAGTTCCAAAAGATTCGGCACTTCTCATTCTCCACAACGGACCCAATATCCCCCGGAGCATAAGGCAACACCGGTATCTCGTCTATACTGTACGGGTGTCGTAGGTGGTATAACAACACTTGTAGGGCTGCGTTATGCTTGTGGATATAGGCCGAGACCGCATAAGCTGGACAAGCTGACAGCAAATGCATCATGGTCTCAGCTGCCCCACGACACTCTCTACATCTAGTGTCAGGGACCTCTATACCCATCACACAACTACGGTAGACAAGGGTGTTGAAGACACCATCTTGGTATGCCATTATGAATCCTTCGGTTTCCGACTTTGGTCCACTTGACCTGAGAAAAGCGGTGGTCAGGTTTCTGGATAGGCCAAGGTCTTCAATGTTGAAGATGGCCCTATGCATTGGCTTATTCTTATGTAGCTGTAGGAGCCTCTCACAATCCGCAGCTTTCACGTTGGCTTTTTGCTGAACGGGTCCCAACTCGGTAACAGAGTGCGGGTTCGTCCGTAGTGTCGAATACGAGACCGAGTTCATCGGCTGCAAGGGTTGCTGCCTCGAAAATGAATGCTCCAATCCTTGCTTTTTCATGATCGCATATTAAGCAGGGAAGGGGATCTAAAGTCCAGATGACTCTACAGGCTCCATCCAGTACCATTCTGTTATGTAGACACTCCAAACTCAAAAGTCTACGGCTTCCCCGTTGTCTGGGGAAGTATAACCGTGGAACAGACGATTTAGGATGCAAGTTGATAGTGGTTTGTTATTATGCAACAGAAAAATATCAGTCTTTATGATAATTTCATTTATTCACGTAGAATTATTACTATCATAAATTTTCTTCCCTTTCAAAAATATCTCAGGTCAGGTCCTTTCTCCAAAGCCCCAACAATATCCCAGATGATTAGTCCTCATAACCGCAAGCAGGCATAATTTTCCAATTAAAGAGCAGTCTTATCATTCCACCAAGACCCCTACAATGAGAACCTGCACTTCAACGGAATGGTTTGGTTTGCCACCTCTTTTCAAACGACACTCGTTTTGCCAGAAGCTAAAAACTCCCTGACATAAATAATATTATCAGGCTTATTGGCTTGTGGGAAATGAATAGTTCCAACAGATTCGGCATTTGTCTTTGTCTATACCATGTATTGCAGATGGTAGTACAAGCGCCACGTTATGCCTGTGGATATAGAGTGCTAAATACATTATCATGGCAGGCCATTATCCCCCGGTTTCCGACTTCAGCCCACTTGACCTGAGATAAGCCAAGATCTTCAATGTTCTTGAAGAGGACCCCATGCATTGGCTTATCTTTTTGTAGCTGTACAGGAGACCTCCACCCTCCGCAGCTTTGACGCTGGCTTCTTGCTAAACAGGTTCCAACTCGGTGACAGATATTATTTTTATCACTATCATGAGTAGAACATTCGAAGGAGATTAGTGCCGAGACGAATCTCAAGCGATTATTTACTTTATTGTGTAAATTTTATCACGGCAATTGTCTGAAATTTTCTACCTTCAGATATGAATGGGATATAGAAATAAGCCATCTCTGTTCGTACGTCACTCACAAAATGTGGTGCGATGTACGAACAACATATTCATACTGTAAAAAGAGCTTATCTAGGAAAATATAAGTTTCAAGTGTGTGGATGAGTGTGCTTATGTGCTATACGAAAAGTTCGTGCATAAATGTAAATTTATCCTCGGAAGATGAAAATATATAGACATTTCTTAAGAATCAGGATTTTGAGACTAACTTTGTAATTTATTACTCGATCATGTTGACGAAGCAGACTTTGATATCGATAAAATTTAAACCTTCACTTGAGTATTTGGAATCTTCATAGTGAATAAGGAGAAAAAATAATGTAAGTCTATCTATCGTTCTTGAATGAAACAAAATCTAAATCTTCTTTTCTTCACACTATATAAATATCAAATGTTATTCAATGCTCGTATAAACAAACATCAAACACGTATGAAATTCAAAATTTACCAAAAATTTTAAAAGATTGTAACTTTTGATAAACTCAAAATAAAATAATAAAATTGACACATTTTTGAAGAGAATTCAATGCCCAACGCCCAACGTTCTTTACTTCACAATGAGGAGCTGCGGTGCTACAGACAAAAGTTCAACGAGAAACGTCTTAATTTCAGAAACTACCAGAGTTACAGGAAGAATTTATGAAAGTAAAATCATAGAAAACGTTATTGGCCTCAATTTTATTCAGAATATTTTTCCCAATGATTTCGAAAACAACTAAAGTCAAACCAATATTTAAATGTGGAGAAAACATGATATAGGAATAAGACTGGAATTAGATTCGACAGAAAAATGCGTTATTATCACGAGATTTGCGAAAAGCTTTTGATATGGTTAACCATAAAATTCTCGTAGGAAAATTATATGATATTGGAAATACATTTGGTTCAAAAATTATTTGAGATATCAAAAACAACCAATTAAATATCGAAAATACATTTAGTTCAATTAGGAGTATCAACTGTGGTGTGCCACAAGAATCTATACTTGCCCCTATCCTTTCTTAAATGTACGTAAACTCGATATCCGAACTGAAATTGATAGGTGAAATTATTAAACTTCTTGCTCATGATACAATAATCGTATATATTACAGAAAATGAAATGGAAAATGACCTACTCAGATATCCTCCCCTTGGCGCTGCATCTAGTAATGTGGACTTATCTATCTCGTAAGTACTCTGGATCTTCTAATGAAATCCTGGAAATTTCTCACGAGGTCTCACTACAGTGTCTGAAGATATTCATCCTTATGCAAGTCAGTGCTAGCATTCGATACATCATCACAGAACCTGCATAGTGTGGAGTCTTGGTGTATTCCCAGCATACCCAAATGTTTTCTCAGGTGGTAGTGTCATTAGTCCTACCACCTTTCTGGAGTAGTTCCAGCTCAGTTCAAGAAGCTGCCTTGACAGCCGATCAGTTGGCCCCATCATTTTCCCGTGAGTATTCTCTGTGGAATATTTCCAAGAAGATGGTTCTTGACCCATTCTTTCGTGTCCTGCTTGGGATTCCACAGGCTAGTTCTGGTCCAATGAGAGTTATTGCTGCACCCATTCTTGTTAGGGCATCTGTGTTCTCATTCTATACCGCCCTCGATGAAAATGAATTGTGCATTCTGGTCTTGTTGGAGAACAGCAAAGCCTTCGATCGAATCAATAACTAATTGCCCTCTTCTATATTGCGCTATATAGGTTTTGGTGATAAACGCAGAATTATCTGCTCAGACGTGTGCGTTTGACAAAAAACTATCTCAATACATGCTCGTGGAGAGTGGTGTTCATCCTTTACATACACACCAATTTAACTAAAGTCTACGTCACTGCTCTTTGCATTTCTATGCATATGACACTCACATTTATTACAGTTCTGAGGAGAAGGATACGTAAATGCTTGTTCAGTAATCAATGATGACTTCACATCTTCGCTATCGATATCTGAAAACTTTCGTCTTTCTATTAATGCTACAAAATCAAAAGCACTTCTCTTTGGCAGATCGGCAGCAAGAAGAAGATGCACGGACACTGTTCATATTGCAGTAAATCAGGACACAATCGAATTGAAAGATAGCGCAAAAAACCTCGTTGTCATCTTGGACAATGAATTGGATACTCTACACATGATACCATGATACTGCGCAGAGCTTTTCGTAATTTGATATTATTATATGAAAAATGAAAACAATTCTCTCTGAAACACTGGTGATATCCCATTTAAACTACGCAGATACAGTTTATGGACCAAGTCTATTGAAAAGAGATCAGTTGAGAGTAGAACGAGTACAAAACTGTTGCACACGGCTAAATTTGGACTGAAGAGAGGTACTCCAGCATCGCAATTCATCAAAGAAATTGGATGACTGAATATGGAGGTTAGGAGACTTGCACATGCATGCACTCCTTACAATTATAATCACCGGAAAGCCTTCATATTTATACAACAAAATTCAATTCAGGACTGATGTACATAACTTGCATGTTTCTTTTGAATCGACTCACTCTACCCCAACATAAAACCTCCTTTCCTTTCTTTCATTTCACCTGACAAAGCTTTACAACTGGTTACCCGATGAATATAAAAAAACAAACTGTCAAACGTAAAAACAAGAATTAAACATGATCTTCTAAAACAGCTCTTGACATGGTTTGCCTAAAATGATCACATAATGTCGATACGTCTTTCTGTAACACAAAAATTGATTAATATGTGTATGTAATATAAATAAATTTTTTCTGAATGTTAATTTGATCGAATATGTATTTATTTTCACCTGGACTCGTTCATTTCTAAGTCAAACTCCATTGCGTACTAGATTTGCCACCTTGACAGCACCGGTAGAGCCCTTGATGTGACTTTTCCAACTTGAATGATGGTGGAGTAGGTTGGGGTCATTTAGTCCGATGGCCTCTCAGATACGTCGATTCTCATGACCTTCATTATGTTGGAATGGCCTGAGTTGTTGCTCTTTCATTGGACCATACACTTTAGTCTGCTATAACGTGCAAATGCAGAGAAGAGAGGTTCAGGATCACCTCCAGGCTAATCGTCGATGATTGCATCAGTGACTCCGTACAGGGCCAGCCTCTGGATATAACTTGTTCTGCCTTTGGCCACCACAGCAGAGCCCCATACGTTATCGAGGGGTTCACTATCGCTCAGGAATGTGGATAGTTGGTATTTTTACTTCTGAACTACTCTTAACAAGGGCCCAAAGTAAAAAATTATCTTCCTTCCAACGCACTCTATACCCCTATTTCGGAGTTCACTGACAGGAGGAATTGATGATAATTCTGATATTCCCATCTATGGCGCAAACCCTTGTTTCTACGGTACCAAGTGAAGTTCTATTCCTTAGGGAAATGACGTGACATATTGGTGACTAATCAGTTTTCACTTTGGATACGATGCTTGACACCTAAATTCCATGTATTAAATACCACGACGTAATGCTTCAGCAAAAGTTCTACACGACAAAACGATTATTCTGGCGACTCTCAACGAAACGTCATACTTATTCGCGTATTAATGATATCTATTTAATTTTCCTGGCGGTTATTCCACTTCTTGTCAGACGTTTCGAAAGCAATTTTTGTTGGTCTTGCTCAATTTACCACCACTGGTTAGCTATTCCTATATAGCAACTTTCCTCTTGTATGAAATACTCATCCTGGACAATATTTTTCGAGTTGGAATTCGAGCCATTTATCTCTTTTAGTTTTATCGCAAGAGAATAACGTAATGAATTCTCGACGACAGTGTCAAAATGTCTAAAATATTCGTATGAAATTTCAATGTGGTGATGAGAGGGTGTAATTGTAGTCCAATAGCAAAGGGAATTTGCAAAGGGCTGTATTATTTATAACCTATTTTCATTTTATGAAATGGCTCTTCGCCAAGTACGTACCACTCCACATGTGAAATATTTATATATATTATTTCACATCATGACAAAATAAATCATGAAGATGGGCGACACTACTTGACGGAAGACCATTAAAAATGTTGGATTAGGTAATCCAATCTTCCACAAAAAACCTTTTCAATAGGTATGGTCATAGGCAAGTATTCAATACTTGACAAATTTTCCTACAAGAACTAATTTGCAATGCATTTTAAATATCAAAGATTAAATTATTTCATAGTCCTTGCCAATCATCAGCGAAGGCTAGTTCAACCCAATCGAATCGAAAATGCATTACGCAATCCATCATTTTTCAGAATTCGTTTAATGATCTTTCGTCAAGTAGTGTCGCCCCTCTTCATGATGTTTTTGGCTTCATATTGAAGTCGACAGACACGTAGTCGGAGTGCATTTCAATCTGGTACCCAGAGATGGCGCTGAATTCATACTTCAGTGTTTGTCTCAGGGATTTCCAATTAGCATGAATGGATTTTTCGATTCAATTGTGTCGAATTAGCCTCCGCTGATGATTGGCAAGGACCATGAAACCGGTACAGAGGTGTTTCCCGAATTGAATTGAATAAAAATAACAGCTTTGATATTTAAAATGCATTGCAAAGTAATTCTTGTAGAAAAATTTGCCAAATATTATTCAGATATAATTCAGCGGTCGTAGGGGGCAATAGTTGTTTTCTGTTGAATACTTGCCGACGACCATTGTGTAGGTTTTTGCGGAAGACTGCATTAAGTGATCCACCATGGAACGATTTTGGATAATGAAAATTTCAGGGCATAATACTCGACAAGCTCTATTCGAAGATATTGACAGATATGAATTATTCTTATTTTCAAGGCCTATTACGCTCTGCTAAATCGGTCGAAAGTTCCAAAAGGGCCAATAGGCATTTTTTCTCGAAAAAGAGAATGTTTTATTCCATTTGGGCATATTTTGAAATCCAATATACCAAGTTTCAGCAAAGGTCTCTGGCTGTAGAGCTTCTCGCTCGCAGCGAACAAAGGTTCGAGGCTTCGGTATGCGAGAATATTTTTTCTCAAGTGCATCGGTTTCTTCTGGCGTTTACGCGCCTTGATGAGGAGCAAGTGTGGTGCGAGTTACCTATATGTCGATCCCGACGTCTGGTGCTAGCTTATAGTGCGCAACGACCAGCCGGGTGGTACTGTAGCCGCCCTGTATAAGCAATAAAATTAAGCGATTAATAATTGGAATATATGAAGTGCCAGAGTGATAAAGTTTTGTCAAACTGAATTCTTGGCATCAGTTTTTAAAGGCAGTAAGTAATTCGAGTACAAGAAGGGAACCCGAAAACAAAACATATGGTGGCAGCAGCGGAGTAAGTGGTACTGCAGAAGTAACAGTGAACAGATTGGCAGAATTTGATGGTGAATACTCTATTAAATAATTGTTACGAGATGGAGATATCAGTAGACATACGTCAGTTTTTGATGAAACTAAAAACTAAGGCAAAAGAAGGAGAAAACAAGAAGCTAAAAATACAGGAACAACGGAAACAAGAAGCTGTAAGAAGGCAGATACAACAAGAACTTATCCAACATCTCAAAATGGAAAGAAAAAGAGATCATTAGGAGAAAGAGGAATTATTAGTCCAGCAGTTGCAACAACATGGTCAACTTCTGCATCGAATCAATTAGAATCACCAGTATTTACGAAATGGAATGAATGAACGAGAGCAGGAAATCAAAGAAGAAGTTCGGAAAGTCAAAGAGGGAGTCCTAAAAGTCCACAGAGGAGTCGAGGAAGTCAGAGATGAAGTGAAATAAGTCAAAGGCAGAATCCAAGGAGTCACCAAAAGCGCTCAAGTCGTCGGAAATGAATTGCCCAAGATAGATAAACGGGTGGCACGAGAGGTGGACGAGATCGACGAAGAAGGCTGGATTGGCTGGTAATAATACACCTTCTAGACAAGCAGACGCTCCTTAAGAAATATCCCCTACTACTGAATGGTAACTTTGACTCATATTTTCACTAATAGAAATGTTGAAGACTGAACGGGTGGTACGAGAGGTACACAAGATCAACGAAGAAGGCTGGATAGGCTGATAACAAAACACCGTGTAGACAAGCAGACTCAGACAAAGGTGACTTTGACTTATATTCCCACGAAAAGAAATTTTGAAAACTCCAACATTTTATTAACTTTATTTGATTTGAATTTGGTTGGTTTGAGATTCGAGCAAAGAGTAACAAGGGATAATTAAACTGTTTTCGTAGAGATCTCACATTCTACCACTTCCAACTCTAAAACTAGGGAGTAAAAGTTAAGTTTCAAAGAAGGTAATTTGTGTAGGACTTGTATTGGCAAAATTATGGAACTCCTTGCCTAGTGAGGTATTCAGTGAGGCAAAAGTCCTTGAAAATTCAAGAGAAACCACAATCTTCACCTACTTTCCTTCTGGTCTATATGATGTTTTCTGAAGAATACAGGGTTGACCTTTTCGTAGGAATCAGAATTAGTAAAAAAAAATATTTTTTCCTGCAACCGGCTGCACCTTTACGAGCAAGCCTCATAAGTCTTCTAGAAACTTTTAACGTGTGATGCCATGAATTGAAAGATTATCTTCGATTTATTTCAGAAATTTCCATTCATTTGGTGCTCATCTCATCTATTAGTGATGTCTACCCAAACTGGATGTTTTATTTCAAAATATACATTAATATTTTGGTATTTTCCGTACGTCGCTGGGCTTTGTGTTTGACTGCACATAAAAAATAGTTTGGAACATTTCACTGAATAAACTAACAACAATAACGTAGGTTGGTAATATTTGATGAACTGGTCTGTATATTCAGTCCAGAATACGTAAATTAGGTATTGACTCTATAATGTGGTGAGCAATATTCATAGAAATCCGTAATTGCATTTGTTACATTATTAAAATTAAATATTAAAAGCTTATATCGTCATTGATATGCATTAAAATCCTTCTGAAACTAGATTTCCAGAATGTATTCAATATGATTATAGAAGAACATTCTTAGAAAAAATCAAGGATTCAACTGCCTCACCTATTTCTTTTCATAAGTCAATACTAATACAGTTGGTACATGGATAATGGTACTGTCGGTAATCCAGATACAGTTTTTGAACAATTCAAGAATATAATTTTCAATAATGGAATCTATAGTTGGAAAATTGAATCAGTTAGCTTTTGAAATAAAAGTAGTGGCAGGAACGAGTGGACCCTGCTTGGTGCACCACTCTTAGAAGAGTCTCTAGCTGAATGAGTGAAACAAAATACAAATTTCCTCAAGCGGATGCGTTCTTTCTCATATTTGTTATATTTTATTAAAGAATTCTCTGGCAATTTCTGTAGCTTTACACGGCTTTGTAAGACCGAATCAGCTCATTTTGATTCAGTACTTCGTAAAATGCGGGAACAAATCACCAATAATAATTTTGTAGACGATTCATGGATGCAAGCTTCACTATCCATAAATATGGAAGGCCCTCGAAAAGCATGTCTTCTTGCTTTGCCAGGTTTCCTTTCTTCCTTCAATTATATTATGGTACGGTTCAAAATCAAATTTTAATATCTATGTGCAGACGTGACTATCCTTGTATAGTGTGAAATATCGACCATTGCCTTGAATTACGCTTCTTGTTATTGGTATATTGGTTTACGAATTTGTTCTGAATGTTTTTCATACTATTTGCCTTTTAATATTAGCTCACTAGATTTCGATTCATAATTGTTTGTCATTTCATTATTTCTTATTGTTGTGAAAAATTTGGAGGTTACCAGAGATCTGACGTTTAATAAATTTATTTCAATTTAGGTCCTTTCGTTTTCTACGAGGTTAAGTATAGGTAGAGCTGTGTAGTGTAATCTGCACTTTGTCTAAAATTGTCACACTTTCGTGCAAATGAAAGCACCTTATGTTGAAGATCTCTGTCCTTGTTCTGAGGTTCACATGATAGATTTGATTTACAACCGACCTTCTGATTCTCACCAACAATAAATAATCCTTATTGTTTATTGTTTTAATTTTGATAAAATTATTTGAAAATATTTTCTGTCAATGGTTGACATATGACATATCGTCTTAGAGGATAAGAAAAATTAACGACTTCCAGTGGAAAGGAAGGTGATGGTTGTTTTTTTTTGGTTGTTTCAGGCTTCGTCTTCGACTGCCTCTTCCGTGTGTAGCGTTCTTGAGGGCAGGTGTGTGACGATACTCATGTAATCAATTTTCAATAATTTATCACTTCTTAGTGGATTTAATTGATTCTACATGGTTGAATAATCTTCGTTGATTTTTGTGGAATTGAATAGTCATATTGGTGGACTCGAGTAGTCGTATTTGGATAAATCACGAAGAGTATGTGTAATGGGGATTTTAAGTTGATGTCGGCCACCGCCATTTTGAAGCCCTGGTCCCAGAACACCTTTGATTCTGTCGCTGCCTTTTGAAGTGTCCCCATTTCCACCTGATAACCAGTAGTATCCCGTTTCATCGATAGTCATTTCTACGATCCATTTGAACTGACTCGAGACAAATGTATTGTATCTTCAAGTTGTACCAAGATATGTGCGTGACCTGGTAGTGTCAGCAGTCTAGTCTAATCCATTCACCTTTTAATTTTAGTGTTCAAGCCTTGAACATTTTAATAAAACAAATTCAGTTTCTTTACCTTATAGTTAGTGCCTAAAAAGTAATTTCGGTGATTTTTCTGAAATTTTTGCTGTGCAGTTACTTAAAAGTAAACACAATGATGATGACTGTTGTTGATTTGGAAAAAATTAAAAACGTTTTTTGATTTTGAACGTGTACTGTATGTAGGAGAATAGGCATAAATATGGCTGTCACATTATGGAGTGTGATATATTGAAAAACATTTAACATGTACACCAACATCACACTTTTTGCATCTGGTTGTGGTTTTACTGTGACACTGACCACACCGAGTCTGTTTGTCCTGAGCCACGCCTAGATGATCCAAACGGTCGTACCTCAATTCCAATATTTCACGAGGTCTACCTCTTTGGTACACAAAATCTCTTTTATTTTGCTCCAGTATAGTGATAACTATGATTCTGCTCTGAATGCTAGCTGATCCATTGTATTACCAGTTTTCTTGTTAATATGCCAAGCATTGGTTATGGTCATGTAGATACAATGTGATATCAAAGAAAAATACCATTTCTTTCCTCTTATTTGCACACCCCCCATATTTTTATTACACAGCTTTTCTACTTGCTCACTGGTTCAATTCCACCTTTGGTAGATCCAAAGGTGACACCGTTATTGTCATGCCACTTTACGAAAATTATGTTTTTATCTTGGACTTTTGCATAGTCAAACTTTCCTCGTTTTTCTTTCTTCATGGTTTGGAAATTCTGTAGAACAGACATTGATATACGATTTTCACGAATAGTTCCGATACCGTATATATTTTTCTCCTGCAAATTCTCTAACAAAGAAGGAGCAGAAAAGAAAATATCAAAGAAGAAGTGAAATTTCAAATCTAACCACTTGCTTCTCAGCTGTTCAGCATAACTAAGTACAACTGACGCGCCAACTCCTAATGGTTTATATATTTCCTTTACGTAAGTTGAAGCTCCTTGGTACGGTTCAAACCAATTTATATATCCAAGACGATTCGTACCAACCCATAGCTTAAACCCATAACGAATTGGTTTTCCATGAATGTATTGCTTGCAGCCATGACGTCCGTTATAAGGAACCATAGCTTCATCAATACTGTGTGCTCTTCGGGTGTGGCTTTTTCCAAATATTTTTTGTTCAGATGATTGAAAAGCGGTCTGAGTTTCGCAAATTTATCACACTCATCAAGGGTCAGGGGCCGTATGTATGGGTTCATGCGAAATAATTTTCATGCGTTTGAAGTGACACAGAGCGATACAAACACCGCGCATTGGAGAGAGATATAACATTGATATCGCACGCGTTGAAATTCAAACATACGGCTCCAGATTGTCTGTAAAATGAATAAGGGTCTTGATGTATTCAAATCTGTCCCGAGACATCGCTTAAGAGACAAGCTTATTATGTGCATCTCTTGAATTTTACGAATACATTCTTTTTCGGAAAACACTAGTATAACCACTCAAAATCAGTATTCCCAAAAAACACTTGATTTCTGATACAAGAACTGATACGTTGCTATTTTTTTGTTGTGAGTATCGATTCGTTTCCTCTACGATTTTGTACAGAATATCATCATCAAAAATGCTAAAGAAACACGCAGTAGGAGTTTGGTTGGGTTGCAGGAAGTCAGCAGTATTGAAGGGAAAAATATAATCGTCAACTGATAAGTCTCCTTTCACGTAATGATAGACTTTCTTTTTTTTCAACTTAGTTCCACTCTTGTTATGACTTTCAATCTTGTCACGTTTCCTAATTTCAGCGAGTGGTATTTCATCATCAGAACTCCAATCATCTTCAAGGATTTTGTAATTTATCTCAACCTTGCTTTGCATCTGACTTGCTGGTGAGTTATTGATATCCACATGATCCTCGTCACCAGAGTCCTCATCAGTGACTTCACCACATGCGTTAACAGGTGGGAGCAAGGTAATTGACTCAGCCTCAATTTCTTCATCCTCAATCATAGCTAGGGCCTCGTGTAATGAGAACCCCTTAAAATGATAAAATGAAACCTGATCAGACTTTGTAATACTTCACAAAACATACGGTGTGTGGTCTAACATGTAATATAGGATGTTAACTAAATATGATACTCATTTTCCTAATGTCCTATATATAGGACGTCTGAATCAAATACACTGTCGTTCATAACACGGAAAAAATCAAACCAAACACATCAAAAAATATAAACTACAAGCCCATACAATACTATTTACATAAAAAATAACTATTTCTAAATTTGTTTGGTTCAGAAATTTGAGCTCACCTTGCGAAGTGCACGACAAACTCAGCCATTTTGAAAAATGTATAACTCACCGTAACTTTTTCGTACAAATTTGTCTGACTAAAAGCACTTAACATCCATAGTCTTTGGAAATCAGTTCCGTACTGATAATACATGACACGCTGCTTCCTCAAATCACCGTGATGTCGACAAGAATCGACAAGTTATGGGTCAGTAGGCATATATGGGTTTGAAATAGTGACAAAAAATGGAGCATTTTACTTAAATTCGACAGATTCCCTTTTTTATATATGTTCTTGTATTCAAACTGAAATAAAGAGGGGTATAAGGTATAAGGTATAAGGTATATAAGGTATTCTTCAATTCCCCGAGCGATTGATAACAAAGGTTTGTTTAAAAACAGGTAACATGGTTAACTACAGCCTAGCAACGATCAAAACTCCTATCGACGGAACGAAATTTTATTAAAATCGGTCAGAAAAAAATTATATATGTACCACGGGCTCACTCCCCGGAATGTAATTCTTATATTCAAATAACCACTTATACTCTGTTTTATCCATTATTTCCTACCACTCGCTTCACCCTATGAGAAACTCAATGGAATAGATAAGTAAGTATTCAACATACTGCGACAAAAAACGCATTTCACAAATTTCATTCTGGAGAGTAAAGCGTATTGAATTCAAACATAAACCAATTTACGTATACACACTTCGGCTGCTACGTGTTGTGATTTCGTTACGGAGCTTCTAGCTTCGACATACGAGTCAACATATTGAGAGAAGAGTATAAATCTATATTTCACCCACAGCGATTTCTTCTGATAAATTGTATCGACTATCCACATTTTCAGTGATGAAAGAGGGTGTTGCCAAATTCATACGAGGAAATTAAGGAGATTCATCTTGGTTGATTATGAGAGGTTTGTTACGTAAACATTTGTATTGTGAACGAACCCTTCAAAAATGTCACCTCCGAAAGAACAGACCTAAAATTGGTTGCTCGATTTCTTTCTCACTCCTAGTTATTGTGGATTAAATTACATAGATACACTCATTGCCGCTTTCACACGTTCAAGTGTTTATCTGAATGTGTTCAATACAATTATATATTACCGATTAATCACCTGTAATTTTCTTTGATTTCTTACAATCTAACTTGAGCACAGAGACTGTTCACTGTGCACTGTCTGATTTGGAGGTCGCGGACTTGAAACAGGAATTGGAAAAAAGGGAACTAGAAACGACTAGTAAGAAGTCTACACTCCAGTTAAGAAGGAGAAGACCCCGAAACCTGTTTATTACAAGTTCCTGGAATTGATTTGAGTTGGATAATGAATTAACTCAACGAGAATACCAAATCCTTGGAAGATAAATTTCTAGAAAATTCGAATAGTCTTAAAAAAACTTCAAGCAAACTCCATGACTCTGGAATTAAAGCTTGAAGAAAACTAGTAGAGTTTGGAAGATAAACATCTGGAAAATTGTAACAGATTGAAAAATAAAATACTTAAAAATACGGAGAGGTTGAAAAAAAAAAAAAACGTTGGTAGAATTCGAAAAATGTGAGGGGCATTATAGAAAATTTTATGAGTTTGAGAGAAGAACCTCACGAAAATTCGATCAATCTGGAAGATAAACTAATAGAAAATTCAGTGAGTTTGGAAGAACTTCAAGAAAATTCAAAGAGATGCAGAAGAGGTTCTAGAAAATTCAAGACCGTCAAGTCAACTAACTTATTCGTCAGTTATTAAATTCTATGGGGACCGTTGGTATTTCTTCACTCTGGACGATAGGGTCTTGAAGCCTTTGCTGGAGTCCAAGAAAAAAGTGAGAAAGAAATACGTCAAACAGCGGTACCCAGGAACAGAAGACAGTAAGTGCTTCGAAAAATGGGGTCACTGGAATAAGATCTTCCAGTGAGGCAACGGTTTTACTGGGTCTATTGCCAAGCTGACTTCAAGAACTTGTGCTAAAAGGATAACGTCAATAATAGTCCAAGGTAGATAAAATTTGAAACCAAATAAATTATAGTAGAATAAAACTCATTGGAAACGAAAGATAACATGACAATAATAAAAGGAAAAATAAATTACGAGCGATCTGAGGTCGTGGAGTAGGAGGGGGTGAGTATTTAAGGGTAGAATACGGTTTATCTCGATGTCCAGCAAAACTACAAGTCCTATGGAAAAAAGTTGAATGGCAAAGTTGTAGGTAATAAAAAGATCTACAGCTTTTGTGAAAAAACTTTTTTCATATAACCTCAAAATTTATGTGAAAAATTCAAATAATCAAGTTTTTGGTTTTTGATTTTTATCTTTAACAAAAAAAAAAAAAATTACGAAATTTGGTGAAAACTTACCTTTTCATGTTCAAAATGCAATTAATTTTTTTTGAATTGAAATATTTATTTTTTCTCCTAATTTTGACTAAATATCGAAAAACACCCGAATTTTCAATCGAAAAATCTCACTTCAAAATATCGACTTTTTCAAAAAAGATGGTGAGCTTTTTGTTTGTTGAAATTTCTACTTTAAAAAAAATATACCCTCTGTGGTAAATTTTCTTAGAAAATTCCAAAAACGAAAAAGACTCGAGTCCGAAATAATTTTTTAAAACGTACAATTTTCTATTCATTAAATTTTATAATTGAATTACTCGAAAACTGTAATATTCCATGTTACGTTGATAACCAAAAAAATTACAAGGCTATAAAGCATAAAGATTGCAAAAAACATGCAAAAATAGTTATTCTAAATAAAAAAATAGGATTTAAAGGGACTTTTATCTAAAAAATGATACTACTGCAATTTCTTTACAGTAAAAAAGTTGACTTATTAAATTCAAATTACATTTATGTCATACAAAACCTCATAATATATAAATATATATATCACTCATTCATTATTTTTTGTCTCTTTGATGGCGTTTCTTCATCAATAGATTCGATAAACCTTTCCGATTCTAGTTGATCTTCGCAATCTTCAATGCCATCCCCGTCTTCGTCTCTAATATTATTTCCACTTTGCATTGTTTCTTCATCCATAATTTCATCGGAATAAATAATTTCCTCATAGTTTTTTCTTCCACATTGGAGCATTTTTCCGAACCACGACAATTTGAGCAAAAATTTGTACATTTCAAGGCATGTTTCCGGCAGCCACATTTTGAACTGTTACATCCAGTTTCGCAGCTGCAGCAAATAGTTTTGAGCAATATTTCCGGGATTAACTCCTTTTCTGTAAATCTGGGCATAATACCACGTTGATGCTGCTTCCAGCCCCAATCTGTTGCCGTCAGTTTGTTACCAAGTTTGAAGTCGATAATATGACCTGTAACAGTGTAGTTTTGCTGCAACTTCTGTGGGTGGGAGATTTGCCAATATGAAAAATGATTTTATTTTTGCTAATTGATATTTTTTAAATCTTAATTGATTCAGTGTTATACTATCATTTATGCACTTATAAATAGATTTGATTAATTGTTATCCATTTTTTTTCAATATCTCCTTTGTTTGCATCTCTTAAATAAATAAATAAATAGGCATATACGCATATAATTCAAAGAAGGATTTACAACTGTCTCAAAATATTGTAGATGTCTTATAAATATTGAGTAATTAAAGTATGAAATTTAGTAAATAGCTGAAAATTGTGAATATTTTGAAAAAAAAATTTTGGATTCGAGTTTCTTTTGTTTGTTGTATATTCTAAGGAAATTTACCATAGTAGTGTATATTTTTTAACACCATCAGAAAGTAGAGATTTCAACAAACAAAAAGCCCACCAACTTTTTTAAAACAGTCGATATTTTGAAGTGAGATTTTTCGATTGAAAATTAGGGTGCTTTTTCGATATTTAGTCAAAATTAGGTGAAAAAATAAATATTTCAATTCAAAAAAATCACTGTGTATTAACATCATAAAAAGATAAGTTTTCACCAAATTTTGTAAAAATTTTTTTTTGTTAATGATAAAAATTAAAAACTAAAAACTTGGTTATTTGAACTTTTCATATAAATTTTGAGGTTATGTAAAAAAGTGTAACTACAAAACTTGTAGATCTTTTCATTACCTACAACTTTGCCATTCAACATTTTTCCATAGGACTTGTAGTTTTGCTGGAAATCGAGATAAACCCTATTCTACCCTTAAATACTCACCCCCTCCTACTTCCCGACCTCAGATCGCCCGTAATTTATTTTGCTTTTTATTCTTGTCATATTATCCTTTTATATGCCAAACCTTCAATCTGATCATAAACAAATCATATGTTTTCGGAATCTGCATGAAATTTTGCATATATATTGTGGATTGCGAGTGATTTTTCGAATAACTAATTTTGTTTTGAATCGAAAGACTCTAAATTCACAGAATTTTCTTATTTCATCATTCTGAATCGATTGGCGTTCGTAAAATTGCTCCACCTTCAACTGTACAAGAGCTGAAGAGTTAATTCGGAGGGGGGAAACGAGTAATTTCCTCCCATATTCTTTTCTACTTCTATTCGTGACATTTTTGACGTTGTTCTTTTGTATGCCTATCCTTTACTTTGAGCAGTCATAAATCATATATTTTCGAAAACTGCATGAAATTTTACGTATATAGTGCGGATTGCGAGTGAATCCGCCAACTTTGTATTTTTCATGATTTTCAGGGGTCTACCACTTCGGATTTTTTAAATTTTTGAATAATTTCGTTCCAAGTCGGCTGACTCGAAATTCATAAAGTTTTCTTATGTCATCAGTCTGAATCGATTGACGTTCGCAGAATTGCTCTATATCTTCAAATGTTCTGGAATTGAAAAGTTCATGTGGAGCGGGAAGGAGTAATTTTTCTCCATACTGTCTGCTCCTATCCGTGGATTTTTTTTCCAAAATCCCGAGTACTCAGCAGTTTCATTTATAAAATGCTCGCGATTACCGAACACTTTCAAAAAGTTATTTTAGTCTAGGAGCACCAATCACTAAGCAAACTCAAACTGTTATATACTCAAAGACCGATTCAGATACACGCGTTTCCACCTTGCATTTGATATTCATACTCTTTCTATTATTCCTGTATCATATTAATAATTGTAACCCCCAAAACTAGTAAAATAGAATTCTCCCCTTTCAAAAATATTGACAGCAAAAGCCAACAACTAAAAGTGTCCCCCCAACTTTTAGGGCTTCCTTCGTGAGGACCTACTGGGAAAATTTCCTATTTCCCGGTGGTACAATCCGACACTGATTAATAATAATAATAATAATAATACTCCCTCATAAACACTCGTTGAGTGTACCCAAAGGCATAGTCTGTGCGGGTAGAGGACGGCTATTATTATTATTTGCCATGGCGCTCCAGGGCGACTTACTGATGTTTTAGGTGATGTATTCACTTTTCAGCTGTAGGAAAACCCGGAAAACCTACAGCACCACCTCGGGTGGTCGGTGTGCACTCCAAGCTAGCACTAGACGAGATTGGCATCTAGACAACTCACAATATACTTGCTTTTCATCAAGGCATGCGGCCGCCTATCGATCCGATATAAAGTAGTTGAGAAAAATTCTCGTACCTACATCGGATTCGAACCGACTATCGCAATGGTGGAGTTTCGAACGGCCTGTGCATTAGACCGCTGATCCACCGACCACACTTAAGAGACTTGTTCACTCGAGTCCCAAACTTTCTTTGTCACAATATAAAATAGAACTTTCACACTAAACTCATACCTAACTAGTTTTGCTTCTGTTAAGTACAATAGTGAAAATTGTCAAGCTGTGTGCACATTCCAATGTAATTGGTTGAAGAAAAAGTTTGTATTTCGTGCAGAAATGTATTTATAAATTCATAGCAGTGCGTACCTGTAAGTAAGTGACATTGAATTGAAATTAAGAAATTTTTGAAAATGAGAATTTTGAAAAATTGAAAAATTACTTACTCGTCAGGTGTACAACAGCCAGACCATAAAATGTCATGTGTCCAGAGGACCATGTAAAAATTTAAAAACAGGACATCATATGAATAACATTTAAAAAATCCTCATTCCAGGATTAAACTGGATAAAAGTTTCAACAGGCAGAGTAACCCATGTCTGCTGAAGCTTAGTCTACTGTCAAAATAAATGAAAAATTAATGAAATTGACATTGTGTCAAAAGTTGACAATGACAATGACGTTTGGCTTCGAACATGAACTTCTAGAATTGATCTGTATTTTGAAAACTGTTAAATGACCAATTAATCAAATTTTATTTTTAAGGAAGTTTCAACAGGCAGAGTCTGCTGAAGCTTAGTCTACTGTTTAACTAAATGAATGAAAATTGACATTGTATCAAAAGTTAACGATGACAATTAAGTTATGGCATAGAACATGACCTATTGAAATATGTGTTTTGAAATTGATGAATGACAAATTAGTCAAATTATGTGATTTAATCGTGAAAATGTTTCAAGGTGACAGAGCCAAAGTTACAGAAAATTTTATAGTCTTATAAGAACTTAAAAATCCTTTTTTAACGTCAGCTCTAAGTTTACCAAAGAAAACATGATAACTTGATATATTAATATTAGTTCAGCATACTTGGGAACCGGATTAGAACATAAGATCTTGAGATCTGATGAGAACTTTCCCAATCTCAAAAGTAACAAATATGGCAACCAATATGATAAACCCATACCAGAAACTTTTTTTATGAAATTTTCCAAAAATTGATCTGTAAATCTATTTATAGTTGTCTCTCGGGAGTTTGTGAAATCAATTCTAAGTTAAGGATCATGGGACAAGTCTAATGAGAACCTTCCCAATCCCAAAGCGCCAAAAAGGTAGGTAGCCTAAAACCAAGAGGCAATTCAAACGGAAAAGAGTTTCAAAATGAAAGCAATAGTTTATGTTCTGAGAAATGAATGTAAAGTCGAGAGGAAGGGAACCAAGAAAACTGCGAAAGGGTTCAAGTAATATCATCATCGAGAAAGAATTTAAGAGTAATTAAATAAGTAAATAATTTAAATTTATGAAAAGTTTTTTATTTTATTTTAAACGTCTATGAAGAGGAACGTAAGCTCTGTTTAAATTAACTTGAGTATTGAGACAAAGGTCGTTATTCAGTAATTCCTTGTTATTATG
The DNA here is from genome assembly GCA_958502065.1 of Chrysolina americana. NCBI lineage: Eukaryota > Metazoa > Arthropoda > Insecta > Coleoptera > Chrysomelidae > Chrysolina > Chrysolina americana. Next base: position 15,268,523 of record OY293415.1, read on the forward strand.
TAAATCTTCAAGAAAATCTAATCTATTGTAATTTTTGGAACTCACCTACTGTAAAACTTTTGTATTCCTATTTGGACTAAAGTTGTGGTTGTTGAACCTCAAATGTTGACCAAAGGCTGAAATTTTGTTGGGATTTAAATGTTCGGTTATACGGGCTTTCAAAGGTCTGCAAGTTCTTCCAATGTAGGCTGCATCACAATCATCACAATTTAACTTGTAAATGCCACTCTTTGAAAGTTTATCAATTTTATCTTTTGTGTTGACCAAGTATCTGTTGAGGCTATGGTTAGTTTTAAAAGAAATTTTAATGTTGTCTATGTTGCTTTTTATGCAACCTTCTATTTTATTAGAAATATTGTCATTTAAGAAAGGAAGTGAAACAAATTGTGCTATTGAATCTACTTTAGGGTAAGCAGCATTATGTGCATTTTTGTTTTTGATTTTTTGGATCAAACTATTAATAACATTCGGGATATAATTGTTATTTGAATCTATTTGTTTAATGATATTCAATTCATTTTGATAACCAACTGTAGAAAGGGGCATATTCAAAAGTCTATGAATTTAACAATTGAAGGCTGCCATTTTGTGTTGATGGGGGTGATTAGAGAAGCTGGGTATAACATGATCGGTTTGTGTGGGTTTTCTGAATGTGCTAAAATTTTGAATATTGTTAGTTTTATGGATTGTGAAGTCCAAGAAATTTAATTTTTTATTTGATTCTAATTCAAGTGTGTTGAGGTTTAACAACCACAACTTTAGTCCAAATAGGAATTCAAAAATTTTACAGGAGGTGAGTTACAAAAATTACAATAGATTCGATTTTCTTGAAGATTTACATATTAACAAGGAATTACTGAATAATGACCTTTGTCTCAGTACTCAAGTTAATTTAAACAGAGCTTACATTCCTCTTCATAGACGTTTCAAATAAAATAAAAAACTTTTCATAAATTTAAATTATTTACTCATTTAATTACTCTTAAATTCTTTCTCGATGATGATATTACTCCTCGAACCCTTTTGCAGTTTGCTTGAATTGAATGGAAAGTCGAGAGGAAGGGAACCCTCTCGACTTTCCATTCAATTCTCAGAACATAAACTATTGCTTTCATTTTGAAAATCTTTTCCGTTTGTATTGCCTCTTTGTTTTGGGCTACCTGTTTGGTGCTTTGGGATTGGGAAGGTTCTCATTAGACTTGTCCCATGATCCTTAGCATAGAATTGGTTTCACAAACTCCCGAGAGACAACTATAAATAGATTTTCAGATCAATTTTTGGAAAATTTCATAGAAAAAATTTCTGGTATGGGTTCATCATATTGGTTGCCATATTTGATACTTTTGAGATTGGGAAAGTTCTCATCAGACTTATCTCAAAATCTTATGTTCTAATCCGGTTCCCAAGTATGTTGAACTAATATTAATAATATCAAGTTATCATGTTTTCTTTGGTAAACTTAGAGCTGACGTTAAAAAAGCATTTTTAAGTTCTCATTAGACTATAAAAGTTTCTGTAACTTTGATTTTCAGGATTAAATCACAAAATTGGACTAATTTGTCATTTATCAATTTCAAAACACATATCATTATTTCTATAGGTCATGTTCTATGCCATAACTTCATTGTCATCGTTAACTTTTGATACAATGTCAATTTTCATTCATTTAGTTAAACAGTAGACTAAGCTTCAGCAGACTCTGCCTGTTGAAACTTCCTTAAAAATAAAATTTGGTTAATTGTTCATTTAACAGTTTTCAAAACACAGATCAATTCTAGAAGTTCATGTTCGAAGCCAAACGTCATTGTCATTGTCAACTTTTGACACAATGTCAATTTCATTCATTTTTCGTTTAGTTTGACAGTAGACTAAGCTTCAGCAGACATGTGTTACTCTGCCTGTTGAAACTTTTATCCAGTTTAATCCTGGGGTAAGGATTTTTTTAAATGATATTCATATGATGTCCTGTTTTTAAATGGTCCTCTGGACACGTGATATTTTTATGGTCTGGGTCTTGTACACCTGACTAGTAATTTTTCAATTTTTCAATTTTTCAAAATTCTCATTTTCAAAATTTCTTAATTTCAATTCAATGTCACTTACTTACAGGTACGCACTGATGATGACTTTATAGTCGAAAGCGCTTTGCTATGATTTTATAAATAAATTTCTGCACGAAATACAAACCTTTTCTTCAACTAAGTGCAATAGTGACTTCAACAATGAGAGTGTCTGAATATATATTATAATATGTGATTCTGCATATGGAACATATTATTTTCATTATAAGGTAACGGCGAGTTCATACCCAAGGTCTAAATTAGGCCTGATTCCTGGATGAAAGGATTGTAAACAATAAGAATTTCCACATAAAACTGTATGATGCGGGTATTTCGGCAACTCTCTTGCAGAAAAATACGTGTGACTCTTGATAAAAAATACAATTTGTAATAACACATTTCGTGAAATTAAAAAAAATACAATTATCCATAAATCGATCACTGAAAGGAAGTAACTTCGTACAGTGCTTGCGAAAAGTATCCCCATCAGAGAGTATGGAAACTTGAGACAAAATGAAGGTGAAATGAGATTGAAACCATTATTTTTGTTTACAAATTGAATTCTTAAATCAGAAGAATAGTGACGTTGCGCATTATAATGGAAATGAGTTCACTCACTTCTCAAGAATGTTGAAAAACTTAAATGGACTGATACGTTTTCGGGTTGTTATTGGTTTTATAATTGAATAAAAAAGACTGTGAAATAACTTGATTCATTCAATCACAGAAGTTATCACGAACGTTGTATGAAATGAAAAGTAACTTGAGACATCTGCAGTCACTAGTTTGAAACCTAATTTGAAACGAGCCATGGATTCTAAAGGTAGATGATTATGTACGACATTGATAGGCAGCTAACAAAATTTGTTGTTCTGAGCAAACCAAGACTCAATCAAGTTTCTCGTGCGTTAAGAGGAACGCAAACAAAATCTAAAGTGAATAGAATGTTTTCTATTCAATTCCGATAGCTCATCATCCGTGGAGCGCTGTTTCGTAATTACCTACTCACTAGCACGGCTTTATGAGGTCTCTCGAAATTGAATGCACTCTAAATCAGTACCCTAAGCCAAAGACAGTATAAATGAAAAGTAACAAAGTGACAAACTCATGACTGTAGATATCACAATTTACTTTTCATTCATACTGTCTTTGCCTTGGGGTACTAATTAAGAGTGTATTCGTTTCAATTTCGAGAGGTCTCGAAAGAGCGCTGTCTATGGATGATGAGCTCTTGGAATTGAATCGAATAACACTCATTCACGGTGTTCGCCTTATACTTTTCGAAAACAGAATCGTCTATTGAAAAATTCCACACGTACATTTTGAAACATTTTAAAAATGTTCGGGGGACTGAAATCTGTTGAACGAGCAGACCACTATATCGGCTCATGTCGTCTAATCAACTGATTCATTCAAAAGGGTCTTTCAGGAAAGTCTTTTGTGGAAATTTCTTCTATTTTGGTAGGAAGTAGTAACTGCATTTTCCTTAAACAGTTCAAATCATTTCAGAACGAATTTTTAAAACAGAAAATCACCGGAATCGTCGAAGGAATAAACTAGAACGAAAGTAACAAGTTCAGTAGGCCCACTTGCACGAAATATTAATAAGCCAATCATTTCACCAAACTGCAACATAGCTACTTATGATACAGGTTGGTGGAGTAGAACTTTTTGTATGAACGTATGAGGAATAATGCACAAAGAGTAAAAAAATCTTACCAAATTTTGAATTTTTGTCTTGTTATTATTACTTCAGAGTACAATTTGACACAAAATGCAGTCTTTCTGAAGAATGCATGAATGTATGTGTAATAAGTTATTTTTTCTACTCCCATGTCTGTAAACGTCAAAATTCGCACTGTCAACATTTCTTGTAAATGACATTTAACAATAACATGCACGTAATGAGATCTCATAACATACACGTGCGCTTTGAGAATAAATCTCAAACTTCTTTACGTAAGACTTTATTTATTTGGTCTATTTACACAAATTTAGTCAATTAAAAAACATAAAAATGTTCAGCATCAGCGAGATATATTTAGGATTGAAAGAGTGATGCCCGTAAATGAAGGCAGCACGTTATGCTATTTATTCAAAATTAGGACACGTTTGCTTAAGTAGCATACTATGAAAATAAATGTCATGTCCTTTATATTGTCAATTTCTTGAACAAAATATAATTGTATCCGAACATTTTCTCAACTTTATCTACGAATATGGAATGGAAGAAAATGAATGGGCGTAGAAAAAGTATAGTACGTTACACGAGTTGTAAGCCCATTACACACTCATGAAATGTATGCACTCGCCGATGCGCGGCTTCGTGCATAAACTTTTTCATTTCATGCGTAACTCTTGTTACGTAATATACTATTTTCTACGCCCATGTCTGGAAACGTCAAAAATCGCAATTTTTTGCAAATTAAACGTCGTCAGTTGTTGAAGTTGAAAATAAAAAGTACAAAAGTAAACAGGGCGTGTCACTTCAAGCGCCTGTCGTTTAGGATTTTGAAGTTGGTATTGTTCCTTGGCCAACTTTGGATTTGTAAAAATAATTCATTATTAATGCAAAATTTCATTGATTCTTATTTAATCTAAAATCCTGGGGCTAGGATACTTCTGACAAGTACTGTATACGTCTTCTGGTGGAAGATATTTTTTGGTGAATCATCATACATTATTCAAAGAGAACTACGAACTATACATGACTTGGACATCAGTCATGCGATACTGATATAAAATATATGGAAATATTTACCTCGGATGGAAAGGAATATCCGTGGATATAGTGTTCGGATCCCAGCTGATTCTCCAATCCGTAGTGGATGTATATTTCCTCGAATTGATATCGATAGGCTAATGGGCCACCTGATATGTTCACGTGCTGCTTTGTGTCTTTATCGATACGGAAAACCAGTGATTGCCCCGTGTTGTGCAGCATACCGCTCACCTAAAAATTCAATAACAACATTTTTGCGAAATTTGTCATGTAACTAGAAAAGTGACAGTTTATCCTGCCAAAAAATTTAATCTCAAGCCTAATCGACTCCAAAGAGTGGATATCAGTGGACTGGTTCTGAGCTTTACCTTGCTATTTCTGAAGGAGATTCCTAATTGGAAATCCCTGAGACAAACACTGAAGTATGAATTCAATTGGGTCGAACTAGCCTTCGCTGATGATTGGCAATGACCATGAAACCGGTACGGAGGTGTTCCCCCAATTAAATCGAAAAATAATTTCAGCTTTGATATTTGAAATGCATTGCAAAGTGGTTCTTGTAGAAAACTTTGCCAAGTATTAAACAGATATAATTCAATGGTCGTAGGGGGCAGTAGTTGTTTTCTGTTGAATACTTGCCGACGACCATACCTATTGTATAGGTTTTTTGCGGAAGATTGGATTACGTAATCCACCATAATTCATTATTAGTTTTATGATCTTCCGTCAAGTAGTGTCGCCCATCTTTCATGAAGTAGATTTACAATCACTTACCAAAACAAATCAGAGACATTGGCGATATGAAGAGTTTCCGAAAGTCAGTTAAAATACTCCTGATGGGGAAATGCTTCTACAATTTGGAGGAATATTTTGTCTACATTTTCTAGTCGTTCTATATTCTATGTTTTGTGATACTGTGATAGAGGTTTATATACACAGTGTGTCCCGCATAGGCGTGCGGTGTGGGGGGGTAAAAAAAACTGTTTTTTTGGGAAAAGGATATTAGGGCTCATTTTAGATAATTTTTTTTATCAGAATTAGAATCAGCATCCCCAAAAACTCCCCAATCCATATTTTCGAAATCTCAAGAGCTGATTTGAGGAGAAAAAAAAATAAATTCACTTTTTTCGTCAATGCACCCGAATATCTGTTATTAGCGATTTTCTTGAGATTTTGGTGGTGATTTTATGTTAGAAAAATGAAGCATTTGGCATAGTGATCATATTCATTCACCATTGGCGTGCGAAGTTGGGGAGAGAAAAAAGGCATTTTTTGAGAAATGAATATTAATGCTTATTTAACGACGAACATTTCGAATTTCGAAACAACCCAATTGGTACTGTAAGGGCAGTTGCGAGGACAATGAATTCAACGAAAAACAAAGTATGGAGATGTTTGAAACGCAACAGGATTAGGGCATTTAAACCAAAATTTCCACAGACCGTGTTAAATGGTTATTTTGAAAGACGGTTTGAATTTTGCTTACAATGACTTATTGAAAAAAGAGTTGAATAATTTTTTATTCAAATCAGCTCTTGAGATGTTGAAAATATGAATTAAAGGGTTTTTGGGGATGCTGATTCCGAGACGAAAAAAGTGAATTTATGTTTTTTTCTCCTCAAATCAGCTCTTGAGATTTCGAAAATATGGATTGGGGGGTTTTTGGGGATGCTGATTCTAATTCTGATAAAAAAAGTGATCTAAAATGGGCCCTGATATCCTTCTCCCAAAAAACAGCTTTTTTTTTACCCCCCACACCGTACGCCTATGGTCGATGAAAATGTTCACTATGCCAAAATACTTCATTTACGTAACATAATCACCACCAAAATTTCAAGAAAATCGCATTAATAATAACTGAAATATTAGGGTATATTCATGAAAAGCGGGACACACTGTATATATATATATTAAAAATATAAAATTTTACATATTTTTTTATTATGTTCTCTTCAAAATCAGAATTGGTGTTTTTATCTTTATGAGAATTTCTGTTCCCCTAACGTATATATTTACATTTACATTTATGTATTTATTTTATACAAAATGTGATAATTATGACTTTTTTGAGATATTCAATATGAACATCATGAAAGATCTAAAAATTAAATTTAACGCACACATTCTAAATGAAAAGTAAAATCATACAACTGAATTCATCACAAGGTTACATCATCTTCTGTTCGATCTACAGTACCAATAAATAATTTTTTAGTCTTCATAAACGATTCGTCAATTCATTATAGAGGTAGGTATTTTCCAAAATAAAAAAATATCATATTTGAACAGAGAGAGTTATTGAGTAACAAAATACGTTTCAATTGGCTAGAATAGACTGAAAATATGATGTTTCACCAAAATATTACAGTTTTCTAGAATTGTGCTTGAAAAAAATCAGAAAAACGATCTTTTTAACTATGCACTGTATAGACCGTAATGTACTATCATTGATGAGATTATGATTGGACATCAACGAGCAGGCCCGGTTTACCCATAAGGTCAACCTAGGCCATGGCCTAGAGCGCATGCATGCGAAGGGCGCAGAATACGAAGAAATTTTAAAACTGATTTCGAAACTAAATTCGATTTTCATTAGTAAATATACCGGGTGTCCCGAAACTATGGTGCCAAATTGAAACAAGATTCCCCTTGAAAAATAAATAGGACTTTCCCGATATTTCTTTCCTCAAATGTAGTTCGATATAGAGATACAGGGTGTTGAATATGAAAAATTAAAAGTAATTTTTATTCATAACTTCCACAGTTTCCAAAATTTTTCAATAAAATTTCAAAAGATGTTTTTGTTCAATAGTTGCTTCTTTTTGAAAAAGAAATCATATTTTTGGTTGTTACCAGTGGCGTACAAGAAGGGCATCATTATCCCCTTTTTTCCTGTTTTTTTACGCCACTGGTAAAATCAGAAAAATTATGCATTTTTCGCATTTCTCATTCAATTTTTAGTAAAAAATGTATACTTGTTTGAATCCGGAAAAACTAACCGTTTTTTAAATAATTGCGATTTTATGAATACAAACATACTAGTAATGAAAAATTTGTTTGGCAGAAATCAATTTTACAATCCCAATTACTGGTCCAAATAACATCTTGATATTCTACCCAAAAAAAATGACCCATTCAAATTTAATTTTTTTTTTTGTAACTATGAAAGTGGCGAGAAAAATGCCTATTTATTTTTCAGTTTCAACACCCTGTACCTCTGCAAGAGAAATGCATGTTGAAATGTCATTGATTTGTTTTGGTAAAATATCCAGTTTTAAGTTTAACCAGTAATTAGGATTGTAAAATTCACTTCAGCCGAACATTTTTTTTATTATTATAGTTATGTGTGTATTCATAAAAGTGCAATTATCTTGAAAACGGTTGATTTTTCTGGAATCCAACAAGTAAACATTTATTACTCAAAATTGAAAGAGAGATGCAAAAAATTATTAAATTTTCTGATTTCACCAGTGGCGTAAAAAATAGGGAAGAAAAAGGACCATGATGCCCTTCTTGTATGCCACTGGTAACAACTGAAAATGTGGTTTCTTTTTCAAAATGAAGCACCTATTGAACCCAAACAATACTTCAATTTTTTTTGAAAAATTTTCTCAACTCTGGAAGTTATGAATAAAAATTAATTGTAATCTTTCATATTCAACACCCTGTATCTCTGTAATGAACGACATTTGAGAAAAAAAATATTAGGATAGTCATATTTATTTTTCGAGGGGAATATTCTGTTTCAATTTGGCACCATAGTTCCGGGACACCCTGTATATTAAAGTCCTGTTTATTAAAAAGTGCGTTCTATTTTTCAACATGTATTTGTTTGATCAATCGTCAATATCTGCTAACGTAAATTAGAAATATTTGTTTTTCATACATATTGGAATTTTAATACGAAGGCGTAGAAGGGTCAACAACAAAATATGTTTCAAAACATTTGAGTTGGTTTTTGGCGTTGAACTGCATTCAATAATGTTTTAAAAACTTATTCAATTTACGTCATATAAAATTGATTATGTGTCAAAATATTGCATTAGGTTTGAAAACATTCCGTCTATGACGTCATTGTTTCATCGCTTAAAAGCAAAGTTTTTAAAACGGACCAAATAATTTTAAAAAAGTAGTACGCCAGAAACAGCTTTGACACTTCAAAGTGACAATTGTCGCCTGCATCTGACAATTGTCACTTTGAACTGGCAATTGTCACTTACATCTGACAATTGTCACTTTGAACTGGCAATTGTCACTTTGAACTGACAATTTCCACTTTTAACAGACAATTGTAACTTTGAAATGACAATTGTCACTTTGGAAACTGACAATTATTGTCATTTTGAACTGACAATTGTCACTTTGATCTGACAATAATTGTCACTTCGATGTGGCAATTGCCAGTTCAAACTGGCACATTTATGGCCAACTCCATGCAAAATATTGTTTTTCAGTCAAATTCATAGTGACAATTGCCATTTCGAAGTGACAATTGTCAGATCAAAGTGACAATTGTCAGTTCAGTGACAATTGTCAAATCAAAGTGGGAATTGTCAGATCAAAGTGACAATTGTCAGATCAACGTGACAATAGTCATATCAAAGTGACAATTGCCAGTTCAAAGTGACAACTGTCGGTTTAAAGTGACAATTGTCAGAAGCAAGTGGCAATTGTCACTTCGAAGTGGCAATTCCAAATGTTTTAAAATATATTTTATTGTTGGCAATTCTACGCCTTCGTATTTAAATCACTCTTATTGCGTGATTGTTACAAATTATTTACATGGAAAATAGTTAAAAATGTATTTAAAAGGACTGAAAATAAAAATGTGCTGATAGCTCAAATAACCCCAAAGAAACTCTCGGTTTACAGTTAAATATGCCAAAAAAAATCCACACTTCCCATACCATATGGAAGGGGGGGTAATTTAGAACTTTGGCCTAGGGCGTAAATAGCTGCTATTCCGGGCCTGTCAACGAGTTCCGATCCATACATTCTCAGCATGAATTTGTCTTATTTCGACCAACAAAACAGTTTCTATGTCAATCCCACCCAACTACGACGTTTTCACGAACTTTGATCGCTTATATCTCAGAAAAGACAGTGGATAAACGTATAATGTTATTTTTTTTCTATGATTGTTGAAAAAATAACCCTTTTCGTGTGAAATTTTCGTTGAGTAACAGGATGAATTACACACAACTAACCACGTCCGTTAGGTGATGAATAATGACACACGGGCTTTGACCAATAAGCGACAAGGAGATTCATTACCCAACAGCTGTGGTTGTACAAGATGAAAGTAATCAGATTAGCCATGATATGTCATAATTTTTGTGTTGAAACTACCTCATCCAATTCAAACCGAAAATTTTGTGAAAATGGATTTAAATAGTAAATACGAATTCAACTGCACTCCACCAGAAGTTTTACAAGCTGCCAGTTTCAGTACAACCAGCGTTTTGTCCTAAAAATCGGAAACAAGATTTAAATTGGATTATCAGAAAGGACCTCGCAAAATCCTTATGGAATTTGGGTCTCGGTGGATTTTTTTGAATTTTTGATATGATGTAGTCCATGTAATTCTCAACCAATGTTACCATTGCGCCAACCCCAAAAAATGAACAGTTTTACCGCTAGGGGTCGTTAAAATCACCCCTTTCTCAGAATAGACTATTTCATTTCTAAACCGGGAACGACATTTTCACCTGTTTCATTGTAGATAATGTTGCATATGATTATGCTCTTTTATAAAAAAAATCTTCACCCCCCTCCCTCTTCCCCCCACCACATATTATGAAACACAAAAAAGGATATATGGATTACTTTGAAATACATCGTCAGATGATTGAACATGCTTGAATTAGGGAAATTGCGCTTTTTCATGATTATCCCCCCTCCCCCAGAGGGGTACAAAACAAAAAAATTTGGATGGATTTTTCTGAATTTTTTATATGATGCAGTTCATGTTATTGTGAATAGAAATTAATCAGGTGATAAACCCAAAAAATGGATAGTTTTGGTGCTAGGGGGCATTAAAATCACCCCTTGCTCAGAATTGACTATTTATTTTCAAGACCGAGAACAACCTTTCCACCAGTTTCATTGCAGCTGATGTTGCATAAGATTGTGCTCTTTTATAAAAAAAATTATTCATCCCCCCTTTTCCCCCCACCTCCTATTATGAAACGCAAAAAAATATATCTGGATTATTCTGAAACGCATCGTCGGATGTTTGAATAAGCTTGAATTAGGGAAATAGCACTTTTTCATGATAATCCCCCCTTCCCCGAGGGGTACAAAACAAAAAAAATTGGAAATTTTTCTAAATTTTTAATATGATGCAGTTCATGTTATTGTGAATGGAGATTAACTAGGTGATAAACGCCAAAAATGGATAGTTTTGATGCATGGGGGCTTCATCCTTGCTCAGAATAAACTATTATTATAGGAGGGAAAGATATTTGAACGTGTTTAATTTCAGATTACGATGAGTCATATTGTAATAAGTATTTCATAAGAAGAATTCTAAAACCTCCCCCCAACCCCTATTGTAAAACACTAAAAAATAATTCTTGACTTCTCTTTTAAAGGCGTACTCAAAATTAATGTTTTATTCAGCTCAAATGAGGGAAATCATACTTGTTCATTTATACCTCCCTCACTTGAAAAAATGAGGGTGAATGTCGCGATATTTTTTGTTTTCGTATGAGGTGAAGGAAATATTTTATAGAGAGGTAATGAGTCTCAAAACCTCAAAACTCAAGACCTACTGTGAGACTCCACTGATTCTCGGATGTCAGGGCTACTCACTAAAACCTCCACCTCTATGTAGGCCCGTCAGGCTATTGCCCCCGGTGACACTCAGGCCTTGCCGCCCCTCGTATCATGCCTATATTAAGTACTGTCATAGTCTTTTAAGAATTCGTATAAGTTCAAACATCAACAAATTGAATTTGGGGTAGTGCTTGATTTGGATCAATTTGTGCAGGCCTGTTGGCGGCATCCATTACTACATCCAAGAGCGTCGTCCATGGGTATCTGATATTCGGTTCATGGCGTGCAAGAACCATAACACACTTGCCACATGTGCACAAGAGCTCAAAGTTCTTGCCCCCATTTTGCAAGTGCATTAATATCCTAATATTGGCACAACCTCCTCTTCGTCTTGCATGTTGGGGTTAAAAGCAATCCAAAGCTGATGTTTGAAAAGCCTGGTATATCTTGAGTAAATGCGCATTCTAATAAACCCATTCTCATTCAAATGTTCATCTATTTGAATAGTTTCACCCGCATATCTCTGAAACTTGTCCTGAATATAGGATGGAGCCAGCCCAACTTGATAGACACCTAAAATATTAGGTGTGAATCATAAAATATACCAGAAGTTAAAAATCCAGTTTAAGTCTATTATTACAAAGAAGCCAAAATCTCACCTAGAGATAACCGTTTTAAATATTCCAAATATGGCAAGGAAATTGCGGCAAATAAATAGTCTATTCTGAGCAAGGTATGACTTTAACGCCCCCTAGCATCAAAACTACTCATGTTTGAGTTTTTTCACCTAGTTAATTCCTATTCACAGTAACATAAACTGCATCTTAAAAATTCAGAAAAATCCAGCGAAATTATTTTGACATCGGGAAAGGGGGGAAAATCCTGAAGAAGTGCAATTTCCCTGATTCAGGCTTATTCAAACATCCGACGATGCATTTCAGAATATTCCAGATATATTTTTTTGCGTTTCATAATAGGAGATGGGGGGAAAAGGGGGGATAAATAATTTTTTTATAAAAGAGCACAATCTTATGCAACATTAGCTACAATGAAACTGGTGGAAAGGTTGTTCTCGGTCTTGAAAATAAATAGTCAATTCTGTGCAAGGGGTGATTTTAACGCCCCCTAGCACCAAAACTATCCATTTTTTGGGTTTATCACCTGATTAATTTCTATTCACAATAACATGAACTGCATCATATAAAAAATTCAGAAAAATCCACCCAAAATTTTTTGGTTTGTACCCCTCGGGGGGAGGGGGGATAATCATGAAAAAGTGCAATTTCCCTAATTCAAGCATGTTCAAACATCTGACGATGCATTTCAAAGTAATCCAGATATCAGGTTTCGTGTTTCATAATATGTGGTGGGGGAAAGAGGGAGGTGGGTGAAGATTTTTTTATAAATGAGCATAATCATATGCAACATTATCTACAATGAAACAGGTGAAAATGTCGTTCCCGGTTTCGAAAATAAATAGTCTATTATGAGAAAGGGGTGATTTTAACGACACCTAGCGGCAAAACTGTTCAATTTTTGGGGTTGGCGTAATATTAACATTGGTTGAGAATTACATGGACTACATCATATCAAAAATTCAAAAAAATCCACCAAGACCCAAATTCCATAAGGATTTTGCGGGGTCCTTTATGGATTGGCGAAGAGCAAAACATATAGATTCGTTTTCGGAAAATATACTACTAGCCTATTAAGTTGGCAAATAAATATAAAGCTTCTTCTTTGTGGTCACAATGTTGCATTCTTAAAAGCACCATTTCAATCAACAATAATGTTGATACATATTCAAAATTACGCGCATTTTTTAAAAGGAAATCCGACGGATATATGCCTAGGGCATTCACTGCTGAAGAAATCAATCAGTTTGTCACCAAAGCTCCTGATAAAATTCATCTCGCAACAAAGGTAGGGATATTAATATTCACGATATTTCCTCAAAAACCTTCCTCTATAAGGAGAATAGTATATTTTTGTACTAATTTTTAGTTCAATCAATAACATTCGTTACAATTTTAACGTGGGTTGAGAGCTCAGACGGTCAGGTATCATCACACGTATTATCATCACCAAAAGTGACAGGTACATTCGACTGGATGCGCTGCGCACTCTTGCTGGCGTCGACTCCATTCCGGCACATGTTAAAAGCCTGTCGGCACAAATGCTCCTCCTCTCCCTAGCCAGCAATGGCTTGGAGGAGGGGGAGGCGGCTCACAGTGCGTCTTCCCGATGATCTCCTGAACCCTCTTGGGCGACGGCAAGGATTGATGACGGAGTTTCGATTATATTAACTGATACGTAGACCGAATTGATAACTTTGAAAATGAAGCCTTATTCATTTATTTATGTATTTATTATTTATCACACGTATCACCTTCATGCGCGGGTTTGTAGGTTCAAATCCTAGTCTGAGAATTTTTGCCAATGAAGTTTTATTCTATATAGAAGAAACACATCTGCTGTTTGATAGCCAACACTGGTTAGGGTAATAGATAAAAGTAAAGTATTCTACTTGCGTGTAAGGGCTATTACTCACTTATTCTCATGAGTAATAGCTGTCATTACACGCTCATTGAATAATATACTGTTACATGAGACCTGTATCCCCTAAAAATGTTGATAGTTCTGGCGATGACAGACCATAGATAGACTCATTTTGTGGTTATCTTACTATGGGTAGTGTAAGTGTTATCAATAAAATTTACCGTTTTCATGTGAGAATATAAACATATCATGATGGAGTCTAGAGCAAACGGATTCTTAAGTTACTAGAAGACAATTGTTGTTTTCTTGTTATTTTTGTCAACCGCCTGTAAGTCATGCTTTTCTAATTAGGGCAGCAATTTTCCAGTTATTGAAGTTTGAGCAAACACTAATAGAGATAATTTATTATTATTGAGTTCAATTGAGTGAAGTTCATGTTTCAGCTGTAATATAAGATGAAATTTCTTATTAAAACATAGTTGCTGATAATAAAATAGCAATATTAGTCTGGCTCAATTAAATGGTCAGAATACCGTCAATGTGCCTTCAAGAATTTTTAAATCCTGTATCTCGTCCTTGATCCGATAGAATATCATTAAAATAATTCACCTTTGAATAGTTAATGTGTGAATATGGAACGCGTTTTTTATCATGTTGAAAAGCTTCCAAATAAAATTGCTTTAAATAAAAAGTTGATTCACACAAAAAAATTCTCATATTTTCTATTGGAATTTTTTAAAGAAAATGTTGATATTTCAACTAAAATTTCTCAGAAATTTTGTATATCGAGGTATAATTGAAGAATGTATGCGTATTTTCGAATAATGGAAAATGAAAATTTTCTAAAATTTTCGAAAATAATAATAATAATATAATAATACTCCCTCATAAACACTCGTTGAGTGTACCCAAAGGCATAGCCTGTGCGGGTAGATGACGGCTATTATTATTATTTGCCATGGCGCTCCGGGGCGACTTACTGATGTTTTAGGTGATGTATTCACTTTTCAGCTGTAGGAAAACCCGGAAAACCTTACAGCACCACCTCGGGTGGTCGGTGTGCACTGCAAGCTAGCACCAGACGAGATTGGCATCTAGACAACTCACAATACACTTGCTTTTCAACAAGGCATGCGGCCGCCTATCGAATCCGATATAAAGTACTTGAGAAAATTCTTGTACCTACATAGGACTCGAACCGACTATCGCTATGCTGGAGTTCCGAACGGCCTGTGCATTAGACCGCTGATCCACCGACCACCTGTCTATTTGAGATCTATTTGAGGAGACCTTGTGATTAAAAAAAACCTTTTCTTTGAGAAATCTGTTTTCTTTAATATAGGATATTGCATTATTTGACTTTAATCGTCTGCGAATCTTTAAAATAGGCGAAATCAGCTCGTATTTTTCAATAAAAAGCCATTTTATTTGAGGATAGGTATGCATTGTTTGACTTTTAGGGGATGTTGTGACGTTTTATCTCTTTTTTTATGCTGAACCTTGTATCTGATCATGAACAAATCATATATTTTCGGGATCAGCATTATATAGTGCAAATTTCAAGCAGTGGCGGTTCTAGAAATTAAACAACATTTTGCAAAGGGCGGGGGGGGGGGCATACTGCCCCTCTTGCCTTGCCCCCCCCCCCCGTGGCGCCGCAACTGATTTCAAGCGAATTTGATAATTTTGTATTTCTCATGATTTTTGGGGGTGTACCCTTTGGGAATTTTTTCAAATTATTTTTTTCTCGCCGATGGACCAAAAATTCTCAAGAGTATAGGTACTGATTACTTCATTCTGAAACGATTGGTGTTAGCAGAATTGATGTGGCTATCTTTAACAGTTTTCAAATTGAAAAGTACATGTGGAGTTGTCAGGAGTCTTTCCCTTCTAAAAATAAAAATAATAAAAAAATACTCTTATCCGAGATAATTTCCATCAATCTACGGTCAATAGTTATAAAAGGATCTGAGAGGTTATCAAATTGTCATATCTGATAAATAATCGAGTTTACATAAAAAAAGTACTCCGAACAAGGGTATTATTAGAAACAGGGCCTTATTTAAAAAAATACGCTGATGATGGTTATTCGATTACCAAACGTTGGGCAATAAATTTATGTCAACACAAGAAAGCTTATAGAGTATAATTTTTTATTCCGT
This sequence comes from Chrysolina americana, assembly GCA_958502065.1. Taxonomy (NCBI): domain Eukaryota; kingdom Metazoa; phylum Arthropoda; class Insecta; order Coleoptera; family Chrysomelidae; genus Chrysolina; species Chrysolina americana. The sequence continues at coordinate 15,284,743 of OY293415.1, forward strand.
TCCAACTCTTTCGATGATAGTGATAGAAGGAAATAAAATAAAAATTTTGTAAATTTCATACTTCCATGTAGATGGCCCCTCTACTGCTATGCAATTTTTCAAATGCCTTTCCGGATATCTCCATGGGGGGACAACCTTATCTTGGACGCACTGTGCAGGGTGTCCAGAATTCGAGCCTCATCATCAGGATCTAGGATAGTAGAAGTGATACAAGATCGATTTAATGGAAATTTGAAAAATTCCGAATATTCCCGAGAATTTTTGGAAAAAAACTAATATTTGTGATTCATTTTCAATTTTTTTATGACTCTATTTGAATCTGTAATTAAACTGCTACTTTTTCTGGCCTACAAGATGGTGTTATTAGATTTTCAAATCGACGTTCCATCTTCGAGCTGCCTCATCAACTTTGTTTTTTTTAATACGGCCCCGAATTTTTTATTATGGATTTCAAGAGCTTACAATATCATTGAACCAAATATATATGTTTATTTTTCGAAAAAATCATAAATAAGATCTTACTAAAAATATATTTTCTGTCTATATCTAGCACATGAGTTCTCATGGAAGATGCCATCAATATGATTTTTTCGAATAAGTGTGGAACACTGTTGATTTTGGCTATTAAAATCCATAAAAAATCCAGGGCCGTATTTGAAATAACAAAGTGGATGATGGCAGCTTAAAGACGAAACGTCGGTTTGGAAATCTGACAACATCTTATAGAACAGAAAAAGTAGCAGAGAGAATGTGTAATTTGTTTTGTTACATATTCAAATAGAGTCATGAAAAAATTTATATAAAATCGTGAATACTCGTCGTTTGCCTCCATTTAACCGATCTCGCATCTATTCTACTTTCCAGGGTCGAATTTGGGACACCTTGTACAGTGATTTTATTTCAATATGTCCCACTTTTAAGGCTGTAAAATATTCATTTCTTGAGCTGAAAAGTCGAATAATAGTACAAATTCAAGTGTTTTTCGTTAAATTTTAGGCTGTCCAGTCAAAAATTTTATGAATTGTGAAATGTCAAAACTATTGAAACAGCATACTTTCTTCAAATGGTACACCATGTATATAATTAAATATTTAAAAATACTTCTTTTCTATGAATACGAAAATATGTCACACTTGCCCTTTCTTTGCATTATTTTAGCACAAATGGTTGATTAAAATTGTGATTTTTCGAAAACATCAAGATAATCGCGTTTATTATTTTGTTTCCAAGAATTGTCATGGTTTTCATAGCTATAGTTTTTGGGCATTTATTATGATATAGCTGATTCGCTGGTTTGTGAACTCTCTCGTCAAGTAAATTACTCAAATCTAAGAGCAACTTTATTGAAAATTTAAATAAATTCAATTTACAAATAGCAAACAATTCGAAACAATTAAAACTATTTTCTGCACTTATAAGTGCTGTCCCACTCGACCTCTTTCATTTTCAATGCATGTAATATATACTTTTTTTGTACGTCCTCTAATTTTCAATAAAGTGTCTCTGTTGTTTTGCACCTGTTGAATGGCATTCCTTATTCTTTTCTTGAAATTGTCAGTTGTAATATCACAAGAGAGTGAGAATGAAGTGAAAATAATTTGACAGATTTTTCGACAACTTGTTGCCAGGCAATAGACACGAGAGCTCGAAGGGCTCGAGAGGCTATTGTCAAATAGCAACAAGTTTGAGAAAAAATCTGGAGAATTATTTTCTACTTTATCGAACTCTCGTGTGGTATTCGATAGATTATTTTTTGATGCTCCGATCATAGACCTATTCTCTATAAATATAACATTTTTATTTCAACAATTTACTTGAATCGCTATAAACAGAATGAAGTTTGTAATTTGAAGTCCTCATCATGAAATATACAATTATTATGGATGTTTTGTCCTTTGCTGGAGGATTCCGTAATACTGTTTTGTTCTCTGGGATTGAAAGCTATTGCTTTCTCTCTGTCCCTAGGTTATCAATTGAAACTGTTTCCAAATTGACACGTTACTCAGAATAGTATTCTTACATGCATTTTCGTTAATTTTCTCAAAATTTCATGGAATGATGATGTACTAAACCGTTTTCGAATCATTTTTCACTTTTCATGCAAACTGATGACAGACGTCAGATCAAAAGTATCAGTTGTCACATAATAAAAACAACATAACACAAGATATTTCCGCGGCAATTTTCCCCACTATAATAATGCTGTGATTGGCCTGAACGTACATGAATGCTTTGAATTGATGGTTTCGATTGGTTGCAAGAAATGTCAAAAAATAATCCAAAGAATAGCTCGGCGAAAAATCACACAGTGATAGATCGGTACTGATAGTACCCAATTTTCCAATACACTGTGGATTTTTTATATTCAAGGACCTTTTAACTGGGACAAAACAAGGTCGCGGTGCCTCATCCTGTTGCCGAATTAAATTTCTTGAAATGGCTGGAGGAAAATCGTCAATACGTTCTTCAATTTCTGTTTTTAGAAAATTTTAATAAACCTGACCAGTCAATGAACCATTGAAAATTGTAGGATCCAAAACACGTTTACCAGTTAATCCGCACGAAACACTTACGGACTGCCTACCATGATTCTGAATTTTCTGTATTTGATGAGGATTTGAATCAGACCAATAGTGTCTATTTTGGCAATGGCAACCTCTGCTAGTGGAAAACGAATGATTTCTACGATATGTCCGGAAAATTGCAGTCTAATTTCCTCTTGTCAACCTTTGCACCCTTTTCAGCTTGTATGGGCGGAATTTCTATTTTGCAGTTAATACGTGGGCTAATCCAATACACACTGGCAATTCTCTAACTACATCGTTCAATGTATTTTGAGGATTAGCTCTAAGATTTACTTGAATATTAATTTCTGTTCCGCCTGTCAAAATCGTTTTTGACATAACATTTTTTTTTCTATTTTTTATTTTAAGATGGAGCTTTTCTACCTGGAAATTGCGTTCTATTTCTCCTGAGAGCTTTTGTTGCACTACTACTTTGTCGATAAATATCGAAGATAAAACATTTTTTTCTATGGTATATCTCATTCTGTTTATTGACCAACAAACTGTTAGGGAACAATATTCACGTTTGACATTTTTTGATAATTCGTGCGAAACCATGACAATTTTTGGAACCAAAATAATAAACGCGGGTATATTTATTTTCTAAAATGATTACAATTTCAATCATATTTACACCAATTTGCGCGAAAGTAACGATAAGAAAGGGCAAGGGTGGCATATTTTTGTAATCAGAAAAATGAAGTATTTTAATCATTTGGCAATATATGAGATTTTTGACTGGACAGCATTGAACTCAACAAAAACACTACAATTTCGTCTGTTATTCGACCTTTTACCTCAACAAATCAATATTTTACATCCTTTAGAAAGTGAAAGGAATTCAAATGAAATCACTTTACATGCGACACATTGTTGGTTTCCATAAATGATAAGCCCGATTGTCATTCACTGCAAAGCGCCTTTCGTAAACACCGAACCGAATTCACAAGAAAAAATACTGTCGTCATCGAAAAAAAGTTGGTTCCACCGTTAAGCCAGCGCAAACAAAAACCGGGAAAGAGAATCCGCAGAAAGAACAACCCCTAATGAACTCAATCTGCTTGTAAAATAACTTCACCGAAATCCCGTCAGAGGATTTAACGGTAACATTAGCTGTTTTTAAGATAATTGAATTTTTTGCGAACTTTTGAATAACAATGTCTGAATTGCCAGAGGAATTTCCAGCGTAGCCTGTATATAATGGCCGGGATCATTAGTGGTCTGCCGCAAACCGCTTGCACTCTGATTGAATGATAGATGGCATGGAGCTTGGCGAGTTCCTTTTGGCGCTGCCATCATCATTCCTCATATATCAAATATTCAATGTTTGCTGGCGCTCCGAAACGATTCCAGGTTTCAGGTGGTGAATGATTTAGAGGCCTTAGAACGTCAACTGGAAGCGTCACTGGATTATTATTAGGGTTTATGTTCGAACAGAAGTGTAATGGGAAACGGAGTGGTGCATTCCCAAAGGGCACAGTAATTTTCTATGAAATCAATCCCATACCGAGCGGTTTTACACCCAGATTTGATCATAACTAAAATTAAATATTAGGCCAATATTAAAATTTCAATAATGTTTTTAGATTACCGTTAAAATATTGTATCGATATCATTATTTCAACATTGGCATGATGTTCTTTCAACAATTTCAATCAATACGGTTTCACGAATGGTTTTATTCGTGCCAGTATCGATATTGATCGCTGTCATCTCCTTTGCAACTTTTCTTCCACTTCAATTTCAATGTGTAGTAAAAATACACCTAACTATATTCCGCTTATTTATTTTAAGTATTGTTTTTATATTCATACTAAAAATCCTATACCAATGGGTTTCTAGAAATTGTAGAAATGTCGAGAGACTATGTGACAGATCGCCGTTTAGAATAGTTCAGAATCCTTGGTGACTCTTCTAGACATATCTTGTTTCTTTTTCGATGTGATGATGTTATGTATCATCACATCGTGGTGGTCGTGATAGAAGAGCGCTCGCCTCTAAATCACAGGGGCGTGGGTTCGATTCTCAGCATGGTCACTGGTCTCGTGCATGGTATTACACGTTAAAAGGTAAGGACTACGATTTCCTTAGCTTGCTGAAAATCATCTTCAACATCTTATAACTCTCCAATCCAGCATCATATCTCTCAATCTGGTAAGGTTCACCAGCCCTCTTTATGGGACGTTTTATCTCGAGAGTGCTTTCCGAACTTACCTCGATTCTCACCCATGCATAGAGTTCGTTCAGTTTATATGTCTTGTCAAGATTCGTTTGATATCCCCCACCGTAATATTGCTGATATAAAGAGAGCATTGTAGTAGAATTGTTACTGTTATACTGACTGGTAGTGGGTACGTCAGTGCATACACTTTTTTCTTCAACCAAGAGAAGTTTTTTTTAGTGTATGCACTGACTTGTCTGTCTCCAATTGAAAGTGTGAATTGTCCTGATTTTTATTCTATAGACTTTTACTATCATTTTAATGTATTTTATATATTGTTGTTTTTTTCCATCCTGTAATTGGCTTCGGCTGTTGGATGGTGTATGAATTAAATAAATAAATAAATATCGCCTGGAATAATTCTTGCACGCTATTTGTTATTTCTGAATAGCATGGATCAACTAATTAAAGTATAAAATATGAAAAATAATAATAATTCATTTCAATATATCAATACGATTTGTTTTTGAATTTTCTATTATCAAAAACCTGACAAGTGTAACTTTATTTGGTAAGAATGGTAGCGGAACATGGATTTCTACTCACTTTGTGCTTATCTATGTGTACATGTCTGAGGTAGGGATCATACAGCAGTTTATCGGGCTCCACATTGATAGGCGATTGCCTTCGACCCTTGGAACACATATTCCATTGAGGATTCATGAGACCCCAGTACCCTGGACCTGAAAAAACAAAACATAAGATCAAGTTGAATAATGCACTGAAAACAAATGAATTCAGAATCCATTGTCGTTCGCACAATTGATCTATCTTTTGTCGTTCGCGAGTTTAAAGTTGAGAGTGATGATTTCCAGAATTTTTTTCATTATTCGGAATCAGCTCGCCGAGATAGACTTGAGAGGACTTGCCGATTTTTTGAAAAACTAAGAAATAAAAATTTTCGAATATTCGGTTTCCTTTAATATAGAATATTGCTGCCTACCTACTTGATTCTGATGGTAGGTATGTGAATCTTGCAATAAAATGAAATCAGCTTGTTTTCTTATATTATTTCACTTGAAAATTGTCGATCTTGTGGATAGGTGCATCTTTTCGAATGAAATCTTCCAAAATTTTGTCAACTCATTATCAAAATTTGATTTTGTGGTATGACACGAATCAGCTCGTCGAGATACATTTGAGGGGACCTCAAAAATCGCGAAAAATACAAAATTATCAGATTTACTTGAAATTCGCACAGTATACGCAAAAGTTCATGCTTATTTTAAGAATATATGATTTGTATATGCTTAGACACAAAGTTCATCATGAAAAAGTAATAAAACGTCAAAAATTCCCAAGTACCAGTCGTAATCCATCATTCCATGATTTTTCTTTTTGCACCTGTGTACCTACCACTTGACTTTTTGAGAATTTGTCAAAATTTCCTTCGCGCGATCCAATTCGCCAATATATTGTTTTTTATAAAAAATACCAATTATCCCTCAAATTCATCTCAATGAGCTGATTCCGAATCATATCTATTCATCAGCATGGATTTTATGAAATTTAGCTCCTTTTGTTCAAGATATATATGAGTCGTCCATAGAAAAAGGCGCTTCAACAAGTGTAGCCTTGAAATAAATAAGGGGCTAAGTGCCAAAAATTCAAAAACTGGTTTTATTGCTTTAAAGTGGGCTATGTGCCATCGCCGTTAACGTAAATAACGGGCTATGCAAAAATGCACCGGCAAATGATTTAATTTTTCATCGATAGGCGACGCATGTGTCAACTTTTGAGTTCGAATAAGTAAATAACGGGCTAAGTGCCAATTCCTCTATATCCGTCAATTCGTGTGAGCGTGGACGTTGTGACAGTTGAAAGGTTGGCGGTTAAAGAAATTTTGTCTATTATTGCTGTTAAAAAATGGAAAATAATGTTTTACCAAAGCAAAGACGTAAAAAAGGTGAGGGCAGCCTACATAAAGAAAGACAGATTAGAAGAAGTGGTGGTAAAAGCTACGTGAATACCAGAAATACTAAGGTGTAAGCTAAGGAAGAACCGAGTGGCGAGGTAAATTTGCTTAACTTTATGGTTATCATTTTGTATAGGTGAAATGCTTGTTAACTTTCAGGTTATATGCAAATGTAAATTCGAATGTAAAAATATTCCTCATCAGCAAAAAATAGCCGTATTCAGGGAGTTTTACAAACTTGAGGATAATGTTAAACAAAATTCGTATTTGATGGGACTTATTAGTGTTTCTGGTGTAAAACGAAGGAGACATGGGAACTATGACGATTTTGCCGATAGAAGACAGGCAACCGTGTACTTTACACTACCGAATGGAATAGGTGATATTTTGCAGGTGTGTAAAAAAACTTTTCTTAACGTTTTTGGAATAACGAAGAGAAGAATTGAAACTATTGTCAAGGCAAAGAAAAGTGGAGAGCTGACTTTTACCGAGAAAAGGGGTAATAAGAAAACGCATAGGAAGTTCTCCAAAGATGATGAAACCTTAATCATTAACCATGTTAATTCGTTTCCCAAAGAAAAAAGTCACTATACTAGAGCTAAAAGTGACAAAGAGTACTTGAGTCAGGATTTAAATATAAGCCGTTTGTTTCGAACATTTCAGGGGAAATATCCAGATTCACACATTAGTTACCGCTATTTTTACGAAACTTTCAAGAGATGTTTTCCAAACATAAGCTTCCATCATCCACGTACTCATACATGTGGCACTTGTGATCTTCTGCAAAATCAAATACGATCTAATCCTAATAATACCGAAGCAAAAACTAAACTAGAACTACACCATCGAAGAGCTGAAAAGGCAAGAGAAGTAATGAAGATGGATCATCAGGGGTCACAAAATCCGACCAGTGAAAATATCACGATTTCTATAGATCTCCAGCAAGTTCTTTCTCTTCCTGCCCTGACACATGGTGAGATGTTTTACTTGAGGCAACTTTCGTGCTACAATCTGGGCATCCACGTTGGAGATAACAATAAAGGCTACATGTTTTTATGGCACGAAGGGATAACAGGAAGAGGCGGGAATGAAATAGCTTCATGTCTGTACATGGCTGTTAGATGCCACATATTTGATAAAAAAAAATTAACGATATGGAGCGACAACTGCACCGGACAAAACAAATGATCAAATGATACTGTTTCTGTGCATTTATTTGGTGACAAAAGGATATTTTGACGAGGTTCATCAGAAATACTTGGTTTCCGGCCATTCCTTCCTCAGCTTTGACAGAGATTTTGTCCAAATTGAGAAAAGGAAACGCGTGGAGAAATGTGAAGTTCCAATGGACTTGGTAAAACTAATGGTTAGTGCTACTCCAAAAAATCCATTCATTGTCACGATTATGCAGACCGAAGACTTTTTTGACTTCAAACAGGCTGCCAAAATGAGGCTAATTACTAAAGATTTACAAATTTCTAAAGCAAAATGGATCATTGTATTCATTGAGACTGGGACGCATTCAGACTCGTCAGACTTTAAACGATTTAGAAGCTTGTAAGTACACGAGGGTTTTCAAAAAAAATGTTTCAGAAGATACTATTCGAAATAGTACTTTGCCACCATTAGAATGTAAAAGCAAAATAAGCAATGAGAAGAAAGAAAACTTAAAAAAATGTATTCCTTATGTGAAAGAAGAAAATCAAGGATTTTTTGAAGATATTGTTCGTTTATAGTTTTTTTTCTATTTTTGTATGTTCACAAATAAAAAATCTAGAAAAACGATGTTTTATTTTCCTCTTGAACCATTTCATTTGGTACTTAGCCCACAATAAGAAAAAAGAATAATGGCACTTAGCACCTTCTAAGAATATCAAAGTTGTTTGAATTTTCTCTCTTGAACCAGAGTACCTACATGGAAAATCTGTTTGAATTTTTGTTTCTACCATAATTGAGTTCATGTAAAAAATTGGAAATATTTCTAAATGAAATGTGTGATGTTTTATAAAGTGTATATCAAATAACTCGAAAGAATTTTTTTGGCACTTAGCCCCTTATTTATTTCAAGGCTACAAGTGTCGTGTACATCGATTTTTCTAAAGCCTTCGATAAAGTACATCGCCCCACTTAGGAACTTCGGTGTCCATGGCAGCTTGTTGTAGTGGTTGACTTCATATCTCTCTGAGAGATCTCAATACGTCACATTGAACGGTTTCAGATCAGAAGAAAAGCTTATTGAGTCGGGTGTACCCCAAAGCTCGCACCTCGGTCCAATTTTATTTAGTATTTTTGTTAGCGACATTGAGGATATGTTTGTTAATTTTAAATAAAATTATTTGCAGATGATTTGAAAGCATACAAAGAAATAAGACAACCTTCAGACTATCTTGGGTTTCAGGACGACCTAGATCGTCTCTCTGATTACTGTCTTTTGAACCGACTATCAATTAACCTTAAAAAATGCTATCATATCTTGTTTTCCAAAAACATCAACCCTCCTCACGAACAATTGTATATTAACAACCAGCAGATTGCAGTAACTGACGAATTAAAAGACCTTGGTATAATATTAAACAAAAAGCTCACCTTTGAAAGTCATATAGAACATACGATAAGAAAAACCTTAAAAACCTTAGGTTTTATCCTCCGTAATACTGATGACTTCCAGGATTACAACACAATCACAACAATGTACAAAACCCTGGTGAGACCTATCCTCGAGTATAATACTGTTATATGGAATCCCTTTTATGATAGAACGATTAGAATATGTCCAAAGGAAGTTGGTTAGTGATCTGAATTATAGGTTTTTTCGTCACAGACACTATTTCGATTATCAAGCTATATAGTCTTGATTTTCATAAATTGGATCCATTATTTATTAGAAGAGAATTTTATGACTCATGCTTCGTGTTCAAACTTATTAACAATATCACTGATTCAGACTCATGCTTGCAACAATTATCACTAAATTGTAATCCTTCTAATTCACGTAATCGACTAACATTTTATCCCCCGCCATCTTCAACGAATTATCATTGTAATTCTCCCATAGTTAGATGCATGAACTCTTATAATATCATTTGTGACTCTGATGTTGATATCTTTGGCGACAACTTCACGTATTTTAAAAGAATATTGAGACAAAAATTAATTTTTTTCGATGGTATGGCTGCCGAATAAGGAATTTAGTCTTACATATTGTATGTTGTATAATGTTACAGATTTTCAGGATTAGGAGCTTTTTTTGACTCCATAATTAATATTAGGATTTTTTTTTATATTACCGTATACAGTGTGACCCACTTAAGACCGGAGCACCCCTATAAAATCAACATTTTTCAACCGATTCGAATGATTTTTTTTTCATTAGGTAGACATTCTAAAAGTCTACTAGGACACCAAATTTCATGAATAAATCTCTATTTCCAGGGACAACTAATCTCATTTTTCAAGGTCAAAAATCCAAAAAAATCACTAGCGATTTTTTTAGAAAAATTCTAACTACACCACTGGATTCGCGACACTTTCATATGGTCCTTATGTAAATATGGTTGAAATTCGCCAATCAATGAAAAAGCTATGAGGGGATCAAATTTGAAAAATATGCCGTTTAATCAACCCACCAATCCAATTTCAAAACTTTTATCAGAACTTTGTCTACACCACTGGATTCAGGAAGTCTCGAAATATCACTTACTGTAATTTCATCGAAATCTGTTGACAAATAAAAAAAAATTAGGAGATAAAATTGACATTTTCCTGAAATTCCATTAACATATTTTCACAATTTCCAAACGACTCATTTTTTTTTTAGCAGACAGAGTAACAAATATTCTACGTTTGAACAAAAAATTTGCAAAATATTATTCCAATTGTCAGGGTATACTACGATTTATTTTATGTTCTAATTGCTAAATTTCATTAGCGAATTTTTTCGTGAAATTTCGACTCAGCCACTGGATTCAGCATTCTTCATTTAGGTGAATCCTGAAATTATATTTGAAAATATTCATTGGCAACAAAGCTATAATTAATAATTATTAATTTTGATAACATGCCATTATTTTTGAATATTTCAGACAAATTCTTAGAATCGGCAATACTGTCAACACAAACGTAGATGATCATTGAGGTTTCTGATTGTTTTCGAGTTATAACATCTAGAATGGTATATTTGGAAAAAATTTAAAATCAATAATGTTGAGAAACCGGCTACTCGAGATATCGATTATTGTACAATCAACCAAGAACTTTCGAATGAACTGAAAACTTTATTTTGATTTAATTTCCAAATTTTACGATGGCTAACAAATGACATCGATAATACAACATTGAGTAATTTTGGTCCTAATCAATAAATTTCAAATTTTTGTTGCTTCCACCAAACCACCATTCAATTCAATACATTTTTAGTATCTCTTTCGAATATGATTAACATACAGTATTTTTGAGTCCTTCTGGTGTTATTTCTCTACAAGCTTGACGTATTCTTTCACACAACTCCTGTCTAGTTCTTGGGCGGGATTTGTAGACTTTTTGTACAAGAAGACCCCACAAGAAGAAGTCAAGTGGGGTCAAATCGGGGGACCTTGGTGGCCATCCAATCAATTCACTTCCTCGACCAATCCAGTGACGAGGAAACTGTTCATTCAGCCATTGTTTAATAATTCCAGCATTATGCACAGAGCATCCGTCTAATTGGAAATGTAAGTTTATTCGATCAACAATAGGAAGATCATGAATAGCATTCCATAGTTCAGTTCTGAGAAATTCCAGTAATTTGATGGCATTTATATTTCCTTCGAAAAAAAATGGGCCAATAATTCGTTCATTTAATATTCCACACCATGCATTAACTTTTTCCGAATATTGTCTTTTGCGGTTAATAACCAAATTAGGGTTTTCGGTTGCCCAAAATATTGTGTTTTGAGATGAAACAACACCGTTAGTCGTGAAAGTGGCTTCATCGCTGAATAATATACATTCTAAAAATCGTCTGTTACTCAGGTATTCTCCTTGTGCCCACAAACAAAATTCAAGTCGTTTTTCTTGATCTCCGTCTTCCAGGGTATGCAAAAATTTGGGTTTGAATGGTTTCATTTTGTTTTTTCGTAGGCATCTCCGTATATTTTCCCTTGGTTAATTCAAATCTAGGCTTGCCACTCTCAAACTGGCATTGGGATTATTCCTAAAGTAATCTAATACAACCTGTTCGTGTCCAATCCTTCTTCTCACATTATTCCTCAAAATATTCTTCGATACAGCGCCTGTTTCATTGAAACTTTTATTTATTCTGTGCACTGTACTATTACTGATAGGGGGCGATCTGGATATCGATCATTGAATATTGTGCACACTTCTCTTTCACTCCTATCATTGTATCCAGTAAGACGCACAATTTAATTTTTTTCTGGCAAAGACAATTGTAAAGCCATAACGAAATTTAGTCCTATTGCAATTGAATATTGATCAATACCTTTCTCACATCCAAATTGAGACTCAATCTGTCATTGACAGGGCTTACTTTTGTTTTATTCAAATAACTATTACAAATAATATCGTCATCACAGCCTACCTTTCTCGAGTTCGATACATTTTAAAATTTTCAATTCAGTAATTGTATTTTGACACTAGCGAACGAAGAGGGAAATAAAATAACTTTGTGGAAGAAATCGGATAGCCTGTATGAGTAAATAATACCAGAACCCAAAAACTCTGACAGTATCTTTCAAAAATTGTTTTAAATAAATTTTTATGATAAGCTGTATTTTCGACTTCATTACTTTATTCCGAATGTGTACTCGTTCCTCGTTCCTAGATGTTATAACTCGGGAACAATTTGTGTTATGAAAGCGAATTTCTATCAGAAACCTCAATGATCTTCTACGTTTGTGTTGACAGTATTGCCGATTCTCAGAATTTGTCTGGAATATTCAAAAATAATGGCATGTTATCAAAATTAATTATGCTATAGTTAGCTTTGCTGCCAATGAATATTTTCAAATGAAATTTTAGAATTCACCTAAATGAAGAATGCTTAGTCCAGTGGCTGAGTCGAAATTTCACGAAAAAATTCGCTAATGAAATTTAGCAATTAGAACATAAAAAAAAATCGTAGTGTACCCTGAAATTTGGAATATTTTGCAAATGTTTTGTTCAAACGTAGACTTTTTGTGACTCTTCCTGCTAAAAAAAAATTGAGTCGGTTGGAAATTGTAAAAATATGTTAATGGAATTTCAGGAAAATGTCAATTTTATCTCCTAATTTTTTTTTATTTGTCAACAGATTTCGATGAAATTACAGTAAGTGATATTTCGAGACTTCCTGAATCCAGTGGTGTAGACAAAGTTCTGATAAAAGTTTTGAAATTGAATTGGTGGGTTGATTAAACGGCATATTTTTCAAAATTAATTCCCTCATAACTTTTTTATTGATTGACGCATTTCAACGTTATTAACATAAGAACCATTTCAAAATGTTGCGAATCCAGTGGTGTAGTTAGAATTTTTTTAAAAAGATCGCTAGTAATTTTTTTAGATTTTTGACCTTGAAAAATGAGATTAGTTGGCCCTGGAAATGGAGATTTATTCATGGAATTTGGTGTCCTAGTAGACTTTTAGAATTTTTAGAAACCTAATGAAAAAAAAATCATTCGAATCGGTTGAAAAATGTAGATTTTATAGGGGTGCTCCGGTCTTAAGTTGGTCACACTGTATGTACTTTAGTTGTATGTTATGTTCTCTAACGACCAGTATAATATGAATTGTAAAAATACTTTATTTCACTTTGTATCACCCTATAATAGGATGTGCTCTTTGTGCATCTGTTGGGTGATCTCTTCAATTTAAATAAATAAATAAATATCTACCATATATTTTGATGACGTGTTGACAAAATATTGCAAGACGGATCTACAAAATCACCATTTTGCAGGTGACAAGGCGTTCTGATTCAAAAAGAACAGCCGATGTCGTATTTTTGAGAGATTGACAGACCATCAATGTCAAGTAATGCATCATTAGATATTGAAGAAAACTGACTTTTGGAAAAAAAAATTCTCTCAAATTTATCACGACGACCTGCTGATTCCGATAAATGAAAATATGACTGAAAATTATCCCCCCTAACTCCAGATGAACTTTTCAACTCGGGAACGGTTAAATATAGATCAATTTTGCGAACGCCAATCGATTAAGAATATGAAAATAGTATATTCAGAGTTTCAAGTCGATCGACAAAATAAATCACTCGTAAAAAGTCCCAAGGGGATTTACTCGCACAATTTACGCAAAATCTCATGCTGATTTCGAAAATATGTGATTTGTATATGCTCAGATAGATACAAGGTTCAGGATAAAAAGGAATAAAACGTTAAAAATTTCCTTGTACGATGTAACTTCCTCGAATGTATCTCCACGCGCTGATATCGAATCATACTACAGTTGGGATCCAGACTTTATAATTTTGGGATTCCGACTTCAATCTCGGGGCAAAAGAGATTATTGAAAAAAAGCTTCAACGTCTTCGTACAATATAACGATGGCGAATGGGTGAAGATCCAATAATCAAACTGTATTGTGAGATACCTAATACGGCACTCGAAATATCTTTTTATCGCCGATTCCCGTTCAGTTCAAATCACGTTAGTCAGCTAGTCTTCAGAAAATTGATTGGAGGAAATGTTATTCTTATGAGGTCGTGTAACGAGCAGCTATGAAAATTTAATGCTTGTAATTCGAATTGATTTTGCGATGGAAAATAAAACGAGGGCTTTATCGGGCGTTTAAACGATCTGGAGAACATGAATTAACACATCAAAATCGGTGTAAAGTTTGGTGATTGAATCGGTTATTGCCGGATCAAATACCAATAAAACCCCGTCATTTGTCTCAAATTAGCAATGACATCGAATATAATAGGATATAAAATTGGGTAAGCGCTGAAGGCGGAAGTTTCCGTTGCACTCTTTTTGTATATTCATGTGTTACTTGGCGTTATCATTGTGGATTGACATAAAAATCACGACTTCATTGCACAAACTGAATGAAACAGTAGGTAGAAAACACATGGGAATCACTTTTCAGTAGGTAAGATAAGTATAAAATATCCTATAAGATTCTTGAAGATTATTGAGCAGGAGATCGACAAACATGAAAAAAAAAATATTTGAAAATATTTCTGAACGTTGAAAACAATAATAAAATACAGTTACAATTATGAGATATCATATGAACGGAGTATTAAAATGTAAAGATACGAGGATGTATTGATATCTAGTTAGCCTAGACCAGTTCCCTGCTTAAACAAAATATCGCGTTATCATAGCAACGAACAATATCTTATTAGAAGTGTCAGTGTTTGACGTCAAAAAAGTAAACCAGAGTTATGCAATAAATTAGAAGAAAAAATATGTCCACCGAAATGAAAATCGAAAAATTGGAGTATCGAGCCATCATCAAATACCAGTATTTAAAAGGGTTAAGAGGTAAGCAGATTTACGAAGATATGCTTAATACCCTTGGTGATCAATGTCCTTCGTATGCGATCGTGAAAAATTGGACTGCAAGCTTCAAAAGAGGTAAATTTTCCATTGAAGATGATGACCGATGGGGAAGGCCAGTTTCTGTGTCAGTCCCTGATAATATCGATGCAGTTTATGACATGATTTTAACAGACCGTCGAATTGGGCTAAAACGGATATCTGAAGCACTGAATATTTCATACGAACACGTTCATCATATAGTTCACGTCAATTTGGACATGAGAAAAATTGCTGCAAAATGGATCCTCAAATGTTTGAATGTTGACCAAAAGCGTGCAATGGTAGTAGCATCGCGTTCGATCTGTGCTCGATTTGAAAACGATGTAGACTTGTAGAATTGTTACTATGGATGAGACTTGCGTACATTTCTACGATCCAGGAACAAAGCAATAATCCTGCACACAAATCTCATGTAGCCATGCAGAAATTCGTGATTTAGGGTTTGAATTACTACACACCCCCCTTATTCACCAGATTTGGCTTCGTCCGACTATCATCTCTTTCTTCAACTGAAAAAATGTTTAAAAGGTCGTAAATTTTCTTCCAACGAGGAGGTAATAAAAGCTGTGGAGGTCTGGTTTGCAGAGCAAGAAGAACCATTTTTTTGAAAGGTCTAGAGACGTTTCAGGTTCGCTGTAATGAATGTATCCAATAAGGAGGAGAATATGTTGGGTAATGAAATATTTTGACATTGAAATTTTGTTTGGTTCTATAGTAGGCTAAGAATTTTTCAATATATCCTCGTAGTATTAAATGGTGATCAAAATGAAAGAAATAAATTCGACAATGTCGAAGTAGTCTTATCTTCACACAATTCCACAAAACAGAGAAATAACGACAAACATCTGTCAGGCACAACTACTTCTCTGGCTAATACCACGACGGACATTGAACTATATTTAACAGATATTTGTGAAAGTTTCTTTCAAAAAGATCCGATTGCAAGTGTTTTTCTCATTATCAAAATGTAGATTATCCTTCATTTGGCTGGGGATGATCCCCTGCAGACATGCATGTCTCGAGGTTTCTGCCTCTCATCATTGCTAAGGTGGGTCGGACAACATTAGAGTCGTCCTGTCCCTGCGCACTAAATGATATTCCACCGTTTAACTGATATTTCTTCACAAATAAAGCCGCGACTCACAACTGAGTTGGTCGCAGCGCCATCCGCACGGAAAATCAAGAACAACACTTCTCGGACAGCACAGACAGCAGGAAGGGTTAACTGCAGTAATTTGAACGAAGGTTGAGAATTTGTGCCGGAGAGTATCACCAAAATGAAACGTATGAGAGTACATTGGAGAAATTCGATATCCATCATTTACTTTATTAAATGTAATCGAAGATGCTGGGAATAGGAATAATACAGATGTTAACAAGATGAGATGAGAACAAAAAAGAACAATATTAGATAATTTTTCCTCATCTTTTAAACTAAAGATGCTTGTAATTGAATATAATAATAACAATAATAATAATAATACTCCCTCATAAACACTCATAGAGGGTGCCCAGAGGCATAACCTGTGCGGGTAGAGGACGGCTATTATTATTATTTGCCGTTGCGCTCCGGGGGGACTTAATGATTTTTGGTGGCGTATCCACTTTTCAGCTGTAGGAAAACCCGGAAAACCTACAGGACCACCACGGGTGGTCGGCGCGAGCTTCAAGCAAGCACCAGACGCCGAGACTGCCATCTAGACAACTTACATTGCCTATCGACTCCTATGAAATTGAGAAAAATGTTCTTCTTCTCCAGGATTCGAACCTGGTCGAATGCAAGTGGAAGTTTAGAAGGCCGGCATCTAACCGCCTCGCTATCGAGCACCACACCAATGTAGATTTTGTGAATTCATTTGGGTGTCAAATTTTTTTGTATTCAACTACTCATAATCTGAAAATACCCCTTCAGATGAATAAAATATTCATGATGCGTTCTTTATTTTATTCCCATTCGCAGATATGTTCACAAAAATAGTATTTAATAATTTGTTTAATGAGAGAGGAAGGGAGTATATTTCATCAGCTATTCAATTAGGGATCAAAAGGCGAACGTCCCACCTCTACTAAGGGGAGAGACGACAGCTGCTGGCCAAGGAGCGGCGATCCAAAACACCCAAATGATCTCTCACAGCACGGCCGTGAAGAGGGATATGCAGGTAATTATCCTAAGCGACAGGGAGGACGGCACCGTTCTTCCAGAAGAGAGCGAAGCCATAAGGAGCAACCTGATTGAGCAGATGCTGCGGACCATGAAAGGCCCCGAAGGAACTCTGGCGTCGTGGAACCTGGATGGTTTTTAATAACCATCCAAAACCAAACTTTGCTGGAGCGCCTCCTCAATGGCTAGACTGCTCCAACCGTAGCGGGCGTTCCTTGGCTGGTGAGACTCACACGGGTGCTGTGCCTCCAGAACCGTTTCCTGAACTTACCTACCTACTAACAGCAGGAGAAAAAAAGGTGGGTCACCTATCATGTTTGGCAAAGAGCTGGAGCTAGTCCAGCAGGTCAAATACCAGGTTAGTTCCTTTTCCAGAAATAGCCCTAAGTATTTGACATGATCAGCTACTTGTAGTGTTTCGCCGAAGAATTTGGGTAGTTTCATGCCCCCCAGAATCCTTTTGCTTGTGAAGGGAATGAGTGTGATTTTGCTGGGGTTTGCCCTCATGTCGTCCGCATTAGCTTAGGTATAGTATCCGTGATTGTTTAAAGTTTACAGCAGTTAGTCAACTACCATATCCCGGGATGATAACCCGCCCTGTATCCCCTGGTAATGTTGGAGCATATTCATTATCACATTCATTGTGATATTAGACCAATCTTGATGTCAAGGTCTTATATAACAACTAGCATCTACGAAGTATCTGATTGTCTATTTGGAATATCAGGGAAAAAATCCACCATATCGTATATTTTTTATTGAAATATCTCAATAAGCTAACAATTGTGTACTTGAATATATCAGTCCCGGTTTCTTAACGTCGTACAAAATTTACTAAAAAAGAGGTTGGGACATTTATTAGGCGTCTTATGAAAAGCCTCCACTTTTATTGTAAAGTGCATGCTGGTATCTCGCTTCCATTTCAGTCTTTCTCCCGAACCGCCATTAGCGATCTTCACTTCATATTCGGTAACCCTATTGTATACGTAACCCTCTTCCAGTGTGTTTATTTGTAAATTCCTGTGATAAGGTCGATTTACTTAGGCTACACATTCCCTCCGGAATGTTTTTCTTCATGGAAGAGGGAGCTCGTTAAGATAAACGCGGGGGATGCAAATGGACTGGGTGACGATCGTCTGGAGAAGCGTGAGACGGCTGTGATTTTTATCAGTAAACGGGCGCAGAGTGGAACTTAAGAGATTTCTCAGGGTTTGAAAAAAATCCCATCACATCATCATCGTTTTTTTTTTCTATGTATTAAAATGGAGAAAAGGAGAAATAATGAGTGCTCGAGCACTATTATAGGCCAGGGTCGATAATTTTTGAGACCAAGAAAATAATGTAGCACTCTTGAACAAAGGTTCGCGTGCGGAAAAAATTTTTTTCTACAAGCGTGCGTGTTCCCTCCTATTCCCGCACGCAATTTAGTTTGAGAGGTGTCATATTCCCGCACTAGTGCGGAAAAAAATTTCCCGCACGCTAATGTCACTTCAAGTGGGTTATTCCCGCACTAGTGCGGGAAAAAGTTTTCCCGCACGCGAAAGTTTGTTCAAGAGCGTTACATCCTTTTTTTTAGCGCTTGTAGAAAAAATCTTGATCCTAACTCATACGGAAAGGTACTCTCCCGCACTCGACTGCTTACCCGAACTCCGCTTTGCGTCGTTCGGGTAACGGCAGTCTCATGCGGGAATAGTACTCTTTCCGTACTTGTTAGGATAATAACTATACCCGTACTAGTGCGGGAAACTCACTTGTAATGACTTAAGCGTGCGGGAAAATTACTCCTCTCAAACTAAATTGCGTGCGGGTATAGGGTGAATCACACAAGCTTGTAGGAAAAATAATTTACGGGCGATTTGATATCGGGGAGTGGAAGGGAGTGAGATTTTAAGGGTGGAAAACGGTTTATCACGATTTCAGGCAAAACTACGAGTACTATCGTAAAAATTTAAATAGCAGAGGTATAGGTTATTAATATATTCACAACTTTTGTATTCACACTTTCTTCATATAACCTCAGAATTTATGCGAAAAATTTAAAAACTTTTTTTTTCACTAAATTTAGTAAAAACTCACCTTTTTACGTCCCAAATACACTGTCATTTTTATGACTGAAAATATTCATTGTTTCCCCTTATTTTCATTTAATATCATTAAAGCACCCTAATTTTTAATCGAATATTCTCTCGTCAAAATATATGCATTTTTAAAAAAAGCGGTTTGTTGGGATGTCTACTTTCTGATGGTATGAAAGAAACATTCATTAATTACTATGGCAGATTTCCTCAGATAATATTAAAAATCTCGAATTCGACAAATTATGTGAAATTTTGATCTATTTATTAAATTTTACACTAATTACTCGGAAAATTTAAGTTCCCATGTTACAATTGCAAATCAGATATACTACTATAATCAACAATCAAATAAGATGAACCTAGTACTTTATCTACAATATTTTGAAAAAGTTGTAGGTAAGATAATATTTTAATTATATGCGTAGGTGCCTATTCATTGCTATTTTGAGATAACTTATATCCCTACCTGAATGTCCAACGGAAAATTTTTGCCCATCAGAAGATACAACTGGGTAGGTAAATAACTTTCAGTCAACTCCACGAAGAATCGAGATGTAGTCGGAAGGCTTATATCAGCCCAGACATGTTTCGAAGGATTAATCATTCATTATCAGTGAAAAGGATTGCTACATTGAGAAGATCTAGAAAAAAGTTGAATGTTATAATGGGAATAGAAACTACAAACTGGTATGTTATATACTATTATTATTGGAAACTACAAACTGGTATGTTATATACTATTATTATTGGAAACTACAAACTGGTATGTTATATACTATTATTATTCTATTCCCGTAACATTCGACTTTTCTGTGAATCTTCTTAATATAACCAACCCTTTTCCCTGAAAAAGATTTATTTTTGGTGGAGTTGACTGAAAGTTATTTACTTACCCAGTTGTATCTTACCTCAACTGTATGAGATGGATCACCTCCGATGGACATCAGAAGATATTTCATAAAGATGTGGTGAAGCGACTGTACCTGTTGATCCCCGATCAAATAACATAACCTAGATGAGTAAAGTCTCGTTCATACCCTCGCGAACTTCGCAATTTTTCAGCGAATAAAATGGCTGCTGACATGGTTCTGCATCAACGATTGGTCCGGCATGACCGGGAGCCATTTTATTCGCAGAAAAATTGCAAAATTCGTGAGTGTATGAACAAGCCTTAACTCGCCGCATACGCATTAAGATTTGTGCGTAAGGGTCATCTTCCCCCAACGGCAGTGTCGTGCGTTGTTAACAAAAATATTGAGGTTCAATAAAATACAAATAATAGAAACCCAATATGGAATGGAAACCTGAAATTATGATGAAATAATCTCCACAGGATTTTGAGAACAGCCGATGTTGATGAAGAAATGCAATCAAAGGAGAAAAAACTAATAGATTGGTGATAAGAATTTAAGATGAAGTATTTAAAAGATATATGAAATAGTCTTCAAATCCTATCTTTAACACTTAGAAAATCATTTATTTCTGCTTTTTTTGCAACCTCAATATTTCATGGATTTGAAATTTCACAAAATGATTCAAAAATAATTCGTAGAATTCAAATTTTTTTGTTTTATGCCATTTTCTGACCAAAATTGCCATTGTAATGTAACAATATAATGAAATTGTTCTTCGAAAATTCAGTAACTATTTTGCTAAAGGTACGCACGTATTTGAAAATTATTATTTGCATTATTTTAAAGTGTCCAATATGTATCTGTGTGCTTAATCTCATTAATAATAATTCTCATTCATTTCGTCTGACTGATGCGAGCTCATATCAAAATTAACAGTGGAGGCAATAATTTGATTGTAATATTCACCAACCCACAATTCCATTTCAGTATGTTTCAATTACTGTTTGGGTTGTCGCTAACTCATCTCGTTATGTTTTGATCTTTCCCTTGTACCTCTGATCGGTCCCTGATTACATTACGAAGGACCCCGCAGCAAACCATAATATGCCCCCCTTTCCATTTACAATTTACCTCTCCTAGGGGGTTGAACCACGAGGGCTACAAATATTCCTTGAAAGTGTCCCCCATGAAATTGAAATTGATTTTTTTTAGATTCCTCATATTGTTTACTGGAAGAGCATATTAAGGGTGGGAAGTTTTCAAAGTGACACTCTGAATGAATGCAATATGACAACTTTCACCGAAATGACCTGTATTACGAGAATACCGAGAATACCGTGGTCGCTAAACAAGAATGTGGATACGTAATTTGATAATTGAAAAGAGACCCGTTTGAGAAGTTTCTCGTTAGAAAGTAATAATCGACACCACAACCCCGTGATTTCTCCAATTCTGCTCCATATTCGCTATCTGCGACAAAATCCCCTGTGCCAAGTTTTCATGGAGTTTTGAAATATCAAGAAATGGTCCTTTTTGGGGGCCATATTTTATGTTTCTTAATGAATAGATCATATTATGGTCACATTTGAAAAACTACATGTTGATACATTATCATTTCTAGCTTGATTTCCACGGTTGGCTTCCCTTGTCTGATTTATGCCTATGTGAGGCAACCTTTGTAATGTCGGAATTTCCTTTCTTGATTCGAAAAAAGGTGGTCTTGAATTGAAGAGTGGGTTGGATAAAAGTACAAACGAGGGAGGCACACTCCTTCGACGATAGGCGTCGTCGGTGAATAAAGCAGTTCTCACAGACGTTGGACGTTGGTTAATTGAAAAGTTTACCCTACCTTGTACATCTTCTGAATCAAACCTGTTCACGAATTCCTCGGTTTCCGTGACCTGTGGTGTGGTGTTAGCCACTCCCAAATTTGCTGCTGCTGCAGCTTGTTGATTTCCAGTATTTTGCGGTGGTTGATTAGGCAGATTAGGCTGACTATGTTGTCTGTTTCGTAGATTGTATGATGGAGTATGATCTATTCCCATCGTGTCGTATTGGCTCCAGCTCCACGTGTGGGTGCCAAGTTGTAACGGAATCGGTTTCTCAGGGGGTTAGTATGGGATTCGGCTGGGACACAGCCAACTATGACTCGATATACTCAACAGTATTTAATTCAGATTTTGTTACATTTTTAATGAACCTGGACAGGTAACGGATAGCTTTAGCTGGTCTCGTTAATACCAGGATGACCAGGCGCACTATATTATTAACAAAATAAGATGAAGTATGAATTCAAATTACAACTGCCACAATGGCTCTTCAGTGTCGCACGCCTCTTCGACCTTCAACGCGTCAATCGTGAGTCGTCGGTCGTTCTCGCGAGGTCCCTTGCTGGTGGTGACCACCGAGAATATTCATGCCAAACGGGCTGCCTATACTTACGTTACATCTGCCCCCCCCCCTCAAGATCTCGAGGCAAGTGAAGACCTTCAGCAGGTAGAGAGTCTTGAAAATTAAAAAAATTTAATATTTCATAACTCTAAGAAAGTCATGATTTACCCTGCATGTTGTTCAAAAAAGGCTTACAAAACATTACTGTTGCACTGGCTGAGTGTAATACTGCGGTGTGGATAAAAACCCACTTATAATTTTGTGATATTACCATCAGTTAATCGTAAACTATACATAGAATTTTTGTGTGTCCACGGTAACGTCTGTTCAGAACCCCGAGTTCAACAACATATTGAAAATTTGGACAAATTGACCGAAAGACTTTTTGCATAAGATGTGTGCGTGGTCCCTTCTTTTTCATTCGTTTTTTATATAAGCATTCATAGATTAATTTTCAGTGGGTTTATAACGTTTTGAGTAAAATGTTCACTGATTTCTCAATACTCGAAATATGAATGAACTTTGGGTCAATGAAGAGTTGTGTGAAATTGTAATTGATAGTTCATTAAATTGAAATGTATTTCTGAATCCGATGGTTCGAATTACAATTTTGAAACGTAGGAAAAACAATCCATATCGAGAGAACTTTCTCAAATCGATCGAAGACGGATAAAAATATATTTGAATAATCCGCTCGCTATTCACTCACATTCAAGCTATAAAATCCAATCCGGATGACATTAATTTAACATTTTTTATTCTCCAGACGATTCCGTCCCTTAAGTGTGCATTCAACTTGAACCGCCCTCTCGGGAGCTCTAGTTTAATGTAATGCTGAAAGATTGTATCCTCAGGAAGTAAATTTGGCGGAGATGTGGAGCGATGACAGTTTGCACATTTATCGATTCAGCAGATAAACAATGTGCTGCCGGCCACGCCGCTTTGGCACACCGTCGTCGTCGCTGTACCGTTACAGCGGAGTTACTGTTTCTAAGGTTGCAAGATTTTTTCTTATCGGTATTATATTTTGCTGACACAGTCCGTGTTTGACAATAGCGTATCACTATAGGTAGGAAACGGATGATTTAGACCTCTTTCATATCTTTGATCGACGGGGTGAAATGTTTCACACACATTATTTGAAGCACGCTAAATATTGGTAAATTAAGGCAGTTCTGATCGAACTTTTGACCGTCAATTGATACAATAAAATATTGCTGATCATCTATCTCATATAGGTACTCTCAAGGAACTAGAATATGAAATTCTAACAAGAAAATCAGATAAAGAACACATTGAATTGTTGAAACGGCAAGTACATGATAGTTAAATAAATCCTCCTTTTTTCTAAACTCGCCTCTTTGGTGTTTTGATGTGATATGCCGAAAAAAAAATATCGTAATTGAAAAAATAAGAAGGCTTGGCTTTCAGATGACATTATCAAAGTTGGTAAACTTCTAAGAGGTTTGTTGTAACTATGTACAACCTTGAGGGTAGTTGATCCTCATTAGATGAAAATTTATAAAAATATCATGAAAGAGGGGCGACACCACTTGACGGAAGACCATAAAACTAATAATGAAATATGGTGGATTACGTAATCCAATCTTCCGCAAAAAAACCTATACAATAGGTATGGTCGTCGGCAAGTATTCAACAGAAAACAACTACTGCCCCCTACGACCATTGAATTATATCTGTTTAATACTTGGCAAAGTTTTCTACCAGAACCACTTTGCAATGCATTTCAAATATTAAAGCTGAAATTATTTTTCGATTTAATTGGGGGAACACCTCCGTACCGGTTTCATGGTCATTGCCAATCATCAGCGAAGGCTAGTTCGACCCAATTGAATCGAAAAATCCTTTCATCCTAATTGGAAATCCCTGAGACAAACACTGAGGTATGAATTCAGCGCCATCTCTGTGTTCCAGTTTAAAATGCACTCCGACTACGTGTCGACTTCAACATTGGATTACGTAATCCACCATATTTCATTATCAGTTTTATGGTCTTCCGTCAAGTGGTGTCGCCCCTCTTTCATGATGTTTCTGGCTTCATGTTTCAGTGTTTGTCTCAGGGATTTCCAATTAGGATGAAAGGATTTTTCGATTCAATTGGGTCGAACTAGCCTTCGCTGATGATTGGCAATGACCATGAAACCGGTACGGAGGTGTTCCCCCAATTAAATCGAAAAATAATTTCAGCTTTGATATTTGAAATGCATTGCAAAGTGGTTCTTGTAGAAAACTTTGCCAAGTATTAAACAAATATAATTCAATGGTCCTAGGGGGCAGTAGTTGTTTTTTTGTTGAATACTTGCCGACGAATTTACCTATTGTATAGGTTTCATTGCGGAAGATTGGATTACGTAATCCACCATATTTCATTATTAGTTTTATGGTCTTCCGTCAAGTGGTGTCGCCCCTCTTTCATGATGTTTCTGGCTTCATGTTGAAGTCGACACGTAGTCGGAGTGCATTTTAAACTGGAACACAGAGATGGCGCTGAATTCATACCTCAGTGTTTGTCTCAGGGATTTCCAATTAGGATGAAAGGATTTTTCGATTCAATTGGGTCGAACTAGCCTTCGCTGATGATTGGCAATGACCATGAAACCGGTACGGAGGTGTTCCCCCAATTAAATCGAAAATAATTTCAGCTTTGATATTTGAAATGCATTGCAAAGTGGTTCTTGTAGAAAACTTTGCCAGGTATTAAACAAATATAATTCAATGGTCGTAGGGGGCAGTAGTTGTTTTTTGTTGAATACTTGCCGACGAATTTACCTATTGTATAGGTTTTATTGCGGAAGATTGGATTACGTAATCCACCATATTTCATTATTATAAAAATATGTTGAAGGAGCATAAGTCAGTTATTGAAAATACGAAAATTTTCAGAATAAAAATGAAGAGATATGGAAAATAACTGATTCTGAACTGGGAAAACAAAATACGTCAGATACCAGAATCATCTCTTTGAAGCATAATTCAAAAACTATGGATGATATACGTGCATGAGGTAGCAGAAGTATTTGCTGACTACTTTTCTAAGGCTTATGCTCTGAAAAAACACGAAAAATAAAAAATGAAAAATCAACCAGTGATGAATCAGTCCTACAGGCAAGGATATTTTTCCACTGAATTCAAAAAGGCTTTGGAAATACCTCTATAAAAAAAGTGATGACAATGACATTAATAATTACAGACAAATTTCCTTGATTTATTCCTTGTCCAAGATATTTAAAAAAGTAGTAACTAACAGATTAGTGGATCACTTGAAAACAAACCAACTCAATAATCAACATGGCTCATTTTCTCAATTTGATTTATGCAGAAATTGACGCTAATAACGTTGTTATCAGTCTGTTTTTCGATCTATCGAAGGGCTTTGACACGGTATCTTCGGATTTTTCAACCCATAAGACAGCTGCACTTGGTTTTCCAGAAAATGTTTCAACTTGTTTGAGATCATATATGGAAAACCGTTGTATGACTGTCAAAAATAATACTGTAACAACGAGCGAACAGAATTTTAAAATGGGTGTTCGACAAGGTTCGGTTTTGGGTCCATTATTATTTGTGCTATTTGTTGATGACTTGCCTGAATATATAAAGGTCAGTCATTTAACTATGTTTGCTGATGATACCACTATCACAGTTCAATCAATAAAGTTCAAATATCGACCATTCACTTGTTAAGGTTACCAAAATCTTGGATACATTTGCATCTTGGTGTGACAATAACAGGCTCATCCTGAACCCTTAGAAGTCAATGTATATGAAATTTTTCAACAGGAAGGATAGTATACCAAAAGAAATAGTCTTCAGTGAGGAAATGGTTATGTCGCAAGAAGTAAAATTCTTTGGAACATCAATAAAACATTTGAAATTCCGTATTACAAAGGAAGATTTCTTGAGCATTTATTTTGCCATGGCATTTTCACATATATCACAAAACATAATGGCATAGGGGTGTGGAACTTATTTAAATAGGAGTTTTTGTGAGCCAAAAGCATATTTTGAGACACATTTTCGACATGGACCATCGTGATAGTTGCAAATCGGTTTTCATCAGAAAAAAACTGTGATTCGTTCCGTGTATTTATATTTTCGATTGTGGTAATTTTACAAGAAACAACCTTGAGTACTTCGGAACGATAGCATCAATACATACTTATAGTACAAGATTTGGGGAATAGTTGCGAATACCAAATCATAAAAC
Source organism: Chrysolina americana (assembly GCA_958502065.1). Taxonomy (NCBI): domain Eukaryota; kingdom Metazoa; phylum Arthropoda; class Insecta; order Coleoptera; family Chrysomelidae; genus Chrysolina; species Chrysolina americana. The sequence continues at coordinate 15,311,701 of OY293415.1, forward strand.
CTCTAGATACAAAAACTCCCCTGCTTACAATGGTACAACAAATTACCGAGTGAGATAATAAAGTCTCAAAGTGACCAATCATTTATTAAATTTTATATGTATTTCTGTAATAAGCTGTTGAATTTTTATTTAATAATTGTGACTGGTGTTTATCATTTGTTCATTATATCAATATATTTACTGACTATCTAACCCACCATAAGTATGTATCCCATTGTACCAAAGTGTTTAATGAATTATTATTATTATTTTTTTTCCATACGGAATGTACCAGTCAGGCCCTGTCTCCGGAGCTCCGATACTACCGGAGGGCGCGCTGGTGTATCATTAACCCCAGCAAACACTCCCCACGTCCGTGAGGTGAGTGATTACTGGGTCCGAGAATCATGTGCCCTGAGTAAACCGAGTGAACCAAGAATAATGGCCTTCTGCATTCTTCCGGCTAGGTTTTCTGCCGCATAACGGCATGCCGGTATGTTTTTCAGATTTGAGAGCAGCTCGTCCATCATTCCACCAAGGACCCCTATTATCAGAACCACCATCTTGACCATCTTGACCGAATGGTTTGGATAAAGCCTGCGGAGTTCAAAGAGAAGATCTCGATATCTAGTCCGTTTTTTCTACTCTTTTCGGACGATGTTCGTTTCGCCAGGAGCTGAAAACTCAATGACGAAAATCGTCCTACTTTGATGGTCGAGGAGTACTACATCAGGCTTATTGGCTTGTATTTGCCTGAGGGTGGGGAATGAGTAGTTCTAATAGACTCGGCACTTCTCATTCTCCACAACGGACTCAATGTCTCCCGGAGCATAAGGCAACACCGGTGTCTCGTCTACACCGTACGAGTGTCGTAGATAGTAGTACAACACTCGTAGGGCCGCGTTATGCCTGTGGATATAGGCTGAGACCGCATAAGCTGGACAAGCTGACAGCAAATGCATTATGGTCTCAGCTGCCCCACGACACGCTCTGCATCTAGTGTCAGGGACCTCTATACCCATCACGCGACTACGGTAGACGAGGGTGTTGAAGACACCATCCTGGCAGGCCATTATGAATCCCTTGGTTTCCGACTTCAGTCCACTTGACCTGAGAAAAGCGAAGGTCAGGTTTCTGGATAAGCCAAGGTCTTCAATGTTCTTGAAGAAGACCCCATGCATTGGCTTATCCCTATGTAGCTGTGAGAGTCTGTCTAAGAAAATGAAATGAAATGTCACCAGATGGAATCTGTTGCCTGTTGACAAAGAAGTGGAGCATTTCTACAAAAACGTGTATGAGAAGACAAGTTCAAAATAAATTTTTATTTTGCCATGCTGGATACCGCAATGAATTCAATCGATGAAAGGTTTACTCAGATGAAGAAGATCAACTCTGCTTTTGGATGTCCTCATAACGTTCATGAGATGCAGAATGAAACTCTCAAAGCTGCTCCTCTGTCGTCATGCAGACTCTAAGGATGCTGATGAAACATAGCTATTTGGCGAATTACAAGCTATTGCAAGAAGGATACCTAATTCATTTAGTGCAGTGTTACTTACTCTTCCTATGCGTCTGTGGCCAGTGGTGAGCGCAGTTTTTTTAAACTGAAACTAAAAATTATAATATACCTGCGCTTAACAATGACTCAAGAAAGACTTATGGGATTGCTGCAACAATTGATTTGTATGAAATCGTTTTCACCAAAATTAAGGCAAGAAAAATTTGTCTTATCTATCATAACCTTTTCTTAAAGTTTTACTGTTCCATACGTCAACAAAGAAGGTGTATACTCTTTCATTCATGTAATAAATAAGTACTTTACTATATTATAGTTTTATTTCGTCACAAATTTTCTTAAAAGAGCGCCTAGGATGCCAGGAATGGTCGGGACATCGCTGCTAAGGTAAGAAGCCTGTTTGATCGAATCGCTATAAATATCGCTAGCCCGTTTCCACCATCTGAAAATGGAAATAAGTGCAATCTTGTGGCAATATATTACTTCAGCAAGGGGCACGAAGCCTATGCCCTGTCCAACCAAGAAGCCATCACCGCCGCCGACGTCTTCGCAAAGAAGTGGATTCGTCGATTCGGTCTCAACTCTCAGTTCGACAACATTCATGAATGAGTCCGTTTGATCATCCAGAGTTCAACCTGCACTAACGGGATGAATTCAAGCTGGTGACAACTCTATAGTTATAGTTCAATTTTTGTATGTACTAATCACGTTGGTATTTTTTAATTTTCTCGCTTTATGTTTCCCACTTCGTCTTTTAATTGTGTTAAATTTCAGTTATGACAATTTTTTTCATTCTAATAGACGTTACGGAAATAAATTTTTAAGGATACATTTATTACCTATTCAAGTGAATCATTGCGAAGAAGTACTACAATAGTACTGTTTGTGCCATAACGTTCGTGCGGATACAGACCTGTACACGTCCTTTCGAAAAGTTATAGCGGTATTTCATCGGAAGAGTAAGAGAGAGAAAGCGCAAAACAATAGTCTCAAACTTGAATTAGCTACGTTCGAGCGGAGAATTTTGAGCGATAACCCGAGTAAAGAAGTTAGAGCAGCAGATAGACAAACTGGGGTTAGTCAATGTGCGGTATGAATACTAAACTATCTGGAGATGCGGAATTTACCTGAAGTTTTCTAATAAAATGTTAGCTTTCCATACAACAACAGAATGAACCATTTATTTGTTTATTAAGAGTTGAGTAAAGTTCCAAAGTTCATGTATTAGTTGGGTGAAATTACTCCGAATCGTTGATTTCGATCTTGCCTCAATCAACTGAGCACATACTATTGTTGGTAATGATCACCAAACTTTATGATAATATCGACATGAATTAGTATACAGAAGGCTTTTCCATTTGTACAGATATACAGGGTGTTCTTTAATTGGAATTCGTCAAGTGATCGTGTTTCATTCCATATGTGTGTGAATTCAGTTCCTGCTAAATTCAGATTTTAGTTAGGTCTCATACCAGTGTTTGAAAATAATTTCATATCAAACTGAAGGGAAAATGTCCAGGAGTACATTGATATAGTTTATTTTGTTTGGTAATTACTCATTTCTACGCAATAACGATATCAAAATTATTAATTGCAACCAACTGTTAATAAAAACAACACTTCTTACAATCGAGTGTTGCTGGTAAAAAAACAAAGATACGAATCTATCTCCTTTAAACGTGGGAGAAGCTAGGTGACCAACTCCGAGTCCTAGTAAAGTGATGACGATTTATCAGAAGGAATGGATAATCCGATTAGTAACAACCAAATCTATGAATGACTAAAGGATACTAAATTAAAAAGTGAACAAGCCGCAGAAGAACTCAAGAAAGAGGTACGCTCGATACGAACTGAAATCCTAGAAGAACTTCAAAGTGTGAAAAACGAAAATTTATTTCTCCGAGAAGAAAACAAAGTACTGAAAGGAAGACTAATCAATATCGAACGAAGAATAAACGTCTGCTACCATGCACTGTAACCACGGACAGCCATTAGGCTTTGTGGTTTTTCAGTTGATTTGCAGACAGCTGAATAATTGTGACTGTAGTACTATTGTAAATCTGCGAATTTTGTACAATTCTGTAGTTTCTGTGAATAAACATTATTATTATTATTATTATTATTATTATTATTATTATTATTATGTGAGGCGGATCAAGGGTGTAATTATATTTGGAAAATTAATGATAGGAATCATTAAACTATGGTCCAAAAATGTTCTCCCTACGAAAATACGGGGAGAAATGATTCAATATCACCGTCACCGCATGACATATTTAAGTCATATTGCGTCAATAGGATATTAGGACATTTGGGCCCGACCAACTGGGCACAGGCCAACTTGGCGCTGCCAACTAGGCGCAGGGACTACTGGGCACAGGGATGACTGGTCGCAAAAAAATGAGACACAAAATTATGAGCAATGCCCAATAAAAACTCTAACATATTATTGCGGTTGTAATTAGTTACAAGCCTGATGATTCGCTCATCCAGCCGTTGATACTTCTTGAGCTTCGCCGGTGGTTCATGACCGGCAACCAGCTCCGCATAGTACTTGTCCAGACCATGCTGAATCTTCCTCATGGCATCGATGAGTTTCCAAATTGTAGAATGACTTATTTGGAGTTCATCTTTGAGACGTCTATGAGCTGCCTCGACATGATTTCTCATCCTAGGACCCTCTGCACACATTGCAACCGGAAACATAGGGGGACGCCTTCCTTGACGTCTTCTGTTAGATCGGCCGATGTGCTAGTCTTTCAGCCAATCGAGGAGAGGTTGAAGCTCTACAGGAAGCTCTTTACTGAGTGAATCGAGGGCAGATTCCACGTCCTCAGGCGGCACAAATGCTGTAGCCCCTTCATTTTATTGATTTATTCATATATTAACGGGTAACACCCAATTTGTATGATACAAGTTTTACATATCGTGAGATTGTTAACACTAGAATTAACCTAACATTTGTAAAATTAACAATAATTACTAATATTAGTGAAGAAATAACAAAAAGTACAAAGAAGGTAAGACATTGCTATCACTCACTATTTGACAACATTATTAAGTAAGTGAGCATATAGAAAATGATTTGCAATTCAAAAATCATTCAATAAGTCTCAATCTATTTCGAAGCATACCTTCAGTCTCATTTAACACATCAAATTTCACATTGTACCATTAGAGATCATTCTAGATAAGGCTGAATGCTTGCCATAGTTACACCTGTGAAAATCAGGTGAGAAAGTTTGCGTATTCCGTGTGTTACGAGAGGGGACATGAAAATTTACTTGAGAAAGAAGAGAAGGACAATTTATTTTGGAAATGATTATTTTATGAAGAAATTTTATATCTGCGTGTACTCTACGCGTTCTGAGTGTTTGTAATCCAGATGTCATACGAATTTCAGATGGTGAATGGTCGGTAAGTGGCATGTTTAATTTGAAAGCTAAATACTTCAGAAACTTATTCTGAATTTTTTCGAAGTTGTTTATATGCAGCTCGTATGTTGGTGACCAAACACAAGTACAGTATTCTAAGATTGACCTTACCATTACAAAATATAGAGTTTTTATAGAATATACATTCGTAAAATCTCTTGTAGTCCTGCTCATGAAACCTAACATTTTTATTGCTCTGTTAATTATTTGCTCAAAGTGATGGTGAAAGTCCATTTTGATGTCCACCACGACACCCAGATCACGAAAAGACTTAACACACTCGAGTGGCTCACCAGATATATTATAGATCACGTCATATTTATCCATGGTTCGATAAAAAGACATACTTTTACACTTACTGACATTAACTTCGATGAGGTTTTCAGAACACCATTCAGAAAAAGCAAAGAGATCCATCTGAATTTTCTCACAATCAGTGAGAGATGTAATAGTCCCAAGTGACTTCCCTATGGAACACCTGAGCTGACAGAAATTTCATGAGATGTGTAACCTTTGATTTTCACGAGCTGTGTTCTGTCACGAAGGTAACTTGCGAGCCAATTTAACATATTTCCAAAGAAACCAGTAGCTTTTAATTTCTCATATAAAACCCTATGATTGACCGTATCAAATGCCTTGGAAATATCAACTTGATGTTTATTTTCCAAGGCATTCAAAATAAACTGAGAATATAGTAGCAGATTGGTACATGTAGATTTACCTTGACAAAAACCATGCTGTTGATCAATTATCACCTGATTTAGGGGAGCTCTTATATTATCACATACGATGTGTTCATAAACTTTTAGTATTGTTCTCAATATACTAATAGGACGAATGTTTTTTATATTTGCTTGGTCGCCGGGTTTGAATATTGGTGTAATGAAACTAGATTTCCATAATTGAGGAAATTCCCCTAAATCCAGTGATGCAGAGAAAAGGAGGAAAAGTGGTTTAGCTAGTGTAAATCTACAAGTTTTAAGCAACATAGGATAAACTCGGGTCCTGGACATTTGTTTGGATCCAACAGTGATAATTTGTCAAAAATAATTTCCAAACTGATTTTGCAGTTATTGATATCAATGGTTTTGTCATAATTAAAAGTTGGTATTTGATCATCAATGGTAACTGGTTTGTAACTGATTGAAATTGTCTTGCAAATGCATTTGCAATATCATTGTTGTTCAAAATTGTATCGTCGTATAGTAATTTTGGCATTGATAGCAAAATCGGCAACAGTGTCGCATCGCTGTTGTATTTCCAAGGTTCCTAGGTGATTTCTCATGTTTTGCTTGAAATGGAAGAAATAACCTTTATACCCGCACTTCGGGAAACGAAGTTTTCATGCAACAAACGCGGCCTGTTCGGAATCGCAGGATATATACTTTGGTTTCAGATCTCGGCCCGCAAGATCCTGCAGCATCTCGAATATTTTGCTGTATATGGACTGTTGCTCATTTGGAAGCAACGCATACAGGGTGAAATTTGAAAACTTTCAATGCGAATATCTCGCGAAATAAAAAAGTTAGAAAAACGCCGTTTTGCACAAATGCTGAAGAGTTAGGGGGAACTAGAACCACCATATTTCAGTGAAGGGATGAGTCACCTCGTCGGCGCGACACACCCCAACTTTAAAAAGTCAAATAGCACTACCTCTTTTATGACACCTCAAATGAACGATCTCAGTCAGTAGTATTCACCTGTACAAGACTTTTTTTCCACCCACTACAGGGTGTAAGAAAAACATAAAGTCGAATAAAATAAAATGTATTGTGTTAAATGGATATTTTATTTGATCAGATGTTCAAAATGCATTCCTTTCATTCTGTTGTAAACAATAGTATAGTCGATGTTCAAATGCCATTCTGACATTTTGGAACACATCTCTTGTAATAGATCTGCATTCTGCAATAATGCGTTGTCGAAGATCTTCTATTGAAGTAGGTTGTGTTTCAAATACGACGGATTTCAAATGTCCCCAGAGAAAAAAATCGAGGGGTGTTACATCGGGAGATCTCGCTGGCCATTCGATTGAACCTCTCCGTCCAATCCACTGACCTGGAAAAGCATCATTCAAAAATTGCCTGACTGGCAAAACGTAGTGGGGTGGTGCTGAAAATGTATTGAATCTTCATTCAGGTTTATTCAGGTTCCTATTTCCGTCAATGTCCAACTAATTTTCTATTTTGGCAACAAGTAAAGGTTGAATGATGGTGTTTATTTAACATTTCGAAATAAGTATCGCCATTAAGATTGCCATTAATAAATACCGGCCCAATCACTGTGTCACCTAAAATTCCCGCCCAGACATTTCATTTTTCTGGATACTGTGTCCTTTCCTGAAGACATGCGGATTTTCGTCACTCTAGTACCTACAGTTGTGTTTGTTCACTGTACCATTTAAAAAAAAGTGGATTCGTCGGTAAAACAAATATTTTTCAGCAACTGGGGAGTGATACGTAACATTTCGGTCATGTTCTCGCAAAATTGAATTCTTCAGGGTCGTCCTCCAGTAACTCCGGAAGAATGTGCATTTTGTATGGGTGAAACTTATGAAGTTTGAGTACCCGACGGATAGCTTGATGAGAAATTCCTGTTATGGCTGAACCTTGGCGTAGAGACATTGTAGGATTCATAGCAAAATGTCCTAAAACTTCCACTTGTGCCGCTTCATTAAGTACTCTTGGACTGGTCCTTTTTTGCCACTGATCCTGCTTCTTCAAATTTAAGAATCAGTTGTCTGATGTAAGTATGACTTACATTTTTTCCGGGGTTTCTTTCGTTAAATGCTGCAGCAGTTCTTAAGGCACAACGATTTTCAGAACCATAGATAAACACCATCTGAATTCTTTCCGGCAAACTGTAAACCATGATGACCAGAAAATAGTTCGCAATTTTTACCAACATTGATAGGTAGGTACGAACCCGATAAAAACAATGCTAGATTTTCGAGTACTTTTTATTTATTCTGAAGGAATGCTCCAACATAATTTTGTTTTTTGTTTACAACAAACTGGAATACATGGTGACCATCTAATGAAATGAAATATCCTCTTAATAACAAGAATGGAATTTGAAAATCGATTGTACTATTGTTTAGAACTGAATGAACCGCATTTTGAACATCTGATCAAATAAACTATCATTTTCACACAATACAATTTATTTATTCGAAATATGTTTTTGTGTTGGATGAAAATGAAAATTCTTGTACAGTGGAATACTACTAAATGAGACCTTTCATTTGCGGTATTACAAAAGAGGTAGTGTCGTTTGACATTTTACAGTTGACGTGTGTCGCGCCTAAGGGGTTACTCGTGTCTTCACTGAAATATGGTGGTTTCAGTTCCCCCTAACTCGTTAGCTTTTGCGCCAAATGGCGATTTTCTAACTTTTTTATTTCGCGAGATATTCGCATTGAAAATTTTCTTTACACCCTGTATACGGCAGAGTCGATTCCGCCGTTCTTGGTCACCATCACCGTATACACTTTGCAAAAAAGCTATGGAGCGATCTTGAAGGTACCATCTGAATGCCATGCTTCTGAGGATTTCAGATATGGAAGCCATGTCTTTCTCTCAAATAAAAGTATGCGATCATCGCCTCCACTGTCGTCCAAAACAAAGTCTTCTTCGTGAGCTCCATGGGATGTATATACCAACTCCAGGATTTGCAGGAACAACAACACTACCTAATCTTGCTCTGTGAATCAACTTTTCGAGAGCCGAAGTACTCGGAAGAACTCCAAGACATGATGCAAACACAGCTTTAGCTGAGCAGCCATTCATGATTTGTGATGTGCCCTATACGGTAGTTCCAGCTCGGTTTTTCAGCTGTGTTTTGAGTCGACGTTGGCTTTAAACAGGCTCCATGATGCACAAAAATTTGCAAATTTTCTCATTTATAGAAATACTCTACCCTCAATGATGAGGTAATGAAATTAAGCTCTGGCTACCAATATATCCAGAAAATCATACCTGCTCTCAATCTTGTCAATGAATTAATCAATATCATATCGTTTCTTAACCTGCTAAAGTTTTTCCGAACATTACTCATAATATCATAATCTTATCTCATCTCATTTTTTTTTTCGCAAGTCTTTGCGCCTTGTTGTCCTTGTGCCTAGTTGGCCGCGCCTAAATGTCCTAGACCCGTCAATAGTGATATTTTATAAAACTGCATGTTCTCAATAAAAACAACAGGAAAACTAACCGATGAGTTTTCTTTATACAAGGTATTTCTCTAATTTTCGTTAATGTTACCCTCATGTAATCTTCGGTCACACTGTTAATATTCATTATTGACGTGTCAAGTGACCATATGGGACACGTATACTTTCAAACTCCTCGGTATATATGAAAAAATACATATTTCTTGAATTCAGTAGATCTTTCCGGATATATCCAACAAAGAAACATCAATTTTCATACAATCCGACTCATGACGTTGATGCTTCATTCTAAAATTATTTTCATTTTCCGTAACTCCGAAAAAATTATGATTTACCCTGTATATTGTTTAAAATATGCCGAGAAAACATACTGTATGTAGCACTGGCCAAGTGTAATACTGTGATACAGATAAAAAAAAACACCAATACAAGATACAAGATTTTGAAAAACCGATATTTTTAATAATTCAACACCCTGTATTTTGAGAACAAATACATTTTAGATACATCTTGAAGAAAAAGTTGTATTTCAGCAGGATCTATCACATATTCAGTTTTTGTCAAATTCTGAGCAACTTCGTTTGGCGCCTATCGATACGGAAATAAGCAAATTTATCAAAAACGGTTGCCCCTGGCGTTGTTGAGCAAGTATAAATGTTCTGCAAAGAAAAGGTTCAAGACTGAGATTCAAATATGAAAAGTTTCAGAAGTTTACTGTCGAAAAAGTTAGGGTAAATTAAAAAAATTGTGATGGCGTACATAACAATTAATACCAAATTTTCATATCTCATCTCAAAAAACCCCGTTTACCAATTATGGTGCGAAAATGTTAGTTTTTGCAAAAGATATTTAAAATAATTGAAAATGAAATTTCAACACCCTGTATCTCCGAAATGACACATTTGCGGACACATATTCATATGAACTTTTTACTTCGAAATTAGTCAAAGATTTGCTATTCAAAGTTTGTACAAGTACTCAATAGACACCCTGTATATAGTTGTGACATGATTCGTTATGATATGACATTTGGTGAAATTTTTTCTCAAAATCATACACAGTTATGAACCATTTAAACTCAACAAGGTGGGTATCATGTATGGTCTTGGTAAAATTTCGATGCGTTCCAAGCAATAGAAATCATTTTACGATAGAAAATCCTTTAAGAGCAAAAAAATTCCATTAGCAATTAATGATAACATATTGTTGAACATTTCAACATCATCAACAAAGCAAGACAAGTTAATAAAATAAACAAACTGAATATGGTTGTTGAATACAAAATGAAATAAAAGATGACAGTTCAAAACTTAACAAATTTAAATTGCACCCAGAATAATTATAAAATATGATAGAATTTATTGAAAAGGATACAAAACAGGTTCAATTCATCAAATAGAATAATTATATATAATAATAGTTTATAACAAGTTTCATGTAGAATAGTAATCAGGTGGTGTTGATAATGAAAATCCTAAAAGTCAAAAAGTTTATAAGGTAATTAAAAACTCTGATTGGCGAGGAAGGAAAAACTAAAGCGGTAACGAGATAGCTGAAAAACTTTGAGAGAAGAAACATCGTAAAAAGTTGAAAAGTGGAAAATTTGTGTTAAAAAGTAACATAAAAAGAAATAAGACACTATAAGAAGACAAGCAAGTATTCCCTGTGATTTGAACTAGTCATAGTAAAAAATCAACACGAAAATTTAACTTACTTGAAGAAAAGAAAACTATCCACGTACATGAGCTGCTGCAGATACCTCACAACAATAGGAACACGATATAAGTTGTTATTTGAACATTCCCAGTGTTTATAAAACATAAACAACACCAAAAGAGCACTTATCTTTATTTTTTAGACAATCGTCATTTCTAACCTCACAATAACACAGTATATTGAAAGAAAGTAATCTCATCCGGTGCGTAGACTAATGAACCTGACTTGCGAAATGAGAAGAAAAATATGTTCCATGATGATTTTCATATTCCCACTAAGGAAAAGATATTTTTCGTAGAAAAATTAGTTTTCTGTTAGAACAAGGTGAAAAATGGATCATTTGAGTTGAAATTTTCCCGTTTTGATCCATTTTCAATGTTTGATTTTTAGAAGTTTAGTAAAATAACTTGAAGATTGAAGTTTGAACTTCTTTGAGTTGGGAGTTGAGGGTTGAGAGTTGAGTGTTGAGAGTTGAGAGTTGACAGTTGAGAGTTGAGAGTTGAGAGTTGAGAGTTGAGAGTTGAGAGTTGAGAGTTGAGGGTTAAGAGTTGAGAGTTGAGAGATGAGAGTTGATAGTTGAGAGTTTAGAGTTTAGAGTTGAGAGATGAGAGTTGAGAGTTGAGAGTTGAGAGTTGAGAGTTGAGAGTTGAGAGTTGAGAGTTGAGAGTTGAGAGTTGAGAGTTGAGAGTTGAGAGTTGAGAGTTGAGAGTTGAGAGTTGAGAGTTGAGAGTTGAGAGTTGAGGGTTGAGAGTTGAGAGTTGAAAGTTGAGAGTTGAGGGTTAAGAGTTGAGAGTTGATAGTTTAGAGTTGAGAGTTGAGGATTAAGAGTTGAGAGTTGACAGTTGAGAGTTGAGAGTTGAGAGTTGAGAGTTGAGAGTTGAGGGTTAAGAGTTGAGAGTTGATAGTTTAGAGTTGAGAGTTAAGGATTAAGAGTTGAGAGATGAGAGTTGAGAGATGAGAGTTGAGAGTTGAAGAGTTGAGAGTTAAAGAGTTGAGAGTTGAGAGTTGAGAGTTGAAAGGGTTGAGAATTGAGAGTTGAAAGTTGAGAGATGAGATTTGACAGTTGAGAGTGGAGAGTTGAGTGGAATAAGCAAGGAGAATCATTTCCACAGGTGAAATATCCAGCACACTTCTTATAACTGATATTTTGGCCAGTTTATTACAAATGAGATCCACATGATTTACCCAAGGGAGTTTTCGATTAGAACCCAAGAAAATGTATTGATTCATTTTGGTCTATGTGCAGTTGTTCAAGCGTAAAAAAGTAATGTTCTGTTGTATTTATATTGAATTTCAATTTGTTCTTCACAGAGCATCTATTATCCACCCATTCTGATTTCTTAATTTTATTGAACAATTCCTCGTAGTGTGGATTTTGATGCAATAAGGACTCGTCATCAGCGTATTGAGTAATCTGCGCGTCATCGCCAGTCTTGAAATCAATCACTTATTGTATTGTATATGTGAAATTGGCCTATGTTTCATAGTGGCATAGCATTTTCATCTGAACTACAGAGTGTTTCGGTAATTTCGAACTATTTCTAATAAAATTTAATTTTTTAAAATTATTCTATATTAGCTGTAACTGAAAAACGTCAACTTGTCATAGATTCACTTTTCGTTTCCTGATATTTGAATTTGAGCCGTTATGGACTTAAAAAATGTTGATATTTTACTGCTACTACTACTACTTCCAAAACACTCTGCAGTTCAGATGAAAATACTACACCAATATGAAACACGACTCGTGGCACTTGCAAAATACAATGAAAAATACAGGTCCGTATTTGAAAATAAAAAGTTGAGGGTGGACCCGTTTGTACGATACTGTGTATATAATTTTTACTCGCATATTTGGATAGTGTACAAAAAGTTGCAACGATAAAATGGCAAAAGTTTCTAAACATCTTCAGGAAATAAAAAGATAAATGCAAAAAAAAAAATTTATTTTTCCTGTATAATTCGAGAACCAACCTTCTATCTTTTACTGTTACCGAGTTTTCATGCATAGACTCGAATTTGAATTGCCCAGTATATTCAATTGTACGTTGTAAGTTAATGAACCTCATTGTGTATGTGAATATTTTGACATTGTACAAAAAGACCTGCTCTAAATATGCGAATGTATATGAAAAAGTCAAATAAACTGATGGAATATAATTATAAATAATACAATTCAATATCATTAACTCACTCATTAATAGAATTTTCTTTAAAGTTTCAGCTTTAAAATCAGTTCAACATTCCGTAATTATTGTGAGCCCTTTTGCCATTTCATTCCTTATATAAATCAAGTTAAATTATCACTTTTACATGGAACTCAGGAAGCAGGCTCTGATGATAACTTGATATTGATTGGAAAAGTCTATTTTCTTTTATCAAACGTAGAAGCGTTCTTTGAAGTATTCGAAGTCGATCTCGTTACGATTGCGTTACTCCAGTAGTTTCCAGTTCCTTTCAGAAACCTTTCGGAAAGTTTATGAAATTCAGTTTGGGCTAACAGGAAAAAAACTGCAACAAGTTAGTGAAGGGAAACGTTCCTATGATCAAGACTTTCCCGTAGAAACTTGATGAGTATCTATTGCATATTGAACTCAATGTTTCGTGGAATAATGATAAACCAGTGCCGTACTGGTTGGTTTTCAAAGGTCAAAATTCTTAAGAATTCTTAGCAATATAAGGCTAGTTGAATAATATAGTTTTTGTACAACTGTCAAAAAACTTGACATTTCCGCATCTCTAATGATGCGTAAATGTTCACATTTTTCCACTGCTGCCATAATAATTCACAAAATAAACATGAAATATTACTTTTTGAAGAATTTATTTTAAACAGAGTCAATTATTAATTGATTATTCATCATGCAACAATTTCATTCACCTTTTGGAATAATAATTGATAGTTGCTGCTGATCAGAAACGTCAGATATTTCTTGAAGATTAATTCCACCATTTTATCACATATTTTAATTTGTTTGGAAGAAGATGGACAATCCAATATTTTGCTAGAAATCTCAATTTGGTTATTCAAACTATCTTCTATGTACGCTTCTGCATTTGCCAGAAGAGTTACAGAGCTTCTCCTGAAACAGTGACCTGTCTAGCTCTTATACAGGTCTTTTTCAAGCCTTTTTGCAATGAAGCTGAGAATTTCTCCTATTTTATCTATCCCCACATGTGGATTAATACATTTTCCTCTCGAATATTTCAAAAATAATCTGTTGAGGAGGCGGCCGTAGTATTCTATACTTGCGGTATATCCCAATATAATCAGAATTTGAAACAGTAAACCTTCTTGCGCAGATGGGGTATAACTACCACTATCATAATCAACATCCATCTTTTTGAAAATAACTTGAAATTGAAGCAACTACGACCACTACGAGCAAACACAGTCAAATACGCGGCGTTCCAACAAACCGTTTCTATAGTAACGACACAGAAAAGCCACTGGATGCTGTGAAATTGTATTGGAAGTATTGATAACATGTATGGAAAAGAGAAGTATTATTTAGTTATTTTGGACTTATTTCTTTTAGATAGGAAAATTTTTTGAATACGATTTTACTGAAAACATTGAATGATATTTTCAAGACAACAGTCGTTTAAAAACGATAACTTATGGAGACAAAAATCCACGTCAAGATGCATTGAAAGAAGGTATTTATTTTTAATATATTTCAGACGATGTAAATTTACATTCACAGTAGTACAGAAAATGTTGTTTCTATTTTGTGTATAAAATTCGTGTTTTCATAGCACATCATGTGCCATTGAAAAAACACTCATTTCACGCACTTGATGCAAAAATATTTAATTTCAGTGATAAGGAGAAAACTCGATTGGATCGTGACAAATAACCGAAAATGAAGTAAGGATGCGAGAAAGTAAGTTTGTGAAGGTAAAACGTGTTTTTTTTAAATTTCTGGCAAAACATATTGAAAAAAGTTTGAAATGAAAGATATAGAGATAATGCAAAATCTGCAACTTTCATTCCAACCATTTTTTTATATATTCTCGAAAAAATTGATGAAAACGACAAAAACCTTTTTTTCCTGTATTTTTATGTTCTGCAAATGCCTGTTCCTCAAATCTAGTAAGCGACCGTCATTTCAGTTTCCCTTTTGTCAGCTGGGATTGTTTTGAGTATTGTTGATACAGTATGAGTCATTTTGTAAGAGTTTCAAAAACTACTCCTTTAAATACTCCATTCAATGAAGGTAATTTATTTTGTTAAAAAACACCAAATTTTTTGTTGGATATATTTCTGCTATTTCAATTTTTTTCCTTCAGTACCTATTTCGTTGAAAAACGAAATTTAACCGTTGATAAAATTTGTTGGTAATGTAAATATTTATATCTCAAAGAAGCAGTAATTTATTTTTACATTAAATATACATTTTTCAATTTGTTGCGAATTTAATTTGGAAAAGTAAGTCTTAATTTTCAATGAATAGTGTTAAAAATGATGCAAAACGTTAAAGAAAATGAAATTTCTAATAAGGGAAGTTTAACCGTTTAAGGTACAGACTGCTGAAAAAAAAGTTAAAACAATAATTTTGAAATCAAAGTTATTTCGTTTGCTTGAAACGGTTACTGAGAACAAATTATTTGAAATCGAACATCCTGTATATTAATTCTAATTATGGCAGTTTATGGAAGGACCCCTTACATTTATCAAAATAAAATGGCTTTCTGCCTATTTTGCTCAAAATATGATATTTTGTAACTTTTGACATCCTCATTCGAGCTACAGGGTGCAAAATTCATCATTTGCTATTTTGAGTATGATGCATCGATTTGATTTTTGTTCTCTAATTCAAAATTGAACTTTCTTAGAAATAAACTTATTGCATCTACGTGATTACTCATGAGTACTTTCATTTGAATAATAAATAATATCTAACAAAGGGTGTTGCGTCACATCATGGCAAGAGAATGTTTATAGAAATAAATAAATATCAATTCAAGAAATAGAAACCATCCAAAACACCAACAGAGTTGGAATCAAGCTTAAAAAAGTGTAATAGCTACTAAAACTATCGTAATCTTATTCATACCATGCATCTTAGGGCTAAATTACCTATCACTATAGCTGACTACAATAAATTTTGGTACTGTTTCAATTATTTACTGAATATTTCCTCAATAGTTTCCCTGCTATTATCTTTCTACCCATTTGTTTTGGATTCAATGACAACATTCTTGGAATAAATGACTGGTGAATGAAAAAATTCAAATGAATAATAATTGTTTCTTTACTGTACTATGAACTTGAACAAGGGGCTGTTTGTTATTGGACCCTTACCCGCATTCATAGTATTTTTACATTTTGCAATTTTTAGACTCTCAAATAATGCATCGAGAAATCTATTGTCAAGAACCTGTTCAATTGATTTCAAGCTTCTGCCATCAAATCGGTGGTCGTGATCTAAAGAATTTTGGGCCACACTCATTTTCTGGTCTCGAGAAACGGATATGAGCAATGTGCTCTTTGAACGAACAAAAAAATAGGTAGAAATTGATTATAGCAGAAAAACTATACAGAAAATACTTAGTAAATAATTGTAGCAGGTACAAAATTCATTGTAGTCAAGTATAGTGTTAGGTAATGAGTGCAATTTAGCCCTTAGTAATCTAGGGAGCCTTTAAAAATGGTAAAAAGTAAAAGAAAACTACAGTAGGATGAAACCCATTGGAAACGGAAGATAATATGACAAAAATGGAAGGGAAAATAAATTTCGGGCGATCTGAGGTCGGGAAGTAGGAGGGGGTAAGTTTTTCAGGGTAAAATACGGTTTATCTCGATTTCCGGAAAAACTACAAGTCTTATGGAAAAAAGTTGAATGGCAAAGTTGTAAGTAATGAAAAGATCTACAACTTTTGTACAAACACTTTTCTCTCATAACCTCAAAATTTAATTGAAAAATTCAAATAACCAAGCTTTTGGTTTTTAGTTTTTATCTTTTTCACAAAATTTGGTGAAACCTTACCTTTTTATGTCCCAAATACACTGTAATTTTTTTGAATTGAAATATTTATTTTTTCTTCTAATTTTGACTAAATATCGAGAAAGCACCCTAATTTTCAATCGAAAAATCTCACGTCAAAATATCGACTGTTTTAAAAAAGTTTGTGGGCTCTTTGTTTGTTGAAATCTCTACTTTTCAATGGTGTGAAAAAAAATATACACTACTGTGGTAAATTTTCCTAGAAAATACAAAAACAAAAAAATCTCGAATCCAAATTATTGTTTAAAACATGTACAATTTTCAGCTATTCATTAAATTTCACACTTTGATCACTCGTAAAACATAATATTCCATCTAACATTGATAACAAAATGCGAAAATTTCTTTTCAGTAAAAAAGTTGATATATTAAATTCTAATTACATTTATGTCATAGAAAACCTCATAATATATAAATATACATATCATCACTCATTCATTATCTTTTGTCTCTTTGATGGCATTTCTTCATCGATAGATTCGATAAACCTTCCCGATTCTAGGCAATCTTCAAGGCCATCACCGTCTTCGTCTCTAATTTTATTTTCACTTTGCATTGGTTCTACATCCATAATTTCATCGAAATTACTAATTTCCTCATAGTTTTTTTCTTCCACATTGAAGCATTTTTCCGAACCACGACAATTTGAGCAAAAATTTGTACAGTTTAAGGCATGTTTCCGGGAGCCACATTTTGAACTGTTACATTCAGTTTCACAGCTGCAACAAATAGTTTTGAGCAATATTTCCGGGATTAATTTTTTTTTCTGTAAATCTGGGCATAATACCACGTTGATGCTGTTCCCAGCCCCAATTTGTTGCCGTCAGTTAGTTACCCAGCCAAGTTTGAAGCTGATAGATAATATGCCCTGTAACAGTGTTGCTTTGCTGCATCTTCTGTGGGCGGGAGATTTGCCAATATGAGAAATGATTGAATTTTTGCCAATTGATATTTTTGAAATCTCAATTGATTCAGTGTTATATATCATTTTTGCACTTATAAAAAGATTTGATTAATTGTTATCCATTTTTTTCAAAATATTGTAGATGTCTTATAAATATTAAGTAATTAAAGTATAAAATTTAATTAATAGCCGAAAATTGTAAAATAAAAAAAAAATCGGATTCGAGTTTTTTTCGTTTTTTGCATTTTCTAAGAAAATTTACCACAGTAGTGTATATTTTTTTACACCAATGGAAAGTAGAGATTTCAACAAACAAAAAACCAACCAACATTTTTAAAAAGTCGATATTTTGACGTGAGATTTTTTGATTGAAATATTTCGATATTTAGTCAAAATTAGATGAAAAAATTAATATTTCAATTTAAAAAAATTACAGTATATTTGGAACATAAAAAAGTAAGTTTCACCAAATTACGTGATTTGTTTTTGTTGGAGGTAAAAATTGAAAACCAAAAACATGGATATTTGAATTTTTCACAAAAATTTTGAAGTTATGTGAAAAAAGTATTTATACAAAAGTTGTAGATCTTTTTATCACCTACAACTTTGCTATTCAACTTTTCACCATAGGACTTGTAGTTTTGCTGGAAATCAAGATAAACCGTATTTTACCCTTAAAAACTCACCCCCTCCTACTTCCCGACCTCAGATCGTCCGTAATTTAGTTTTCGTTCTATTCTTGTCATATTATCTTCTGTTCTCAATGGGTTTCATTCTACTATAATTTATTTTGGTTTAAAAAAATATATACCCTGGACTATAATAGATCTGTGAATTGAAATTCGTAATGAGGATGTTAGGATTTACAACACTCGAATAAGTAACCCTGAAGCCATTTAAAGTAATGAATGTTCCTTTGCCTTTCATCTGTGTTTATCACACCTTTCACTTGTCTTTCGAAACCGATATCCACATTCGGATATTGGTGAGTAGCCTATAAACAACTTTTATCTGATGGCATGTCATAATGACAACGTTATGTCACTCAATTTTGATGACATAATGAAGCTTATTATGGTACTTGGTACCATAATGATAAATAAATATTTCCGTTACAACTTGACGTTATCAAGGAAATGGCAAAGCACAGCTCACTTACCTACTAATATTAGAAACTACACACATACTTACTCCTTTAAAATAGTTGTCATTGTGACATGCCAAAAATGCAGTTTTGAATTTTTCGAAAATGTATTAATATAAATGCCATTAGATAAAATTTTGTATGTAATACGAATCAAAAACCATCATTATGGTACACGTCGTGTTATCGGACTCGGCTACGCCTTGATAACATTCACGACTTGTGCCATAATGATCGGCTTTATGATCCTTATTACATAAATAACTATTAACAGTATCGTTGTGTTATTCAGTGATATCATCGACATGTTTGTTCTCATGAATTTGTTTATCTTTGGACAGAGTGATGAAATTATCAGGTGGTTATGTTAAATTTTCGGTAATTTGTATACAAATCCATCAATCTTTTGGATCAACTTTGAAAGCGCCAAGAAACTTACCCCAACCCATAACTCCACAAGTAAATGAGATTGTTAATTGAGCATACCTTCAGACATTTTTCAAGTATTCCACTGAAAGTACTGAAATGAGAAGATTCTGTTATAAAAAATTATATTAATTGAATTGAACAAAGCTCGATAAGTGTGTATATGGAGAGGGAACAAATAATTCAGAAGAACTTATTCCCTAGTACCCTACTCTCCACACATTTTCAAGAAAAAATGAGGCAGATATCTGACAGAAAACAACTACTTCCTCATAATAACGTTGAATTAAATCTGTCATTCATTTGTGCAATTTTCTCTAAAAGACGAAACTTGTTCGGAGTATAATATAGTACAGTATTAAGAATATATAAAATAGTAGAAAATATAAAATACTAGAAATAATGTAAAATAATATAGATGGTATTATAAAATGAGACAAAATGTGATTGTTTAAAATTGATTTGAAATCGAGCGATAATAGCCGATATATTTATTGTATAAAAAATTATATTGAAAGACATTAGTATACTGGATACAAGAATCATGTGCCCTGAGTAGGCGGAGTGAACCAAGAATAACGGCATTCTGCATAGGTTCGACTGAGATTTCTGCAGCATCACAGCAAGCCGGTATAATGTTCAAATACGAGAGCAGTGTGTCCATCAGTCCACCTAGTACCCCAAACCCCAATGATCAGAACCTCCAATTTTACCTGCGGAGTTCAAAGATTAAATCTCGATATTTAGTCCGTTTTTCCTCTTCTTTTCGGACGATGTTCGTTTCGCCAGGAGCCGAAAACTCTATGACAAAAATCGTCCTACTTTGATGGTCGAGGAGGACTACATCAAACTGATGGTGGGGAATGAGTAGTTCCAATAGATTCGGCACTTCTCTTTCTCCACAACGGACTTAACATCATCCAGGGCATAAGGCAACACCAGCGTCTCGTCTCTATCGTACTACTAGTGTCGTAGAGGATAGTACTACACTCGTAGCGCCGCGTTATGCCTGTGGATATAGGCTGAGACTGCATAAGCTGGACAGGCTGACAGCAAATACATTATGGTCTCAGGTGTCCCACGACACGCTCTGCATCTAGTGTCAGGGACCTCTATACCCATCACGCGACTGCGATAGACGAGGGTGTTGAAGACACCATCCTGGCAGGCTATTATGAATCCCTCGGTTTCCGACTTCAGCCCACTTGACCTGAGAAAAGCGAAGGTCAGGTTTCTGGATAAGCCAAGGTCTTCAATGTTCTTGAAGAAGACCCCTTACATTGGCTTATCCGTATGTAGCTGTAGGAGCCTCTCACACTCCGCAGCTTTGACGTGGGCTTTTTGCTGAACGGGTTTCAACTCGGTGACAGAGTTTAGATTCGTCCGTTCAGAGTCGGATACGAGACGGAGTTCATCGGCTGCACGGGTTGCTACCATGAATGCTCCAATCCCTGCTTTTTCATGATCACATACCAAGCAGAGAAGGGGATCTGAACTCCTAATGACTTTACCGGTGCCATCCAATACTATTCTGTTATGTAGACACTTCAAGCTCAAAAGTCCACGGCCTACCCGTTGTCTGGGGAAGTATAAGCGTGGAACAGACGATTTAGGATGCAAGCTCCTATGAAGGTGCATTATTTGGCGAGTATTAGGTACGTCGAGTTGTCGCAGCTCTTCCTGAGTCCATTTCTTCACCCCAAAGGAATGAAGTAGAATCGAACGGCAAGTATATTAGTTGTAGCAACTTTGTTCTTCCCTGACAGTTCTGATGACCACATCTGTCGAAGTTTATGCTGATATTTGCCGAGGAAAGAGTTTCTAACAGTATTTACCTCTTGGGTGTGGCGTTGTTCCACCCTAAGTCTCTCCGGCATCCAGATGATGTGGGATGCTTCCGTATACGAGCTGAACGTCCGGTACGAGTCCTGTATTATTGGTTGTTTTAACGTAGTTCTATTATACTGTGTATTAATTTAGTTGTTCGAGATACGATACATTTTTCAGTTCTCTTTTACATGTAAAGGAGAATATGAGATAATTGAAGCTCTTGTGTCCTATGGTTGTAGACATGAGCGGGGTTAGGTAATTATGTTGTCAGTATCTAGTATTGTAGTTAAGTTAATTTTTTTTAGATTGGGATTTGTGTTGTTCAATAATACATTTCATGTAAAGCAATTGCTTTGGATCCAAAATTGCATTTCCAAAAAAAGTTTGTTTGAAGGGTTATCATATTTCTCAATTTCTCCCTGAATATCATTTTCAGATTTTTTTTCTGGATGATCTCTATACTTTCTTTAGTTCAGTTCCTGCAGCCCCATCCCAAAACATTAGTATGACTCAATTCACAACAAAATTTCGTTATCACAGTATTACTGATCTCAAAAGAAATCGATATCTCTCAAGGTCATGTTTTCTAAGAAAATATTTTGGAATTATTCTTCATTTCAAAAACGGTTAAAAATAGGTATGGAGAAACATCAAGAGAAGTTGTAAGAAAATTGATGGAGATCATTAAAAAGATATTTTGTATTTAATGTATGTGAATCAGCTGAACCTGCCATAAGTAACAAAGTTGTGACAGCAGAATCACTTCCCTTCCCCTTTTTCCAAACCAATTCCCGCCGTATAAAACACTTCACGACGAACGCTAAAACTTTATAACACTTTTTCATTTCCCGGAGTGAGCGACACCTCGTGAAGTCCTGAAAACCCCGTCATAAATAAATCCGGCTTCGAGCCCTTTTCACAACGAGAGCGGGCACATTCTGCTTCAAGATATTTTATGATAGTTTATGGTCATATCTCTGGACTTACAGGCGTTTCGCAGTGCATTACCCCTCGACAAAGCTGTGAAAGCACGATTCAAACATGGGCTGCCACCCCTGTTATGATGTCCGACCCTGTGAACTGGCACAACCCACTGTTGCCACCCGTTTCTGCTTCTGCTTGCCTTCATCCGTATCGCCGGTGCTGCTTTTCATTAGGCAATAGTATTATTCTCAAATTCTGTGCTGTATTAGCATCGTCGTGAATGGCTGAGCTTTGATGTATCTCAATCAGCAGGCAACTGAATTTAATATTCGTCAATATGGAATCAAATAAACGTTCTCCACAATGGAAATGCGTTGCAATCAGACACTCCGAAACAAAGAATAACAAAACACAAAATCTGCCGGATTATTTTTCAAAAATGATTGTTAGTAAACCAAACATTCTTCAGCATAAACCTTCTGAAAATAAGGAGAATTGATTAAAACGAATTCCAACTAATAATTTAAAGTGGTTTAACTGTTTCAATTTCACCTTAGTGATCAAAATAAAAGAATTGCACAAAACAATGATAGCTCTGACTGAGAGAAAATTGTACGTTGTGTCCCTCAGGGCTCTGGGTTGGGTCCCATTTTATTTCCGCTCTACATCAACGATACATTTTTTGCTGACGATACTACAATTCTCTGGCATAACGAAGATTGTGATACTTTGTTTCAAAAATACTCGGTTATCATATTTACGTACCAAAAAAATATTTTTAGTCAGTCTCCTGTTTATTTCACACAAAACACCATAAAAATGATTATCGAAAATACAAAGCTCACAAAAAATGACAATAGAATACAACTCGCAGTTCGAATACCAACGTTTTTTGTCAATTGCCAGAAAACAAATCCAAAAAAATTATTCGCAATGACTATAAAAACTTTGTAGAATAAGTCCAAAACAATATGCCAAATTATTCTCAACAACCCTCTCAAGGTGTTGTATATTTTTTCATTAATAAGGGGGCCAGATTTGAACAGCATGTTCCAGGTGTAAGAGAATATAGGTTTCATAAAGCTTACTGAAGAGTAATTTATGGATGGAGGGTTTGTTTAGTAGGTGAGGGCAACAAAAGGCTGTTACTTGGTTGGAAATATAACGTTATTTGTTGCAGATAACTCCCACGTCACTATGACTGTCTATTTCTGAAATCAATTTGTTGCCCAAAAGATATTCGAATGCTGGGTTATTTTTCACACATCGTGAGAACATACGTGTTGGTAGGCTTAGTAATTTTTGTAGGCCAATCAAAGTAATACTGAATAGCATCGATGATGTAAGGAAAATCCTGAGCAACAAGAATAAAATTAGTAAACCTGGAATTAAATTGAACTCCGACCTACCACAATGAAACGTAACTACCTAAGAGATCTGAGAGAACAATTGACCGCTCGATTTGCCAAGGCCGAATAAAATCTGACAATAAAATACATAAATGGAACACCTACAATTGTTCAGCAAAAAAACTAACCCAGGGTAACCAGAAGACTGAAATACCAAGAACAATCGAAATATATTATCAAAATGTCCGTGGTGTCAGAACTAAACTTGGAATATTTCAATTAGTGATTATGATATTTTCGTCCTCACCGACACTTGGTTGAATAACGACATCAACAATGAAGAAATTGGATTATCAGAATTTTCAATTTTTCGTAAATGTCAAAAGCAGCTCTAAATCAAGAGGAGGCGGTGCTCATAACGATAAAGAATTGTTACTCACCAAAATGTATTGAAATTGAAGCTCAAAATGTGGAACAAATTTTTACAGTAGCAGTTATAAGAGGTAGGAAAATCAT
Source organism: Chrysolina americana (assembly GCA_958502065.1). NCBI lineage: Eukaryota > Metazoa > Arthropoda > Insecta > Coleoptera > Chrysomelidae > Chrysolina > Chrysolina americana. The sequence continues at coordinate 15,335,621 of OY293415.1, forward strand.
TATCGGCACAGTATACAGGGTGTTCCTAATAAAGTCGGAACCATTGCCAACTCCGTTATTATTGATGCTACGAATTCGGTTAAATGGGCAAACTAGTAGCATTTGTAATGGCTTCTCGATGACAAAACCAAAAAAAAATTGACAGTCGCGTTTTCAGAATATTTCATAAAATGACTTTTCTTTCATGCATTTCGATTCTCAACAACAAAGCTCATATCACCCCTCTTCCTAAAGTGGAAAATGAGCGACTTATGAGGAAATGTTAATTTCTTCCACTAGTACAATAAATTTCTTTGTTTTGGCGAATAAAACCTCATGTTTGTCCAAACACCCAATTTTGGTACTTATACGAATGACAATATTTTCTTACTAATAGCAAAATAAGACAGCAAAATGAAAAAATTGCGCTCGGATGTGAAATCCTGAAACCCGTGATCATCATGTCGCACCACTCAATTGACACCACTGAGCTATTTGGTATTAATGTACAAAACGATAATTTCCATCTTAAAGCCATTCCGCTAGACACATTTATTTTGTGAATCAAAATATTCTGTAAAGATAACTTTGAATAAAATCTGACAATAAAATACATAAATGGAACACCTACAATTGTTCAGCAAAAAAACTAACCCAGGGTAACCAGAAGACTGAAATACCAAGAACAATCGAAATATATTATCAAAATGTCCGTGGTGTCAGAACTAAACTTGGAATTTTTCAATTAGTGATTATGATATTTTCGTCCTCACCGACACTTGGTTGAATAACGACATCAACAATGAAGAAATTGGATTATCAGAATTTTCAATTTTTCGTAAATGTCAAAAGCAGCTCTAAATCAAGAGGAGGCGGTGCTCATAACGATAAAGAATTGTCAATGTCATAAATTATTGTAACTGTCAACTACTGTTCGAATAATTTTCGAAATACAGTTTTCCCATCAAGAAAAATGTGATATGTTAGAATCCTACTTGGTTTGCCAGAAAAATAGCGTAAGAGCACTCCAACGCCCAACACTACAGCAATTCGTTCCCCGATCGTGAATTACCTAATCGGCGTTTTTTTGCTGTGCTTTATCGTCGATTCAGGAACAATGAAAAGTTTTTGAGAAGAGGAGAACTAAAAAAGGTTTTGTTATATCTGAAGATACAGAAATTGACGTTTTATCCTATACTTTGAGGTATATCCAAATAATTCCATCAGAGATTTATCAAGAGAAATAGTTGTTCCACTGTCTGGTATTCCACGAATTCTGAAGAAACATAAGATTGTAGGAATGTAGGCTTTCACGGCTGGCGTCAATGTTTTGGTTGGTTTCCGGGTTTTGCCGTGGTCTTCTTTGGTTTAAATCTCCAAATGTTTCGACTGCAACTGCGGCAGTCATCTTCAGTGGCGTGGTCGAAGTACTCTTCTAGACGTATCAACTGAAACTGGAGATTTAAACCAAAGAAGACCACGGCAAAATCCGGAAACCAACCAAAACAAACATAAGATTTCTCCTTATAAGTTAAGGCCAGTGCAAACACTAGAACCTGATGATCTTGAGAGACGATTGGGGTTTTGTCGGTATGGTTTATGAATAAATGCAGACAAGATCCAAACTTCTATAAAAATATTATATGGAGCGATAAGGCTAATTTTTCAAATCGTGGGATGTATAATAGAAAGAACTTTCATTATTGGAGTAGACATAATCCATTTATAGTCCATCTCCACAATCCGCAAAGACGATCTAGTATTAATGTTTGGTGTGGTCTATTTAGAGGCTGAATTATCGGTCCATTTTTCTACCATGGTTCTTTGAACGGACCCCGTTACGTTAATTTATCAACAAGAGTGTTGGAAGAGTTTTTCGATGATCTTGATCTGGAGGTTTGTCAGATGATATATTTTCAGCAGGATGGAGCACCAGCACATAATGTCAGTGGCGTAAAAAGAATGCTGCGAGGCTGTTTTGGAAACAGATGGATTGCTACAAATGGTCCTGTTAAGTGCCCCCCTCGTTCACCAGACATGACACCTCTAGAATTTTATATTTGGGGATTTCTGAAAAATGAAGTGTACAAAATGAAACATAATAATGTAGATGAACTGAAAAATTATATTGAAACTTTAATTAATAGAATTGATGGCCGAACTGTGTTGAATGCCACACGACGTGTCAATAGAACGGCACAAATATGTGTTCAACAAGAAGGCGATGTTTCTGAACATTTACTCGGATATTTTATAGCGCTTTATCAAATACGTTTTTTATAAATGTTTCCTATATTGATAAAACTGTCTTATTTTCACCATTACGAAAAAAAGTCAAATTAGATTTGTTGTTGAGAATGTTATTACAAATCGAAATGCATGAAAAAATATAGGGTGTTCCATTGAAAGAAATATCATTTTATGAAATATTCTGAAAACGCGACAATAATAACGGAGTTGGCAATGGTGCCGACTTAATTTGGAACACCCTGTATACACCCCCAGCATCTGGTATTGATCAATATAAACCTATTGTGTCAGTGATGATTATGTTTTAGAAAACTGCCCACAACAAGAATTATTTTTGATGGGATATTACAACTTGCCTAGCATAGAACGGTCCAATGATGAGTTAGGTGTTAAAATTATGAATAACAATAATTATAGCCCATCAGGTAGCCGACAGCTTTGCATTCATTTCACAACCTATTTCAACTTAATATTTATAACTGTTATGAAGTCATGTTAGATCAATTTTTTTCAAATGCAGCCTCTATCTGTGAGATACGGCGAATGATTGTTTGTTACCTTGTGATTCTTATCATCCAGCACTGACAGTTACGGTTCTTATTGAAAATAATTATGAAGACCTAGACTACAATTATTTTTATTACGATTTCAAAAGGGCAAATTTTACAGGACTGAATTATTATTTAGCTGGTATGGAATGAGATCATTATTTTGGCACCATAAAAAATATTGATATTGCAACTGAAACTTCCTACCATATTTTGTATAGTGGCATTCAGACTTTCGTTCCTTATGTTCGTTCAACCTCAAATTTCCCCGCTGGTTCGACAATACTTTGAAAAAACTAACAATCGAAAAAAAAAGCACATACAATAATATATTGACTGGGCTATACCGTTACCGTGATTCCAATGCATATATTCGAATTTGAACAGTCCTGTAAAAATAAGAGAATCAAATCAAATGATTTTTGAATACAATAATTCTGTAATAAGTATATAATTTTATTCTAAACATTTCCTTTCTTAGAAATACTGATTTTTGATTAAACAACTTATAATACATGATAAAATTGTCAATATTCACTGTGTCGCATGAGTAACCACAGCAAAAGAATTGAGTGCCAATGTCTTATATCTAGGAATACATCGAATGCATCCCAATCCTTGTTTTTTCAAGACTAGTTCTACGAAAGCCTCTGCAAAAACGACAAAATCAGTTGTTGCCGTTGGAACGTTATTCCGGCGCATTCGACATCAAAATACTTAGATAAATGCAGCCTACAATATACATATTTGATACGATTTTAATGTGCCTAGAGTCGTAAGCCTCTTATGTGGCATATTACGCTGCACTCACTCTATTGTTCCTAATATGCCAGATATTCCTTATATACGAAAAATATGAATGAATTAACAATTAGATAGTAATAAGTAAGTAAGAGGTCCCGGGTCAGATGTAATTCCTCCAAGGTTCCCAAACATTGTAGATTCGTGCTCACGAAACCATTACTCTTGCATTTTTCAGCTTCACTTGGCTTGGGGAATGTTCCCCTTCTGAGGAAATCTAGTTACCTAACACCACTTTTCAAATTTGGAGAAAAAACTCTCATAAACAACTACAGACCAATAAGCATATTGAATTCTCTTTCCAAAGAACTCGAAGACATCATCTGTGACAATATTAAGACCTCTTTAGCTCAAGTGATAGTGGAGATTCAGCCAGGGAAAATCTACTAATACTAACTTACTATTTTTTTTTTTCAAATGGTCTTGAAAGCATTGGAAAATAAACATCAAGTCGACGTAATATTTACCGAATTTTCCAAAGCTGTCGATACAGTCAACCATAAAATTCTCTGCGGAAAACTCAAATTAATTGGTTTCTATGGAAATCTGTTAAAATGGTTTAACAGTTATGTTTGCGACAGGAAACAATTTGTGAAAATAAAAGGCTTCATATCACGGGAAATCTCAGTTACTTCTGGAGTTCCTCAAGGAAGTCATTTAGGACCATTTCTTTTTAATATATTTGTAAACGATATTGAGGACAAAATGAAACATACTGAAATATTATTGTTTGCAGGTGACCTGAAACTGTATAGAACATTCGAATCACGGCAAGATTGTATCGAAATGTAGACAAATATGAATTTGTGTACAACATAAATGAAGAACCATTAGAATCAGTTATCAATTCTCGACCTGGGAATTATTATGGACGTCAAAATGGATTATTATGAATTTATAACAAACAGAGCTTTTAACATGTTGGGACTCCTTTGCAGGACTACAAAAGACTTCGTAAACGTCACTTCAATTAAAGCTCTATATTATGCTTCAACACCGTCAATTGTAGAATATTTTAGTTGGGTTTGGTCACCTACATAAGAAGTTCACAGATTACATAGAGAAAGTTTAAAACGAATTTTTGCGATATATTGCTTTCAAATTGAAAATGCCTCTTGATATTTACTCTCTACCAAAAATGCGAATTGAAACTGGTCTTCAAATGCTTAGTACTCGTAGACAAGCAAAAATCAAATGCCCAGAAATACATTCGCTACTAAATTCCATAGCTGCAATTATGGGAAGCATTCTCCTCTATCTCGAATTGTTTTAAATGGAAATACAGTTGATTTAGATTACTTTTATTTGTCAGATGTAAGTTTTCTAGGTAAATTACGAGCCACTGTCTTGAATTGATATTTCTTTCCATATATTATTGTGGTTTCCCTATCATTAGTATTCAAGCCCGAATAGTTCATCTTAGCTTTGGTATTTATTTTAAGTAATCATGTGTTAACTCTGTAAACCGTTGTAAAATTATGTATCTCAATTGGGGTTACCCGTAAATAAATAAATAAAATAAATAAATGAATAATAAGACTGGGACGGGAAATAAATGACCTCATAGTAAATCACTTCCATTCCCAGTATTCGAACCTGGCCAACTATAAGCGAAAAATTCAAAGGCCGGTTTCTAACTGAATCGCCAGCGACCACCGATGATACCAGGAAATTCAACGGAATTCAGCAAAAACTGTATTTACGAGGTCGTATGTGAATGTGGAGACTCCTACATCGGAGAGACCGAGAGACAGCTATCCGTGAGATTCAACGGACATAAAAGTGGATTCAACGCGGCGATAATTCCAACTTGGGAATAGCAGATCATGCCCCAGCAAAGCACCATCAAATTCTTCGGGATGAGCTCAGTGTTCTTCATAGCCAATGGCGTATGGAGACCGCTTATGAATCGTTTTAAAGGAAAGAAGAAGCACGAAATCACACGCGCTACGACACCGCGCGTTATTACACCATAATTACATCTCAGAGACAGACCAAAAAACACCTCGTGTAGCACCAAATCTTGTCACTATTCACCTGAAGACGATTACGGATATAAACAATCAAAACGTTGTGAAAAAGTGGAGAAAGTAGAAATCTTTCAACCATTAAAACCATCAAAACGTTCGTTCGCACAACACTTTATGGAATAATAATAAGTTGAAGTAGCTGCAATAAAAGAATATCAGTTGACTCACGTGTCTCATTTCTTGTTTGTTCAATGGACTTCACACCTGAACAGTTTATTACTATACATTTCCATTCAGAAACTCAGTTTCTAGTTCGTCTTCCTTCGAGTTCTTTTGTTTTCGAATTCATTTCGGTGTTCGCCAACTACTTGACAAATGACGTGAATCGTGAAAAATGAAGTGGAAACGGCGACAACTTGATAAAAGGGCTGTTGACTCGAATTGGGATTCTCGCCACTCAAAGGGAAAACGAAAATTTCATCAAGCAGATCAATGCGTTCACCTACGTGCGGTTATTTTTTTTGTTGAAGCCGCATTTTCACGAGAAACGGGTTTGGAAGTTTGACGGAAACTTCTCAGTCATGAAAAACTTATGAAGGGTGCGTTTGGGCGTGTATTGGGAATTATTGAAAGATATGTATAGAAGTTCGGAATTTTTCGGGAGGGTTCACTGAAGGTTGAGATAGTGATTGAAGCGATGGGTTTGATGTTATTAGGAATGCTGTTTATCTGGAAAAGATCACCTGTTTATGTTCGATAGGGACGTAAGCTGATTCTGTACTTCAGATTTGAATATATTGCTCCTTCGATAATTAACTTTACCTAATCGTTAAAGAAGTTTCACTTGAATACACGTATTTTTTTTGTATATATTGCTATTGTATTTGATTTTTCAACAAATACATCAACAGAAATTTACAATTTTATGACTCATTTAATTTAATTCAATGCACTTGAAGTGAAATTGTCGACGAGGCCGTCAGGTCGAGTTGGACAACACTTCAAGTGCAATAAATTCTTTTTGCATGAGTTGCATACAATATTTTTTCTACGTTCATGCAAACACCAAAAAATGTTTAGGATTAGGTGGCACTAAACTGCAAGGAAGACATTTTTTGTTTAAATATATCTGTTAAAAGTAATGCAAAAACATTTTGTGTAATCCAATTGATATTCGAAAGAAATAATTTTATTTTGGTAAATCATCGGTTAGACTGAGCATCTGAATTTAAAAATTTTTTTTTTTTTGCAACTTACGTAGTTTGGTCTCCTGAACAAAAAATCCGAATGAAATTTTTGGCGGTCACGACTATTTTGGGAGATATTGGTCCATTTTCTTGGAAAACTTCACCATTTGACAGATTCAATTTCTGTTACGAAAATACACGAAATTTTATTCTCTTTCAATCAAAACACCACACGCACACTTATTTACTTGGTTACAGCACTTTCTACTGGAAAAAACTATTATTTTTTCAAAAAAATCACCATTCTTCGAAACGTAAACAAATCATTGGAATTTGATTGTTGAACACTGAATGTCTGTTTTTTGTGTATGCAATGTTGGCAACGGATTTGTTTGTTCGGGTTCATTAGCGCCGTTGCCAATTTTATTTCAGAATTATTCAATTCACTACCACATGAAATATTTCAGAGAGTGAGTAATGAAAAAATTATTGGAAAAATGACATGATGACATCAACTGCACATTCAAAATGTTTCCAAATGAATGCACAATGCAGACTGGCATAATGTAAGAAACGTGATAGATCACGGAAACTATTTTTTGCATGTGCGCAAACACATATGTTCGCACATACATTGGCATTATCATGCGCATACACAAGGGCATTAATATGCGTACTTAATGTAAACGCAGGGAGAAATTCAGCATTTGGCTTCACAAAATTTAAGACTACGTTTTACATAAAAGAACGTACATAATGACTATGATCCATATACCTAGTATGTGCTATAACCTAACCTGACCTTACGCAAATTTAACCTAGCCTACCCGACCATATCTTGGTTTAGTTTTGTGTTATATATACTTGCGCATTTCCATCACTAATTTTTTCAATGTTTTTTAACTTTACGTATGAACGTTCCTCCCTTATTTTGTGATGAAGACCCATAGAAAGAAATACGCGAGCGCGCGCAATTACATCACTACTTTTTCCCATGTTTTTCAACTTTACGTACGAACATTCCTCACTTATTTCTTGATGGAGATATAGAGAAGAAAACGCGAGTACTCAAAAGTAGTGATTGAAATGTGCATGCGCATGCGCATTTGTATGTTCATACGTAAAGTTGAAAAACATGGGATAAAGTAGAAATGGAAATGCCCGTGCTTGCCCGATATTTGGCAAATCGGCGCGCGGGCCTGCGCGTGCGCATTCTCATCCTCATTTTGTCCATTTTCTTGATTAGGTAAGTAAGTCTATTGCGATTTCGTATAAAAATTTCATGAGTTATAGACAATAGACTATAGAGCAATATTAGGCTCACCTTCTTATCTCTACATCAAGAAAATTGACAAAAGGAGGATGGAAATGCGCATGCGCATGCCATTTTCTATTACTAATTTGTAGTAGTGATGTAAATGCGCGCGCTCGCTTATTTCTTTCTATGGGTCTTTATCACAAAATAAGGGAGGAACGTTCATATGCGTTCATATGCGTTCATATGCGTTCATATGTGCATGATAATGCCAATGTATGTGCGAACATATGTGTGCGCATGTGAATAAATGTTTGCGCACATGCAAAAAATTGTTTCCGTAATCTATCACGTTTCTTACATTCTGTCAGTCTGCATTGTGCATTCATTTGGAAACATTTTGAAAGTGCAGTTGATGTCATCATCTCATTTTTTCACTAATTTTTTATGTGGTAGTGAATTGAATAATTCTGAAATGAAATTGGCAACGGCGCAAATGAACCCGAACAAACAAATCCGTTGCCAACATTGCATACACAAAAAACCAGACATTCAGTGTTCAACAATCAAATTTCAATGATTTGTTTACGTTTCGAAGAATGGTGATTTTTTTGAAAAAATAATAGTTTTTTCCAGTAGAAAGTGCCGAAACCAAGTAAATAAGTGTATGTGTGGTGTTTTGATTGAAAGAGAATAAAATTTCGTGTATTTTCCGTAACAGAAATTCAATCTGTCAAATGGTGAAGTTTTCCAAGAAAATGGACCAATATCTCCGAAAATAGTCGTGACCACCAAAAATTTCATTCGGATATTTTGTTCAGGAGACCAAACTACGTATGTTGCAAAAAAAATTTATTTTTAAATTCAGATGCTCAGTCTAACCGAAGATTTACCTTTATTTTTAACAAGTTGCATTTTCTAGTAACTTCATAGTGCATTATGTGATGAATATGATTGACAATTATGTGAAACATGCAACTATTTAAAACATAATACCATCTCACAGAAAATGGGCTAAATTTGACGTCGATTGAAATTTTTATGTCTGTCATAACGACAGAACGCTATAGTGAAATTACTGGTGAGTTCAATAAAGTCTTTATTGCACTCAGTGCAATAAATAACTAGTTTTCCACCAATTATAGTTCAATAAAGTTTTGTTTTTTGCATGAACGTAGAAAAACGTATAACATTTTTAAATCAGTTGACTCGATCGATTAGATAATACCACAATAAATAGGCTAAACCTCGTTCAAGCGTATTTTCTTCTGACATATTGTTAGTCACCACTTTTATAGTAGGTACCTCTTCATGTTCTCATGAGTGTTTTGTTACTCACTTCTGTTTTATAAACTATACCCGAATTCATCTTAGTTCCATATGACGTTTCTTACTTTTTGTTTTTGCTTTATTTTGGTATTTTTTGATTTCTGAATATTGAAAAATAATATCTTTAATGTTATATAAGGAAAACATATAATTAGGTGTGAACTTGTTTATTTCCTGTGAAATGAATAAATAAATAAATAAATAAATAACATTGCTGAAGTTAATTCGGTTGGTATGTTACTCAGTTTTTAAGACGATGATTGTTACACCACCAAATTTGGCATGCTAGTAGTTGAAACCATGTCAAACAAGAAAAAAAATTGCTTACCAAAAATCCGGAGGTGGAACCCAAAAAAAATTAGTTGAGGAAAAATTATAATTTTTTCTAATCTTGGAAATAATGAAGTATATAAGAAAATGGTTTGAATAGGGACGATCATTTAATGCCCTACAAGAATGATTCCTAGTAATTCATTTCAGAATACGCTCGTTTTCTCAGAAAACGTGATTGTACGCCGACATCAAAGTACCCCGCACCGCATCAATGGAAAATTGGCTTTCGCTGAATTTGCTTGTTTTTATATACCTATATACCTCATGATACTGATGAAATGTCTTCATTGCACTAACGTTCTGAATTGAATAGATTCGATTGTACAGAGTGCTGAAGTTCACTTTTCCAAAATTTCAAATGGCCATTGTGACGAAACTATTTCGAATATATCAACCAAATCAACTACGCATCGTTTGTTCAATAGGCTATCTCGAATCCACTATGAAGTATATCAATTCCTACACGGACTCACAATAAACAGGGTGAGTCCAAAGTTAGCCAGTTTAGTAGTGATTTCTGAAAAATTGAGTGCTGGAATTTTATTCATTTTTAGATATTTCGTAGGATACCAATATCAATTCCAATTCATGATGTCAGTATCTCCTGAATCTGACTGACATATTATATACAAGATATTTTATTTCTCATGAAACTCTGCACCCGGCCGTTCCAATTATTGCTTGAAATTCTGGACCACTCAATGAATAATTGGGTTGTTCCCTATGAGTATCTCAGATTGCAGATACGTTGAATTACGGGTTAATTTCAAAAATAGTGACAGTCGCTGATATTTTTCAAAGCAGTTTTTCTCAAGAGCAATGTGGTGGTAAGAAGATGGCGTATCTTCTCATATTGCTCAGCGAGTAACGTCACATCTGGATGTTTATTTCAAAGACAGATGGATTGGGAGAAATGGTTCAAAACTTTGGCCGGCTCGTTCACCTAATATAAATCCGTTAGAGTTTTTTCTTTGGGGATATTCAGAAGGATTGGTGTTGTTTATAGCTCCCACCGAAGTATATATCTATTTTCAAAAGAGTAGACAAAACGATAGTTACCAATTACAGAACCGATTTCCCTCACCCATTTGTCAAAGATATTCGAAAGGTTTCTGAAAAATCAAATGACTTGCTTCATAAAAAAATACGGTTTGATTTCCCATAAACAATATGGCTTCAAAGAAAATACATCAACGGAAGATGCCGTACTCGCTTTGACAGAAAAAATACACAACGCACTAGAAAACGGAAATCCTTGTCTATGTGTTTTCATTGACCTTTCGAAAGCTTTCGATACTGTTAGTCACCGATTGCTCATTGATACACTGGAACGAGTTGGTATGAGAGGTAAATGTGCAAATTTACTGAGAAATTACCTTAGCAATAGAACTCAAGAAGTGAAAGTTGCTGAAACGCTGAGTTATCAGAGAGAAATTGAATATGGTGGTTTGATGGTAGAATTTTGACACTCAACACAGAAAATACCAACTTTCTATCCTTCAGCTGCGATACGGTTGGTAACTGCCCTGATGTTGAATCTCAGGACAACGCACTCAGAATAGAATCTGAGAAAAATATTAAATATCTTGGAGTATATCTGGACTCAAATATGAAATGGAACATTCATATAGGCTACGTCATAAAAAACTGCAATTCATCTTATACAAATTCAAATATTTGAGTAAAATCCTGCCACTGAAAACAATGAAAATATTATACAACTCCTTAGTGGAAAGTCACATAAAATATGGAATTCTGATATGGGGCAGTGCTCTCCGAATATACCTCAAACCCCTGGAAATACTGCAAAAAAGATTTCTGAAAGTGATGATGATGAAAAACCGAAGATTTTCTTCAGACTTACTTTACAAACAATCCGAAATCATGGATATGAGACAACTATTTTATTTTTGTACGAACGTAAAATTCCACTTGTCTAGCGATATAGCAGGTCCCTTTCATGAATATAATACCCGCCGAAAACATACTACGATTGTACCACGTGTAAAAAAATCTATATCCCAATGATCGCACTCATATATTTCAAAGAAATTATACAATAGTGTCCCGGATATTATAAGAGCCGAAAAAAATAAAGTCAATTTAAAAAAAAATTGAAAAACTACATTCTCATTAACGATAGAAAAATAATAAACGATCAAGTAGAATCGAAACAATGAACACCTCATACTTGCTTTTGAAAGTAATACTCTATATGGTTGATTCTCTCTATTTGATTAGACTCTTTCCTTAGTATCCCTTCTATTTTAAATTCTGGCATCTTAATTTATTATTTTATTGCCTCAATTTCCGTATTTTTAAACTGTGATTAACATTTATTTATGTATTTTATAGCATTGAGCGTGTGCTCAAATTTGTATTTAAATTTGTATATTTAATTTTTTTTTCATTTTGTCGATATCGAAACAAGTGATAGATCACTTATCGATTATCTCTTTATTCATTATCTGCTATGCGTTCATTTATTGTACATATTTATTACCATTTTTCCATGTTAAATATGTATGTATTCTAATTCAATGAATAACGTTCATAATAATAATAATTTACAAACCAGAATCAGAGCAGCTTGCCAATCTGTTATACCAGGAAGTATTCAAGAAGCATCCATACACAATAAATTCACCTAGACGATTTGAATGCTGAATTAATAGTGCTTGACAACAATTTCAGCATCTGAGAGAATGAATATTTTGTCGACAGAATTTACTGATTGGTGTAGTAAAAATTCCTTAATTGTCAATCTTGACAAAACGATATGTTTACAGGTTCACTCCCGTACAAAAATTTCAAATGAATATTTTTTTCGGATTTAATAAAATTTCTGGGCACATATTTAGATTCAAATATGAACTGGAATAGTCCAATAAAATGTTCCTTCTTGTTATTCACAATTTCCCTCGAGAGCTCATCCCTGTTTAATTTATATTCCTGGACTCGAATGTCACGCAGGTAGCTATAGCGACCTCCGTCGCGACGTCGTTTCTCGCCTTGTATACACGAGGTGTTTCGACTGAAGCCACAAATGTGCGGTTGGCTTCCTGTTTGTGGATTCCGTTCGTTTTTTGTTTCACCTGCAATCAAGTGTTGCGCATCCTTACACTTGCTTTCACCGTACTGATGAGATCCCTAAGATCGAAACACGTGTCAACTGTTGCAATTTTACCAGAGGGTTTAGTCCAATAAAATGTTCCTTCTATATATATATATATATATATATATATATCAACAACCATTTCGACTATCGATTCCCGAATTATCTCCACTGAATATTTCGAAACGTGTGAAATAGGAGATTTTTCAAAAAGAAGTCTGCAAAATAGATATTTTTTAGATAACTCGGCAACGCCGCAGCGGAATCCAAAATTGAAAAAATTGTTGAGCAGCCAATGGAACAGCGGATCGGAATATATTAAAATATACTGGGTGTTTCATTTGAAAAAGACCAACTTTGGTCAGCCACGCTTCAATGATGCACGCTGTATGAATAATTTTGGAAGATAGTCTTAAATGGTCCGTTTGCCAAAAAAAATATGAGAAATCGAAATAGTGATTCACAACGGAGCAATCGACCACGGCAATCTTGTTGACTGACCCTGTATACATTTTATGACTTGTCCTATATCATATGATGATCTTAAAGGATATATAAAGATTATTATTATTCGAACCTGGCCAAATGCAAGCGAAAGTTTAGAAGGCCGGTATCTAACCACCTCGCTACCGAGCAACCTAAATGATAATTTGTTTCCTTTCAGTCAAGTAACATGGCAATGGTTCCATTTTAGCATTCTGCCTACTTATTTATTTGACACAGCCACTCTCTGTGTTTCGAAAACTATCGTCACTTAACAATCTGATATTGGAATCGATGGAAATCCCAAACACAAGTACATAATCAATTGTTGCAATAATTTTATATTGACTCAGTTTGTTGTAAAGGATCCTTATCGTGGGATACTTTACCATATCGCCTTGCAGAAATCTGGCTAAATATCTGAATCTCTACATTTTGTCTACTCATGTCGATATGACCGTTCCTTGATATACAGGGATATGATAAAGTAATGCACAAAATTCATAAAACGTACAACACGTACAACGCAAAAACACGTCAAACTGTTCTTTTTATTCCGCATCTTTTGACATAAGTTACAAAAATAACACGTCAAAGTTGTCAAAGTTATGACGTCATCAACAAATTTTTTAATGGGAAGCTAAGATTTTTATCACATTATGTGACAGAGCTTGTGTTTGTACACAAGGGAAAAAATAGTTGCAGTAGGGCTCACATAAGAAAAAAAACGAGAAAATGAATAAAAAACGAAATATCCGTAAGTTTCATAATAACTTTTCAATTAACTAAACAGTCCATTAAACCAAAACTATTTCTTATAGGAATTGTTCAAACTGTGTCTCGTTTACTAACTGACATAGGTCAAGACGATGGTAGACCGCATTTATAGAGATTTCGATCATCTGCGGAGTTATACGAGTCATTTCGTGTCTAATTCTTTCCATTAAGCCTTCTAAATTGTCTGGCCCGACTTTTCAAAAATGTCCCCACAGAAAAAAATCAAGGAGGGTTGAATCAGGTGACCTAGGTGGCCACTCCATTGGTCCACGTCTTCCAATCCACCGTCCTTCAAACTGGTTATCCAGAAACCTTCGATCAGTATGACCATAATGTGGTGGTGCGCCATCTTGTTGGAACCAAATACTGGAATCCAAGTTGTCCCCATTATTTGGATCCGGAAATGCCACAAGTAGGTCCGGAAGCACTGCCATGCGAAGATGTTCCAAATATCGTTCAGCTGTTATATTCCCGCGAAAGTAATAAGGACCAATAAATCTTCCCCGGACGATTCCTACCCAAACATAAATTTTTTGGGGACGCTGGGTGTGTTTTGTCTGCATCCAGTGGGGATTTTCCCGAGCCCAGTAGCAAGAATTGTGTCGATTTACAGAACCACTTAGACAAAACGTTGCCTCATCGGAAAATACTACACTATTAAGAAAATTTGGATTTTCGTCACAATGCCGCATGAAGATTTCACAAAATTCCAAACGTCTGTCCGGATCATCTTCTGAGAGTTCGTGAACAAGATGAACTTTGTATGGGTGTAGTTTTTCCTTTTTTAACATCTTTACTACAAACGACTGACTAACATTTTCTTGTAAGGCAATTTCTGTTGTAGTTGCGTGAGGGTGTTCTTCTACTGACAGCAAAATATCTAACTTCACATCGTCGCTTATTTCTGGTCGTCCAGATTTTGGAGCATCCCTCACGCTTCCCGTTGCATCAAATTTTGCAACAATTCTGCTTACTGTGCTTCTAGCAATTGGAGGTCTTTCAAAATGTGTTGCGTTAAATAAAGCACATGCTTCTTCATGACTTCGAAGGCGATCGCCGTAACCTACCATCATTAGAATTTCTATCCTTTCTCTTTCGGTTAAACGAGTCATAATAATAAAACTGTGGTGACACTAATTGTACGACTGACACTGACAAACCGTTGTTTTAGTAAAACAATTGAAAAAATTTATAAGAACACATGTTCTTACTAGATAAGTTTGAGTTTGACCTCTTTTTATAATTGGTTTTGTTATTTCGTTTTTTATCCCTTTTCTCGTTGTTTTTCTTATGTGAGCCCTACTGCAACTATTTTTCCCTTGTGTAAAAACACAAGCTCTATCACATAATGTAATAAAACTTTTAGCTTCCCATTAAAAAAATTTGTTGATGACGTCATAACTTTGACAACTTTGACGTGTTATTATAAAGATGCGGAATAAAAAAAACAGTTTGACGTGTTTTTGCATTATTTTCAAAAGTGATCGTTGTATGTTTTATGAATTTTGTGCATTACTTTATCATAACTCTGTATAAAATATACATCAGAGCTGCCTGTTTCCATTCAAAGAGAGAGTTGATAACTATCCTCGTTGATAGTTCTCAGAGAAGTTTGCGTTATGATTCTCATTTCTAAATATTTTTCCTAGGAAATTTCACTTAGAATTACTCAATGAATTACTTCTATCATTTTGGCTCAGTCAGCAAACACAACAAAAATCCAAAAAAATATTAAATCCTATCTCTTTTTCGACTCCATCATGGTCCTCTCGATTTTATTCAGCACACATGATTTCATTACTTCAATGAATCCCAAAAATGAAACATATATAGGTACACTATCAACAGGTAGACCGCACTTATACGGCATTCATTATTCCATCATAATTCCCCACAGGCTGTATTACCTCGTTAAAATTCAGTTCATCAAAAAACAACGCCAATACTTGTTAAAGCAAAAAAATTCCCGTATCAACTTTTCGAATTAAAAAGCATGATATATTCATACAAGCCATAAAGACATTTTGCCCTCTCATACTTTGATGAAAATTCGCCAACGGAAAGTTTTCACATTCAATCTCAGTTAGAAAGGAAAACTTTCAATGCAGCGGTATCGGCGCTCCAGCGCTGCTTATTATTTTGAGAACTTCCCCGTGTTTGTACACTCGAGTAATTTAACAATACATAGCCTAATTTTGGTGTTGTAGACAGGGACGTTCTGACAATTTTCAGATGTAACAATAACGCATCGAAGACCAATTTTCAAAGGCTACTCCAGAAGTGATATTATAATTAAGAAAACCCTACTATCATCTTCGAGTTCGCACAAATAAAAGTCTTCTAATGTTCACAGAACTTCGCAAAAAGCAAAAAGTCAGATGAGTATTGGCATTCTTAAAAAAACAACCCCAGGCAGTAAGATATCCTAACAGAAAAATATCAAAATTGTTTAGCAAGTTTCAATTCTCAGATGCAGTTTTTTCTGAGATTGACAATTTATTTCATAGAGAGCCGATGAGTCTCGAGACTCAAGACCAACTGAGAGACTCCATTGATTCTCTGATACCTCAGGGGTAGTCACTCAGAACTCCACCCTCACGTAGGTCCGTCAGGATGTTGCCTCCGGTGACATTTGCCTGTTGGCTCATTGTATCTCGCCTATGTACAATCATAGTACCCAATCCAGTACTTTCTTGTTTTGTACAGGTTTGCACAAGTTCTTCATTGGTACAAATTGTATAGATCTGGATCGCCAGATGGCTGGTTTAGTGCCATGCAACAGCACAGTATTTTTCTGAAACCTGACTCCATAGTCTGCAGGGTGCATTCTCGAGTGTATGTGACTGAATTTTGTTGAAATGGGTACCTTCGAGATAACACACAACGATACAAACACTGTATACTGGATAGAGGTACAATATTGATTTTGTGAACGTCAAAACTCGAGAACATTCCCCCAGGTCAGGTCTACATTACTCAGTCCCATTTTACTGAGGTGCTTCTTCACTGGTGCGTGACTGGCCCTGTAACGGGTTTCAGTGGGCTCGTCTTCATCGTTAACAGTTCTGCTGTTTTCTTTTTCGTGCATGGTGTTCTTCGATATTCTTTCCCGTGTTTGCTTCCTTCAGTTTTTTAGTTTGTTGCCAATCCATTCTCTCACAGACTCTCTTGAGATTGAGGGACGTATTTGATTCTAGGAGCATCTCCAGAACAACCTATTGTGTGTGCCCTCATCTGATATCATAGGCCCTTGTCTAGACCACTAGCATCCGTTGCTATCAGTAGACTCCATAGGCCAGATAAACCTTCAAAAATACCGCATTCTTGTTGAACACATACTTGGGCCCTTTTATTGACTACTACGTGTGGCATTCAACACAGTTCGGCCATCAATTCTATTAATTATAGTTTCAATATAATTTTTCAGTTCATCTACAATATTATGTTTCATTTTGTACACCTCAATTTTTAGAAATCCCCAAAAATAAAACTCTAGAGATGTCATGTCTGGGCCACTTAACAGGACCATTTGTAGCAATCCATCTGTTTCCAAAACAGCCTCGCAGCATTCTTTTTACGCCACTGACATTATGTGCAGGCGAAAATAGATCATCTGACGAGCCCCCAGATCAAGACCATCGAAAAACTCTTCCAACACTCTTGTTAATAAATTAATGTAACGGGGTCCGTTCAAAGAACCATGGTAGAAAAATGGACCGATAATTCTGCCTCTAAATAGACCGCACCAAACATTGATACTAAATCTTCTTTGCGGATTGTGAGGATGGACTAGAAATGGATTATGTCTACTCCAATAATGAAAAATCTTTCTATTATAAATCCCACGATTACAAAAATTTGCCTCATCGCTCCATATAATATTTCTATAGACGTTTGGATCTTGTCTGCATTTATTCATAAACCACCGATAAAACCCCAATCGTCTTTCAGGATCACCAGGTTCTAGTGTTTGCACTGGTCTTAACTTATAAGGAGAAATCTTATGTTTCTTCAGAATTCGTTGCATACCAGACAGTGGAACAGCTATTTCTCTAGATAAATCTGTGATGGAATTATTTGGATATACCTCAAAGTAGGATAAAACGTCAATCTCTGTATCTTCAGATATTACAAAACGTTTTTTAGTTCTGCTCTTCTCAAAAACTTCTTCATTGTTCCTGAATAGACGATGAAGCACAGATAATTCACGATCGGGAAACGAATTGCTGTAGTGTTGGAGTGATCTTACGCTATTTTTCTGGAAAACCAAGTAGGATTCTAACATTTTACATTTTTCTTGACTGGAAAACGGCATTTAGAAAAATATTCGAACAGTAGTTGACAGTTACAATAATTTATGACATTGTCATGATATACTTGAGATTATTTGACAAATAGTATATCAACAAAGTTTCAAGGCAACTTGATTGCTCATAATAATTATGTTTTATTGAATCGAACACATTTTTTCCAACCACATTCATATGACCCTCCAGTATTTTCTGTTCTGTACAAAAATGGCTTCAAGGTTATCAATACAGCAGACATATTATGATTCACAAAATAAATGCTGCTAGCGGAATGGCTTTAAGATGGAAATTATCGTGTTGTACATTAATACCAAATAGCTCAGTTGTGTCAATTGAGTGGTGCGACATGCTGATCACGTGTTTCACGAGTTCACATCCTAGCGCAATTTTTTCTTTCTACTATCTTATTTTGCTATTAGTAACAAAATATTTTCATTCGTATAAGTACCAAAATTGGGTGTTTGGACAATCATGAGGTTTTATTCGCCAAAACAAAGAAATTTATTGTACTAGTGGAAGAAATTAATATTTCCTCATAAGTCGCTCATTTTCCACTTTAGGAAGAGGGGTGATATGAGCTTTGTTGTTGAGAAGTTTATTACGAATCGAAATGCATGAAAAAATATAGGGTGTTATTCATTAATATTATTTATTATTTTATTGTTTCTTAAAACCATTACAGTTTTACAACAAGGAGTTCATGTTTTGTGTCGATAGGCTGTTTACAATAAGTAGTTATTCTTACAAAGAAATATGAAAGACTAAACTAACAAAAATAAGAGAAAGAGAAAAAAAACAAATTTATGATAAGCACACAATTTTAGAATAATTAATATCCTGTTTTTTTTATATAACATAAATGAGATTATTCATTGAGAATGAAAGCTCGCAGTTTCAGGATGTTCCATACATAACTAGCTATAGTTTTTGCAAGGGAAGGCGTAATATTCTCGAGGGCACATATCAAGGAAGTAAAATCTAGAAGATTATTAGAATTCGCAGGCTTCATCGTGGAATATATAGGGCATTCGAACAGGATGTGATGAATTGTTTCGAGCTTATTTTGGTTGCAAACAGTACAATCATCGTGTGGGTCGATCCGATAAGTGCAACCATTCAGCGTGAATCTGATTACGTAATTATTGCACATTCTCAGCTGGGTAATAGTCCTTGTTATTTGAATTGGCATTTTGAGAAGAAGATAACTCTTTGGATGTTTGTTAAAGGTAAAGTAAGTGTGAAAAGACATAAAGTGAGAGTTGGTGGATAAGGCAATATCCTCTTGGTGAAGTTTATCAAGGAACTGTGCTAATATCTTGTGTTTATTGAGCTTAAATAAGCCCCGGTGATGTTCGCCATGGGTTTGGCGAGACTGAACGACTCAAAAATTTGTGACACTTGTTTGGCCCAATTATATCTGACATCGCTACTAGATAATTCTATTTGTCGCAAAAAACATATCTTTGGCAGTCCGGAATCATTCATACTGAATATTTTGATTAGCTAGTTCAATGTTGATTTGAGAATTTTGAAAGCTATTTTGACGCGCCCGGTTTCTAATCTAACTATATAGTCTGGGGTATTATTTGGGAGGGATAGGAGACGTTTAAAAAACATGAGCTGAACCCTCTCTAAGATATCAACATATCTGAGGCCCCAGACTGGTAGACAGTTAGACATGACACTAAGAACCATAGCTTCGAATAGTTTTATTCTGGGTCGACAGAGATCCATTTTTGTTTTAGAAAGTACTGGAAGTATAGCGCCGATGGCTTGTTTTGATTTGTCAGCAGTAACGAGTGCCATCTCTCTGAAAAGAGAGGATGCAACAACATAATTATTCACTATATCAAGAGTATTGCCATTCAGACGAAATTTATACTTTTGATGCTGAAAGCCGCCTCTCGAGAAACAGATAACTTTAGATTTATTGATATTAATTGTAAGTAGGTTAACAGCTGTGTATTCCTCAAGGATCCTCAGTTTTTTTTGTAAATCTATTTCGGATTCAGCAAGAATGACCAAATCGTCAGCATATAGCAACAACAGTAGGTCCGTTGTGTTATCGATATTCAGACCTATGGTATCTCTACTACGAAAAAACTCCTCGATGTCCGCGATGAAAATAGAAAAAAGCAAGGGACTGAGAGACTCCCCCTGAAGAACTCCAGAGGTAATGTCGAAAGGTTTTGTGTAACCTTCTCTCGCTTTTATTTTAATAGTCGATGTATCATACATATTTTCCAGAATGTTTAAAATATTGGAGCTGAAACCGGATGCAAACAATTTATGTCAAAATAATGAATGATTCACTGAATCGAATGCACGCTGAAGGTCAATGAAAGCAGCGAATACCTTACGTTTTTTTAGTCTTAGTTGGAGTTGAATGACGCTGCTCAGCGTAAAGACGTTATCTATACAACCAAGTTTATCATTTTTTTTTTTGTGTTCGGCATCGAGAATACCATTAAAAATGCTACTAGTTTGTCCATTTAACGGAATTCGTAATCATAATATCGGAGTTGGCAATGGTGCCGACCTAATTCGGAACACCCTGTATATTATTCCTGCTCCTACACCTTCCTTGGTTTCTGAGTCTGCCTATTATAACTGTTTTTATGTTTTTCTGAAAAGTATTTCATAAGATGGCATTCCTATTATGGGGTCGGTATCCAACATATTACTGTGTAGTCTACTTATCTGTACCTCTAGCATCTTCCTTTGGTTCGCGCAATTTTTCGAACCTTCTCTTGCTGTTTTCCTGGAACACATATCAGTTTGACGTGATACCGATCTGTCAGCGCACTCAGTTGTTCTTCATAGTCCCATACGTCACTTTCTTGCTACAGAAGGCCTTGAGTGCCGCTTGACTGTCTGACAGGATGCAGATATGCATGTAATGTTTCTCCAATTGTTCTCCTTCGCGCATTGAAGGATTACAGGCGCTACTTCAGAACAGTATTAACAACCAAAATATCTGTTAGGAAAAGGCAGATGTCCAACTTTTTCGTAAGGTGAGATGACCAAGTTCGTGAGTGAGGCATCTCTCATGAGAGATACCATCGTACTTATACTGCATGAAACCCAACTTCTACAGTTCATGGATTGTTCCTCTATATGGCGAGACGAGTTGTTGAAAAGCTTTTCGCTGTTTATGCGAGTTAATTTTTGATGGAGATAATTGCATTCAAATAGGGTATTTTTTGATATTATTTACGACATATTATTGCTGGTCAATTATCCGATTTTTTTTTTAGAATATCTGTCAGTCATTTATTGACTCCTGAGTTTGCGAGACTTCATAAGAATACCCGTCTTTATGGGTGGATTATCTGAAGATATCTCATCAACCACCGACAGAGAGAATGTACGACAGCAGAGTACATAACTGAGGAGATAAGGCATATATAAGTTTAGCGAAAACTACAAAATCGGCCTTCAGTGGGAGCAAAGGAGTGGCCTCGGATTGGGTGCTGTGGGACTGATAACCCACAGCCACCGCTCCGCTCAGGGTTTCCGCTAGGGGGCAGGATTGAAGGAACTTATGGGGGAACAACTGGAAAATTTAGGATAACTCTCTCCCTTGACAAACACCAATACACCTATAGACTTTGTGATATCCATAGTGAGGGAGAAAAATACCATGCATGATGAAAGCATTGGTGCTAAATGTATTTAAATGTTTGAATTCTTTGATTATGTTTCCCTCGATCCAAAAAGTTATTTATGTATCAAGTGTGTAAGGAAAGTAAAAGTGCTGATTGTTGATTTTGACATTATTATCAACGTTGACTTAACTTTTAAATTACTTACTAGGCCATTGGAAGAAACTTTTCATATGCTCAGATTGCTAGGTCCAATAGTTTCTTAGAGGGGTCCCTGAATGTTATTGCTCTGAATATTGCTACCACCGCAAAATTCTTCAATTTTTGATAAGACTTACTCAATGGTCAAAGCGTATCGTAGGTAATACAACAAGAATATCGGTGATTAGCGAACAACAAAGGACCGGGCGCGGAATACATGGGAATTTGGTTGATTGCGGGATTCAATGAAACTCGGGTATGTTGTAGGTCACGATCTGTCGGTAACACTTTAAATGGACCATAATCAAATCGAATGATTAGTTTCGGCGAAACAGGGTGATTTTGAAAGATGTTACGAAAATACAAATTAAAAATAATTTACATAAATTGAGATTATTTCTGATTTATTCACGTAATTTGGCTAAAATATGTCATGCCTTTGAAAACGCATACTATTATGATCCAAAACAGTATTTCGCTCACCGGGGGAACTCAAAACATCCAATTTCGAAGTTGTTTACTCCACTTAGTATTATTGAGAATTTTTTTCTAATTTAATTTCTAGATATGGCTAGGTATTATGATACAAACACAGTATTTTACTATATCGGGGTAATCAGAAAAGTACTTGAAAATATCCTACTATAGGAAGTCATGTACGTAATTCATTCAATAGAATCCTCACAGAATCCTACGTTTTCGACTTTCAACATTAATTAATATGTGAAAACCCTTAAACCATGATAATTGAAAAACTACAAGCCTCACTTAAATTGAAAAAATACAAGGGTTCTACAAATATGTTTACCAGGTACCAGTCATCACACCACTCTCCTCATCAATCTAGAGCGTTGATCAGACCAAAACATCATCGTGGGGCGTAGAGTAACCTGTATATATATATGTCACTTATTACTTATGAGATTTTTTCTAGTTTAATTTCAAGATTTGGCTCAGTAATGCGACAGTTCGGAAAAGCAATACTGTGTTTGTATCATAATAATATTGCTTTTTCAAATTGTAAACATTACCCAGCCACATCTCGAAATTAAATTAGAAAATATCTCAATAATACTAAGTGGAGTAAACAATGTCGAAATTGGATATTTTGAGTTCCTCCGGTAAGCTAAGTACTGTTTTGGATCATAATAGTATGGCGTTTTCAGAGGCATGACATATTTACACCAAATCATGTGAATAAATCATAAATAAGCTCAATTTGTGTGAATTACTTTTATTTTGTGTTTTCGTAACATCTATTAGAATCACCCTGTTCTCCGAAACTAATCATCGTGATCTAAAACATACCCGAGTTTCTTCGAATTCCGCAATCAACCAAAATCCCATGTATTCGGTGCGGAGTCATTTCTTCCATTTCAAGAAACAATTATGTTGCCTGAAGTAACATAATTTGTTTAAAAAATGAGGAGGAATATGATTATCGTCGAAAACAGGAGTTGTATTTATTTTATGGATGGAATTATCATAGGGAATATTCCTAAACCATGACAAATAGCCGACTACTATTCTTTTCTTAGAGAGTATGGCCGAGAGTGCCTCCCCCAACATTGTTCCTTGAAAGATGATTCGCCTTTTTTCCACTTGAACAAAAGCACCGGCAAAGAATTCAACGACTTCATTACGACTACGGCATGAAAGTTGAGTTTGGAAACTAAACCATTCAAGGGATTTTTATTCGGGTTTTGCATTTATTTTTAGTTCGAGTATCTAGGACAACTCATGTTTATGTTATTCAATTTGTGTTCTTGATATTTTCACACTGTTTTATCAGTACATGGAGTGCTTGAGATCGCACGTCAATAGGTAAGACCCTCGTTATTCCCAGACTTCTGAGGGTTGCTCGTAGGGTTTCAGCTGGAAGGTTGGACAAATTTAGGAACATTACCTGAAAATGTTCGTTCTTGAATTGGTAGAGTTATGAGATACTCAAGATTTTGAGAATCTGAAATTCTACCATCAATTCAACCAGTTCACTTTCAATGAAATTTTATCACTTGCATTCCAAAATAATCTACGACTGGTTCACCATCCGGTTTTATAGATTAAAAAGATTTCATCACAGTTGCCTTCATACATAATATCAATTATTACTCTCTCACTCATTTCTGCTATCCTACCTCGATCCGTCGAGACATTTTTCAAAGATTATCCATTCAAAACGACAACTGCGATCACAACATTTGTACGCGGCGGTACATTTTTGAACCATCTCAAAATATGATAAAAAATCTCACAATTATAACTTTTTTCTGCTACATTAAATATACTCTCATTCATGGTGATATTACCTAAATTGGCGATCGAAGAATCGCTTTATCTTCAACCGCTTTAGAGTTGAAAAGTTTATATGGAGTTGATAGAGGTAATTTTTCTCAGAAATATTGATTTTAGTGATTTTTCCATCCAATTTCGTTAAATTCAATTTATGTAGTTTCAATTGGATCTAATGATTTAATATTTTTCATGATTTTCAGACTTTAAGGATACATCGAAGAATTACTTTAAATTAACAGTATTCACTATTGCATCATACTGAATCGATTGGCGTTCGCATATTCAACCGTTCGCGAGTTGAAGAGTTCATCTCGATTTAAGAGAGGTAATTTCTCTCCAAAATTTTGATTTTTGTAATTTTTCCATCAATTTTCTAAATCAAACTTCTCTATATGCACACATATGCGCATATGAAGTTTAAAATTAATCTGATGATTTAATATTTTTCATGATTTTTAGGGGCTATTTCCCTTGGGACTTTTTCGAAACAATTTTTATTCTCGTCAAACAGTTTGATATCCGCAATGTACACCGATTTCGTCATTCTGAATCGATTGGCATTCGCAGAATTGCTCTATCTTTCCCCGTTCGCGAGTTGAAAAGTTCATCTGGAGTTGAGAGAGGTAATTTTTCTTCAAATTTTGAAGTTTCGTAATTTTTTCATTAATTTTCGTGAAAATAAAACTTTTTTATATGCACACCTAGACATATATGCAGTTTCAAGTGGATGTGATGATTTGAAATTTTTCATAATATATGATTTGTTTTCGCCAAATGACTTGAAATTCACAGTATGTACTCTTAATTTTATCATTTTAAATCGATTGGCATTCGCAGTATTGCTCTATTTTCAACCATTCGCGAGTTGAAAAGTTTACATAAAGTTGAGAGTGGGCGATTTTTGCAAATTCTCTATTATTTTTCATGAAATTGAAACGTATCTTATGCATATCTACATATGCGCATATGCAGTTTCAATTGGATATAATTTAATTTTGTGTGGTCTTTGGAGAGTCCACAGGAGGGTTCTGGGCCAGAAAGTGGTGTGTTTGACGCTTCGTCGGCAAGGCAGTCTGCTTCTCCACTGCCTTTGATGCCCCTGTGACCTGGCACATTGTTTGCTGCCAGTTATGTTAGGGTTTGTTTACAGTCCCAAGTCAGCTTAGACTCACAAGTGTGTGACTTCAGAGCTTCTAGTACTGTTTAGCTGTCTGATTGTATATACATTTCTACCCTTCGGGTGCCCCTATAGCAAGTACTTCTGATTGGAAGATGGTTGGGGTCCTACCAAGGGGTTTTGAGAGCTTGAAATTCGACCCTGTAACGCCCACTCCAATCCCTTCGTCCATCTTGGATCCATCTCTGTACCACACTGAGCCATCCATTGCCTATTGAGGACCGTTTATGACCACTTCCAACTGCACTTCGAAGTCGTACCGGCTCGTCATGATATCTGATTTTGTGTTTTGTGCATATAGGTGCAGTAGCGGAATGTTCAACATTGCCTCTAGATCCACAGTAGGACATGTACATATTGATCCTGTGGTTCCTAGGCAAGCTAGCCACTGCACTTTCTGCAGCCTGACTTGTGCAAAAACTTTATTGCATTTTTGGCCACCATACCAGTGAGGCGTAGGTGACCTTAGGATTAATGATTGTTTGGCGTGACCAATAAATCATTTTCAATTTCAGACCCTATGTCTTACTGAAGACTTTGCGGCATGTCCAGCTTGCCGCTATAGCCCTGGAAAGAATGTGGTTAATTCGGCTGTTCCATGTCAGTTTTTGGTTGATTATTAGGACCAGGTATTTTACATGTTTGTAAAATGTTAGCTGGATTTAGGGTTGGGGCTTTAAGTTCATACTTTCGCCACCTGGTGACTGGAACCAGTACTGTTTTGCTAGGATTGACATTAAGTTTCCCTTTTGCCTACCGGCTTCTTATTACTCCGTCTTGTCTGCCCCTAATGGTGACGACCAGGTCATCGACGTAACCTAGAGTAGTGAACCCAGATTCTTCTAACTTTATTAGCAGGTTGTCGACAATCAGTGACCACAGTAAAGGCCCCTTGGGGGCAACCATTTTCCGCTGTCATCCTGACTGACTTCCCCCCCTATGGTCGCTACAATGATTCCGCTTTTCATTGCTAGTATCCATCTGATCAATCAGGCATTGATATTTCTTTCCTCTAGTGATCTGGTTATGGAGGCATGATAATGTACCCTCTGTGTCAATGAAGACAAAAAGTTCCATTCCTTCTGCCACGTATTCAATCCAGCATTGTAGAGCATTAATCATGGATTAACCTGCTTGGTATGCAAACTGCTTCTTATGAAGCGGTCTCAACTCGAGAAGTTTGCTTCTGATCTAAAGTCTATTATTTTTTCATTGTTTTTAGGAGAATGGAGGTGACACTGATAAGGCGGTTAGACTTTGGTTCGTCCATTGGGCATCTTTGGTATGAACGCCACTACTGACTCTCTCCAGATCTGCGGTATTTTATAGCTGAAGATAAGACTGAACTCAAATAGCCTTTTCAGTTAGGGTTGTATTATTTCAAGACCATGTTGGGCCGCAGTGGTCATGATGGTAGAGCGATAGTCTATCAGTCAGAGGGACGTGGGTTCGATTCCCAGCATGGTCACTGGTGTGGTGCTAGGAATCGCACGTTAAAAGGTAAGACCTCGTTAATCCTTAGCTCGCACAAGTTTCGACTTCTGAGGGCTGGCGTTCGTAGATGGATGACGGCTGGTTAACGGAAATAACAATTTTCAATGTTGCAGTGAGGTTGGAAATATTTCATCCTTTCCTGGCGACTTAACTGGTTACAATCCTCTGATAGCCCATTTGATTCTTTGTTTTGTAAGGATTCTTTCAGCTAGGCTTCTACTGGCGCTATGTCGACAACACAGCCGTTTTTGAACCAGTGAAGTGCGTCTGAGAACACCTAAGCTATCCTTTGAGTTATTAGTTCGGTGTTTTGATCAGACCGATATCATTGGACTGTTCTTTAGAGAGAACTTTCTGTAGTCGCTGTGCTGGGGCCAGTTCAGTGATCCCCTTGCATAATTGTCGCCATATTCTCCGTTTCGATATTCCGAGTTCTTAATTGTAATCGGAAAAAGCTGTTTTATATTCTTCCCAGTATCCCAGACGTCTAACTCTATTGAAAAGTCTTCTGACTTTTGTTCGAAGTTTTGCTAATTTCTTCATTGGATTCATTATATTTTCCGCTTCTACTACGTTTATTTCGAACAGATTTGCCTCGTCTATTCCATTTGAGTGCTGACCAGCTCCTTTTCCATCTTTCCATTTCTTCCTCGGACATTCTGTCAACTCCCAGTTTATTATTTTATAGTACGAATAGATTATCCTTTTCTGTCTTAACAGGACATTTCTGCAAGGTGTTTCTCTGATGAAGTTAAATTTTACACGGCACGTCCGAAGTGCAAAGTGACATAACCATTTGATATGTGAGAAGTACACTCAAATAATATTCAGCAAAACTGTTAGTAGCTGCGTCAGGGCTGTATATATTTTTATAGTCAGAAAAGAATAAAATGGTTGTGAAACATCGCAATACGTTCACCATGTTTCCATGATTATCTACTTATATCATTTATATTTCGTTGAGGTATTTTATAATTTATTGGGAGTCTCACAAAATTTTCTTGGATCATATTACAGTGAAAGATGTGAAAAAGTTAATAGGTCATTTGGGTAGTTATATCGTTGCTGTATAACTAACAAAACAAATTTTTCGTTACAACCGAGCGAAAAGTACCATGTTTGCGCTTTAAAAAGAAAGCGCAAAGTTGCACTTTTCAAAGGAGCGAAACAGTTTTTTCTTTGCCACTCTACGAGCGGCAAAGTAACCAAAACCCTCGTTGAGTTTACTATGGAAACCACTTTCCACTATTTCATAAACAACGTGTGATTTCAAGATCGCCATGGAAAATAAAAATATCTCTTCGTGAAAATTAAATGGAAATCGATGAAGGTAGTGAAATTTCTTGCACTCTGCCAGAAATTGCTCAAGCTGAAAAATCAGTTGCTCCTAGTTTACGGCCAGAGAAGTCTAGAAGCAAGGACGAAAAGCAAGAAAAGCAAGAGATATGACATATATTGCGGAGCAAGCAAAAGACAGTTTTTTCTCAGAGCAGTAATTTAAGCATCAAATTTCAAATCACTGTCGATATGTATGCCAAAAAATTTTGTTATCGGCTTACTTTCAATCATCTGACCTACTGTTAATATCATTTATATATAGCAGGAATAAATTGGGCCTAAGACTGACCCCTGAGAGTAGTATATTCTGATTTCTATCACTTAGATAAGACCTGAACCATTTTAAGGCTATTCCTTGGAATCCATAATGGAAGAGTTTCTGCAAGAGGATTTCATGCTCTACACAGTCAAATGCCTCAGAGAAGTTGGTTGGTTGTATGTTTGAAAATGATAGTAATGAGAGAAAGAACAGCTTCGTGATCCGAAAGCCCTGGATTAATTATAGTTATAGTGTGTTTGGGTTTCAGTGCATTTTTTATTCTCATAAGGTATGCTGAAGTCTCCACCTAATATTATTGATGCGGTGGGGGGTAATTTTGGTCAGAAATATTCTAGTATTTCCATAAACTCACACTAAAGAGACCTTGTTATATTGTGAGTGAACTAATGAAAATTCAAATTATTTTTCCAAAATTAAATCGTCAAATTTATTATTATTTACGAAGGAGAATGTTTCCAAGAACTTTGTTTCTACCATTGGAACTGTTCCTCCATGCAATGAATTCTGTGGTAGGAAGGCATATTTCAACATATCACTGAAATTGGGATATCAACAGCCATGTATTCGTATTCATAAGAGCTTACAAGATGGTATAAAGTCACAATTTTTTTCCACAATAACAATGCATGATTTGCAGAAAGTTTCTGATTTTTGCAGTCAATGTTTCTTATTACCAATTCGAAAACTATATAAGAGTAAAATTCGGCAAAACCGGTTATGTGTAATATACATAAATAACTGAATAAAATAATTTTTCATTATCATTATCATACTCATAACCCTCCCAATATTTCTAATTTGAGCTCTAAGACAAGTATTGAATATAAACGTGTCATTGCATTTTTCGAATTGCCCTCGTCTTTCGGAGTCGGGCTCTTTCGACAAAATATGAAAATAAACTCATGCAGTTTTTAGACAACATCCTTTCATGGAAAATTATCGGTAATTTTGAAGCACTTGTGTAATTACTCCCAAAAAATTCTTCAAGTCTCGTCGTGAATCTCTGATACAAATACTGAAGTATGAAATGAATTCAGCACCATCTCTGGGTTCCAGAATTGAAATGCACTCCGATTGCGTGTCGAGTTCAATATAAAGTCAAAAACATCATAAATAGGGGCGACACTACTTCACCATTAATCGACTTATGAAAATGGTGGATTACGTAATCCAATCTTCCGCAAATAACCTATATAACAGGTATTGTCGTCGGCAAGTATCCATCAGAAAACAACTACTGCCCCCTACGACCGTCGAATTATATATGTTCAATACTTGACAAAGCTTTATACACGAACTACTTTGCAATGCCTAGGTATATCTATTGTATAAGTTTTTTTTGGAAGATTGGATTACGTAATCCACCATTTTTCATAATTCGATTAATGGTCCTCCGTCCAGTAGTGTCGCCCCCCTTCATGATCCTAATGAAATTGGCGGTGGAATCTTTCAGTTTCAAGTCTCCCTATAGAATCATGACACTGCTTTCCACCTAGTGGAAACCCGTTTCAATTGTGTAACGCACAACAAAAGTTTCTGATATTTGAAAATATACTTAAGATTCCCCAGGTATCTCTTTCAGCTTCATCCAATGTGACCTTCCTTCGTTTGACCGAGCACCAATTCAATTTAACCGGCCTAATAATTTAGGAAGTGGAAAGTGAAGTGAATGGGGCTCGCTGAGCTCTACTCGCGAGGCAATGTCTTACTTTGCGGCTTTAAAACGCTCAATCTCAGTCGGCTGTTCCGCGATCTCGTACACCCGCTCATCTTCCCTTTATCTCGGCGCAAATCACACGATCCGCGCCTCGGAATAGCTTTATTTACTTACCGGAATAACTCTATTGCCGCCAGGAGATTTTTTATCTAGCTTTTTTACACACTCGCAAATTGCGTGTAACATTGGGAAATTCGGATTGGAGACTGCCGCCACACATGAATAAATTGGAGAGGAGAAATGAACAGATACCACTTCCGATGGTGCGACTACGTTTCCGAGTTGCTTTTGTTTTATGACCGGAATGAACACATGATAAACTTCCACGACTATCTCGTACGAGCAAAAAATACAATTATCCGGATTGGTTTTTCGACTCCACATCACGAAGAAATTGATTATTCTCCAATAAGGCTGACGTTTCGACTGCTTTAGTGAAAATCTATGTCGGCATTATCTCAAACCACTCGAATACTTTTGAGACTTGCTCTTCAAGGGTCTTCGCTTGGTCCGTCCAAAAAAGATTCGTACTGTCTTACTACCATGAACCGAAGTGGAGAAATCCCTCGATTTGATTGATAATGGCGCTCGCGTATTTTCTAAGCTGATGAGAATTTTGGAGATTAATTTGATATTTTATATGATTCGTAAGTTTGCTCTTGTTATTTTTTTCAAACCCTTAGGACTGGTTGCACAGAACAAGGATTTGAAACAAAGAATCAGGAAAATATGTATTCCCAATTTCATTCATATGATATGCAGAATACTGTTAAAGTCTGATGTATGATGAAGATCCAAACAAGCTTTTCAATAGGTTAATTTGTTTATCAGTATTGTATTAACTCATGACGTAGAACAAATAACATCCATTTGAATATACTTATGTTGAACATAGTTCCGAAAAACTAGCAACACTACTGAATACGAGGGTTCCCTTTTATATTTCGGGATTAGAGAACAAAAACAAATATCAATCATCGAAAATGACTTTATTGATTTTCAAAATATTCCCTATGAAGATCTATACACTTCTGCATGCGTTTGAACCAATTTTCGAAACACGTCTGCCACTCTGATTGAGGTACCTCCAAAACATGCCTTCTGAACGCATCAACTGCTCCTGCAGGTATCGAAAAACGTTGACCTCTCAATTTATTCTTTACGTACGGGAACAAAAAGAAGTCACTCAGTGCCAAGTCAGGACTATGCGGCGAATAACTCATCAAATCGACGGTTTGAGTGCTCAAAAATGCAGTTGTTTGAGCCGATGTGTACGAGCTCGCATTGTCGTGGTGAAGAGTGATCCGTCTTCGGCGGTTGGTTTTCCTCATGTCTTGAAAGACAACTCGCAAACAAATGGTTGTGTACCACTCAGAATTGATCGTTCTGCGTTGTTCTAGTGGTATGTGGTTGCGACATCAGTTTTTTTTCCGAAGAAACAGGCGACCATTTGCTCGGAAGTGCTTCGTGCGCGAACAATTTTTGTTGGCTTTGGCTCATCTTGAAACACCCATATAATACAATCACCTGCTGTTTACATTCGGGCTCATACGCGAAAATCCACGATCCTGTCACGATGTCATACACGTGTTTCGAAGGACCGCGATCCTATTTTTTGGGCCTTCCTTTCGACCAATCGACACAAGCCTTTTTTAGCGACAAGTTGTGTGGGATCCAACGCGAACAAATATTTTTGACATTCGAATGTTCATGCAATATTGAAGACACCATCCTGGCAGACCATTATGAATCCCTCAGTTTCCGACTTCAGCCCACTTGACTTGACTAATGCCTAAGGTTGTCTCAATCTCACGATAGGTCACATGACGATCTTTGAATATCAGTTCGCGCACAGCATCAATGGATTCCGGAACAACAACTGATTTCGGACAACCTCCACGAAATTTGTCTTGGAACGAACTACGACCTCGATTGAATTCACCATACCATCGATAAACACTGGTCCTTGGTGGAGCTTTATTGCCAAAATTTTAATTGAGTTCATTGAAGCACTGTTGCTGAGTTAAACCATGTCGAGAGTTGTAAAAAATAATCGCACGAAAATGTTCACGATTCAACTCTATTTTTTGGCCGAGATGAATCTTTCAAGTTACGGTAAACAATACAAATAGCGCTCGTATGTCAAAACGTTTTAAGTCCGAATAATTTAAAAATTTCTAACTTACTATAGAGCTATCAGTTGCCAGACTGCAACACTAGGGTTGTCCAATCCCGAAATATAAAACATTACATTACATTACATAAGAACACGAATGAAGGAACATGAACGGGATCGGTATCATTCTGTTATATAGACACTCCAAACTCAAAAGTCTTTTTTCGTTGTTTGGGGATGTATAACCGTGGAACGGCCAATTTAGGATTGGATCATTTTGCGAGTTGTCACAGCTTCTCTTGGGTACATTCTTGTTTCAGCCACTGATGACCAGATATCTCGGAGTTTATGCTGATATTCGCCGCAGAGTGAGTTTTTAACTATGAGTACCTCTCGGAAGCGGCGGGTTCTGCAGGTGTATCTGCGGGTGTTCTTCAATGCTACAGATAATGGCAACAGGTATATGCAGATGAAAAGAGCGCTGAGGGAGTCTACCTGAAACATACCCCTTCTGTAGATATTTTCTCTTCTTGGACTCTGACTGGACCAGATCTTATGGTGAAGCAAGTTCTCTAGAGTGGCATCAGCTGTTCAATGCATTTCACTATGAGATCATGCGATGTTGTACTAAATGCCGTCCTTTAGTTGCTTTGGACTTTCTACAGCGGACAGTTTCCCTTTATGAGTCACTCAGTTTTTTTGCACCAAATCGTCAAGGGCCGAGGAGGTTTGGCTTCTTGTGATGTAATGGCACCTACCCACACAATGGTATTGCAGAACCGGTTCTAGCAAGTTCGACTGCTACCTCGTGTGACCAGAAATCCATAACAGCTCCGATCTTCGCTTTGGTTGGTTTTTAGAAAGCAAAACCGCAGATGAGTGTCTGACTATATAAATCCTGTGCTTGAGCCCTTCTTTTGCCTCGTGCCCCATAGCTAGTTAGAATGAAGAACACTTCAGCTCGGAGGACATTTATAAATTTGTATAAGGAATTGTGTAACACTGGATCAACAGAACTAAATTAAAAATTGTTCCCAGCGAAATGTTTTCCAGAACAATTGTATGTGTGGAACGTAAAGGTGGTCACGATAAATTTTTTGAATTTGTAATTTGTTTATTGCAATTTGTTATTTTTTCGAATCCACCTCAACAGTACTAAATTCAATAATGAATGAATAATGTATTAGTTTGAATTCTATTCTTCGGTCTAGAATAATGAATAAGCTATGTGCATCAATATACATGGCATGACTACACCTAGTGTCAAGGGTAAATCGTATTTTTATAGCTAAACTTCTGCAAAATGTCTGTTTCACAAAAGTTTGATTAGTTGTGGCCCAAATATATGTGATTTAATTATTTATTAAAGCTGTTTCCAAATAAACAAAAATGTATGATGTTTCTTAGTAGTTCAATATCTACAGACAAATTTGTGCCAAATCCGAAGGAAGAATAGTTGTAACACTATGAAACTTGGCACGTAACTTCTTGACATCATCTTTAGTTGAAAAAAAAATTGTATGCCAAAAAATCAGGGGTGGAAAACAAAAAAAAATGACTTCAATGAAAATTAAAAAAAATTTGGTGTTTTCCGGAAAGTAAAATGGCTAGCGTAAAACGGCTTCGATAGAATAAATGAAATTACAAAGTAGGCTTGTGATACTTTTAGGAGGCTGGGTAAGGTTAGATTCGGTGAGGTTGATGCTTCATATTTGAAGCAAATCCGTCTTTTCGAGCTCTGGAAACAGTGTTAATCGTCCTAAAATTGCTATTGTAGACAAATGGTGAGGATATTTTTTGAGATTATGGATGAGCCTCACATCTCATTCATGAATGAATATTATGAGAATTATGAGATTGGCTAGTCTCGGTGATATTTTGCAAAAAACTGCTACTAAATATCCTAGGCTCTTCATAACTGCTTTCAAAATTTCATCCTAACAAGTAGTTGCCACTTTTTTAATAGTTTCGTTTGGTGCTTTAGAAACTATCCTGAGCGGTCGATTTCATTCTTGTACACATTTTTGGACAAAGATCAAACAGCAATGCGAGGAATCGGAGCTTTTTGAACTGTTCTTAAGTTTGGATTCCATTAGAGAATATGAACCAATTCGAGGGTCAGGGCTATGAAATGTTTCAATGCCATACTTGAACTTCTTAGAGCTTGAAGCCCTGAGTGTGTATATCTGTAAAAAAAATTCATTTACTTTGACGTCCGCCAGTTCATCAAGATTTCTGTATGAGGGCTCCCTTTGTCTGCTCAAAAAAATCAATGTTTCCAGCCCTGCTGAAATGAAATGACACCAATCCTGGCAAAATCTGTCTATATTGCAAATCCCTCTCTTTCGTGACATCCTATAATTGCATTTTTAAAGATTCAACCATTCAAATCTACCCCTGTGTTCCCTTTTATCCGACCGACATCTATTTCTATATAACATTCTCTCAAACAACTCTAAAAAATTATATATCATTATTATTCATGAAAATATATTGAAAATGTATTTATTCATATAATTGTCCTGGAACGGAAAAATCTCTATGATTTGTGTACGTACTCTCAATTTTACAAATTTCAAAATCCTGAAAACAGATTTGTTGGCACACAGCTAATATACTTACGTTTACTTCAGAAAAGATCAGTGCATGATAATATATAAGATTCCATTATTTTCACTTCAAATACCCCTGGGGACAGAATATTCGTATGACTTCTACAAAACAAATTCAAATGGAATGTAAATTTTTGGGAAAGAGAAAATTGTGATATATGCACTTGACAACACTCTTGTTTCTTTTCAGAATAATTCAATACCCTAACACATTTCCACCCTACTTTTTGTTAAAGATGAACAATAATAATTTCATAGGTACCACAGCATTCAATACAACTCCAATCGACTAAGAATTTTCGATGTCTTGTCTGCTCTGAAATGAATTTCTACTCACTTTCAGACGGACAATCGCAGCTGGATCTATTATAATCTTAATTAGTGTCTTTTACAATGAAATCTCTCAATAATTGACTCAAATTTACACATCAAGAACAAAACACTTCGCATGATATGTCTGTAATAAGCAGGAAACCGGACTCGAGATACTACGCTCGCAGCTCATGATCTGAACTGACATCATACTGAGAAAACTGCTCCAAAAGTGTGGCCATTGTTGGCTTAGATATTATGGCTCGATGATCATGGACTATGTTGTATATATATGGAATAAAGAGATAAATTCATCTTCTTTCATTTCGGATGGTCAGGGGTTTCTGAAAATCCCGTTTGAAACAGTTTATCTCGAAAACGGTTCGAAATCGAAATAGGATTATCTGAACAAAGTCAATCTAAAATTGGATGTAGAGCTCAAAAATGTGGAAAAATACAGGGTGTTCCAATTGAAAAAATTGACTTCCACTCATTTTTTCATGTGAACAAAGTATCCGCATTTTCTAACTAACGACCCTGTATGAGGCAAAACAAATATGGCTCCGAAGTGAGGATCCTTATGGTATCACTTCACTCCATTCCGAATTTGATCGTCTCAGTACCAGAGAGTTCAGCGTTTATAAAAGTTCATGTTTGGTAAAAAAAAATCAAAATTAATTTATATCTCTTAAACGGTAAGAGATAGGTATAGGGAGATACTATATGAAGTTGTTGACGAAGTGATAAGAAATCATAATATGATATTATATACAGGGTGTTCCATTTGAAAAATCATAGTAACCGCTACTTTACAGTAGAAGCGGCAACGCCGCATCGTCTAAAATATTTTAGGCGTGTAGATCATGTTCATTTATGCATGCTGTCAAATTTTCAGGTTGATACGTTGTCTGGTTTGCCAGAAACGTCTAATTAACGCTCATCGTGAAAAGCCCTGTATGTTGAAAATAATCGCTTATACACAACCTGCATGAATAATAAAGTATGCAATTTCAAGCTGGAGGTTTACACTTCACATTTCTGTTATTGAACTCATAAAAATAACTCCAATATGTAGTATTACTTAAAAAAATTCATAGGCTGTCCAAAAAACTCATTCATTTTAAACGATAGATAATTTTGTCGAACCACGGGATTTTCAGAAACCCCTGACCATCCGAAATGAAAGAAGATGAATTTATCTCTTTATTCCATATATATACAACAGTGTCCAGGATGATCGAGTCATAATATCTAAGCCAACAATGGCCACACAGGGTGTTCCATTTGAAAAATCAAAGTAACCGCTACTTTACAGTAGAAGCGGCAACGCCGCATCGTCTAAAACATTCATTATTTTAGGCGTGTAGACCATGTTCATTTATGCATAATGTCAAATTTTCAGGTTGATCCGTTGTCTAGTTTGCCAGAAACGTCTAATTAACGCTCATCGTGAAAAGCCCTGTATGTTGAAAATAATCGTTTATACACAACCTGCATGAAGAATAAAGTATGAAATTTCAAGCTGGAGGTTTACACTTCACATTTCTGTTATTGAACTCATAAAAATAACTCCAATATGTAGTATTACTTAAAAAAATTCAGAGGCTGTCCAAAAAACTCATTCATTTTAAACGATAGATAATTTTGTCGAACCACGGGATTTTCAGAAACCCCTGATCATCCGAAATGGAAGAAGATGAATTTATCTCTTTATTCCATACATATACAACAGTGTCCAGGATCATCGAGTTTTTAATATCTAAGCCAACAATGGCCACACAGGGTGTTCCATTTGAAAAATCAAAGTAACCGCTACTTTACAGTAGAAGCGGCAACGCCGCATCGTCTAAAACATTCATTATTTTAGGCGTGTAGACCATGTTCATTTATGCATAATGTCAAATTTTCAGGTTGATCCGTTGTCTAGTTTGCCAGAAACGTCTAATAAACGCTCATCGTGAAAAGCCCTGTAATACTGGCTAAGATGTCGGAGTTGAAAGTGGGTCGGGAGTAAAACCCAGTTTTTTTTGGCGTGTATAAGTGAGACCTGTCTCACTACTCTTAAATCATTGCTTGGTATCTAAAGTGGGTAATGGTTTCTGCTTCAGTGCAATTATTGCGGATTAACTGAAATATCTATGATTTCTGCATCCTTCGTAAAAAACGCAGTTGGATTATGTTACGTGATAAAAACAACCACTTAGATACTCAGATATCCACATGTTATATTTGCATGAAAAAGTAGAAGTCTTCACGATCAAGATAAAACCGAAAAAAAAAAAAATTTTGGGTTCCACTCCCGGAATTATGATAAACAATTTTTTTTTCTTATTTGACTTGATATCAACTACTAGCATGCCAAATTTGATGGTGTTACAACCGATCCTAGTCTCAAAACTGAGTAGACTGTACTATAGTAAGGCTTTGTAAGGAAGACATTTTCCGGCCTCAAAGATCATACGGGATCCAAAAAAGCAAGACAGCCCGGAGGAAAGGCACAAAAGGCCAACTCAAAGAAACTCAGGACTAGCCACAGAGATCTCTCGTCCCAACAAGATCAAATGGGCCATCAATAAGTAACAACCGTTCAAATCACATTGTATGGATGGGATCTCTCCGGCATTTTTACAAATGGCAGTGCAAAATCCTCAAAGCCTGCGTGGCACGGGGATATATACCAACTACATGGCGAAAAGTGAAAGTGATCTTCCTGCCTAAGGTGGGCAGAGTGATAGACCTGACATCAAAGTCATACAGACCCATCAGTCTGACATCATTTATCCAAAAAACTTTGGGGAGACGAAGTACTGAAAGAAAACCTTCGTAGTAATCGTCAATACGCATACTAACCCGAAAAATCAGCAGACTCCGCGTTAGATGACCTGAATAGGCTGCTTTCAAAGTCAACAGAAGACAAAGAAATAGCTATGACAACGTTTCTGGACATAGAAGGGGCATTTAACAACGCCTCCTCATACACAGACGGCTCGAAAACCGAAGAAGGAGTCGGAGCCGGTATATACGGGCAAAAACCAAGGATAATGATCCCAATTAGCCTGTCAAGAGATACCTCAGTATTTCAAGTGGAAATAGCAGCAATACATTTCTGTATCGGAGAAATAAATGGTCAAGATAGCATAGGTCAGTCCGTTGTCATATTTTCCGACAGTCAGCCTGGGACTGTGCATGTGCCCTGAATAAACTGACAAACCGCAAGAAAGTGACTCTGCCATGCATTCCAGGATACAAAGGATACCAAGGTAATGGAAAATCCGACGATTTGGCCAGACAAGGCTCGTCAATTGCGTTCTACGGCTCGGAACCCTTCTGCGGCATAGCAAAAGCAACAGTTCAAGAGACAATCAGCAATTGGGTGGATAAACAGGCTGGTGGGAATAATCCCCAGGACAGAGGTAGGCGATAAGGTTCCTCAGAACTCTATCGCCCACGCTCACGGCAGATCTACAGAGCAAGGACAGAAGGTCCGTAAAAGCAGTAGTAGGAATGCTTACATGACACTGAGAACTCAATAAGCACATGAAAAATATAGGTTTGGCAGAAGAAACCACCTGTAGGTTTTGTCAAACAGAAGAAGAAACTTCCATTCATATCCTATGCGAATTCGAAGGAATCACAAGGGCAAGGTTTTCACAGAAGGGACCGGAATACCCTGAGGCAGAAAGCTGTGGTGAAGAGCCACTGTCAGGGATTCTGAACATACTCAAAAAGACGAAGCTCACGTAAGTCATCGAAAGATCAAGGAAACCACAATACATCTGCAAAGGTCGTAGTGGAAATGGGCCGCAGGTCCGCCCCTTTAAATATCTATCTATCTAGTAAGGGTCGAGAAATCAAATTGTATTTTAATTATTTTTTTCAAATCCGATAATATTATAATTGATTCATGGGATCCTCGTTGGATTCCGAACACATTTTCTCGATTTTTTTTAAATTTTTTTCGCACTACAGATATCTCATTTTCAATAGAAACAATTCAGTATGTTGATGTATTTTCAGGAAATCAACGTTATCAAATGTGATAAATCAAGCCCAGCCCAACGCAATTAAATCCAGCCCTCTCTTCTGATTTACATTCAAATGGCACATTTTTGTTCTCTCTCTCTCTCCTCTCTCCGTCCCTTTCTAAAGGTCTTCGGTCTGCTGGAATAAGCAACCAGTCAGTCTCTCCAACTTCATAAATTATGGAGGGATCATCTTTTCCAAAGGGCCGCTTTCCGAGTAATCTGCCTGAAAGCAGCTTAAATCACGGTGAATGGTATAGATTCCGACGCCTCTATAACATCACTCTTTTGAGGGATAAAACAACTTTTCATTTTTATTCGACCACAAACACAGCGAAAATGATTAGCAGTTTGTTAGGTTTCAGCTGTTGAATAACGGTCTGCTGAAATCATTGCGAATTCAAGAGAGTCACTGACGAAATCCCATCAAGTATTTCTAGAATCACACTCGAGATTTCACTGATTGAATGTTTGGTTATGTGGAAGAAATTGTTGTTTCTCGATATGGTGTTTCAGTGACAAAATTCATTTTTTCTAATACCTTTGAAAATTGACTTCACCCCCTAGTTCGAGGGTTCAAAGTGACACATTTCCTCCCTATGGAAAAAAATTTACTATTCCTTTATAAAAATTTAATAAAGTTTTACATGAATACAGGCATTAAACAACCTTATCAATTTAATCAACTAGTGTATCAATAGAGCTGTTCACGAAAATTAAAAAACGGTACCGACGACCAATTCAGTTGGGATACCCATTAAATCAAAATATTCCTACGCTGTTGCCGGATCGTCGAAGAATTCTACCTTACTCATGAACATGACATACGTACAAATTGGAAATGAATGTTCTAAAAACTACTCACTGAAAAATGGTGTTCCTTAGCCAGAAGCGTATTTTGCGACTTATATTCGACCTAAAATTCTGAAATAGTTGTAAATCCATATTCCTGCAAAACAAAATATTGACTTTTCCCTGCGTATATACATATATACAAAATAATGATATTTATGAAGATTATTCATTTATTCAAAATAAATTCATATTGTCACCAATATCCAAGAAGAAATGCTGAAGCACTAAGCATAACCCACCACAGATTGGCAAAATTTGAGAAAAGCCCGAGATATGTAGGAACAAAATTATTCAATAAACTTCCCATTTGCATACAAAACATGAGCATCAGGAGGTATAGAATAGAAATTAAAAAATTGTTGGTAGAAAAGGCATAGTATTCTGTGAAAGAATATCTCGTCATCAGGTTGATATATTTACACTTGAAGTGTGTTTCACTTCTCATGGATACACCCTCGTAATTTTAAACGAAAAATCATGAAATTTTGAGGATCGTTAGATATACTAAAAATGAACTCACTGTAAAAAGGGGTCGTCATACGTGATATACACAGCACGCCAGTAGCGATGGAACCACCCTTTTCTCCGAAAACTTATATTAGGGGGCAAAATTGGCCCTAAATTTCTTCAGATTCGTGTTCAGGATCCCCAAATTACTACTAATACAGCTGTTTCCTGAAAAATTTTCAGTCCTGACAAGTTCTAATTTGTTTCACTTCTCATGGAAACACCCTCGTATCTTCTGTAATTTTCAACGAAAGATCATGAAGTTTTCAGGATCGATTGAAACACTGAAATTGAACTAACTTTACAAAAAAAGTCATTCTACGTGATATACCTAGCACGCTACTAGCGATGGAACCACCCATTTTCCCGGAAAGTTATATTATTAGGCAAAATTGGCCGAATATTCCTTCGGATTCGTGTTCACTATCCCCAAATTACTACTTATATAACCGTTTCCAGAAAAATTTTCAGTCCTGAAAAATCCAATTTATTTCACTTCTGGTGGAAAAATTGAACGATACATTCAAATTATTGTTATTGATAATCATGGAAAACCATTCCCCAATTCTTATTATTGGCAGTGCAGAGGTATACCACAACTTACCCTCTGTGTGAGATATGTGAAAATTAAGTTGATAAATACCAAAACCATATCGAATCAAATGTTCATTCGAAATGAGATGCATTTTGTGCACTTTCAGCAAATCAATCAATCTTGTGAGTTTCAGAATTCTCGAAAAGAAAGATAAGGGGGCGTTTCCATGAGAAGTGGAACAAATTATGATTTTCCAGATCTGACATTTTTTCAGGAGACAAGTATATTAGCAGTAATTAGGGGACCCTGAACACAAATCCGAAGAAATTTCAAGCCAATTTTGCCCCGTGATATAACTTTCCAGAAAAATGGGTGATTCCATCGCTGCTGGCGTAAAGTTTATATCACGCAGAATGACTCCTTTTGTTCAGTGAGTTCACTTCTAGTGTATCCATCGATCCTGAAAACTCAGAATTCTACGTCAAAAATTCCGGAAGGAACGGGGTGTTTCCATGACAAGTGAAACACACTGTATATGTATATATGTGTTTATTGTATTTTATATATTGTTTATGTATCAAATTTATGTATTTCATTGACGATATTGTTAACCAATATATGAACTTTGAACAATTAGACTGACGTGTATTTCCATCCACTAGATGGCTGCTGTTGCAAGTACAAATAAATTTATTTTATTTTATTGCAATACAATCTCCTCCTCAAGTGAATTGAAACAATTAAAATAGATTTTTTTTTCTGATAACTAGTAGCTATATTGAAAATAATGATAATTTGAGAGGAACAATGCAATTTATATAATGGCAAGTATTATCTTCATATATTTATCACATAATTAGCACAGAAATATGTCCGAATATTTATATTCATTAGTCTTCTCTAGATTAGTCTTTCAACCAGTTTTTAATGATTATTGTGGAACTTGATAATATATTCGAGGTGATGTGAAAAAATAAGACCTTTGTCCTATTGATTTTGCGGATTTATTTATTTGAAATAATAACAATCATCCCAGGCTACAGTCCTATCAAAAACCAATAAACTTCAAACAATACCACACAGTAGTTGGGTAGAACATTGCTTTCTGCCATTCCCAACCCTTATTTCTAAATATAGTTGTTAGGAGAATAGGGTTCACGTGCAAATTAATTGAGTGAAGCCCCAGCAAATGCAATCAAGTAGTGATGAGTGTTGATGCGGGGAACTAAGGAAGTCACCCAACTATTTTACATGTTCCGAATAAAGACATCAAAGACCCCGGCTTCCATTACATGTTCAAGAAGTGGCGTGCACGATATGTTATACGGTACCTGGTATGACTCCTCAGTTCTAATCAATATGGATTATGTTAACGAATGAGCGATACGTGATAAACACCATGTTGAAAACGCAACGGGGATTTGTTGACGTCTGTACAATAAATAATATTGTAATCACCCCAGTAACAAGGACCCCGCATATTTACCACGTAAAAGGGCCGATTTTGCTTCAATTGCAATTGTTGATATTTTATAGATTTCTGGCATTCTCATTACGTACTCCAATCAACAAATCGATCCTGTTACATTTACGAATATATATAAAGACTTTCAAAGATTGCGAATGAACTTTATTTCAAGAAATCATTGACAAGCCTTCATCTCCGACATGTCTATTCGATTCCCAACTCTCTCATTATATACAGAATGATTTAAGAACTAAACACAAATATCACCACATCTTCCCCTTTCATCAAGAAAACGAATGATACATAAAATAAACACAAATAGCACAAGGAATGATATAGGAACTAAAAAAAAATATCGACTGATACAAGAATTGAACACAAATATCACTAGTGAACATAATTTTCAAGGTATGAGGGTTTTCTTATGATTCTACCATATTTAGATTTATGACAGTTAAATCTTCATTAGTATCCGATAAAATCAATTGACTGCAATTCTGTTCAATTATGTTGTCATCATTTCTTTGCCTTCCATAATCCCTATTAATTTCCTCACTCCCACTATTTTCCTTATCAAGAATATTATTTCTAGTGCCATCACTGAAGTCGGAATAATCAGTGTTATGATTAAAAATCGGGTCACCACCAAAATCAAAGAAACTACCATTCTTATGTTACATTTACGAATGATGATAATCATCTGTATTGTTGATGCTCCTCTATTTGATTAGACTCTTTCCTTAGTACCCCATTATAAGACTTTAATGAATGAAGTTCATAATGATAACATATCAGGAACTACAACATATTAAAAATTCAGACAAATCCACGGAAAGCCATTTCCCATAAGAAATATGCGGGGTTCTTTCATCAAGAAAAGTTGAGGCGTTATTGAGTCATTCTGGGGAACATATTTTATGCACTTTCAACACCCTGTAACTCACTTTAAACGTACCCTCTGATTAGAGCCATATTTTCCCGAAAGAAGATTTTGAAATTATTTCGAAACATGAATATAATAACTACGTCATCGTATTTGTTGTCGCGAAAATAAATGTTTTCGAAAGAATTACGTCATAACATAACTTCAAAATTGTCAATCGTGGAATAATAAACAATTCATTATTAACATAACAGAAGGGTTCTCAAACAATCCATGAAGAGGATATTGAATTCTTTAATTATGTGTTTTTATTTTTTAATCCTAGCCCAATTAGTCCCATCAGGAAAGATAATTGGTTTACAAATTTTACAGACTATGAATTTTTCATACACTTCCGCATGTCAAAAAATACATTCAGTAAACTCCTGAATGAAATAAATAATCATCAGTTAGGGGGGGGGCAATTTAGAAAAACCCTATACTGGATGTGGAGAACCCATTTCCCAAGAGTGGCAGTTGCTTTTAACCCTTTCTTGGTTGGGACAAGGCCATACTTTATTATCTGTCTCAGACATATTTACATTACCTTCTAATAGTCTGGCAGTTGCATAGTCTACTGTTAATAACATATCTTCCAGCTGTATTTGGACCATACCTTTTATTTCACACATTTCCATTTCTCTTTCAGAAAAAGTTATTTATTAGCATTGTTTTGGTTCTGCAAAGT
This sequence comes from Chrysolina americana, assembly GCA_958502065.1. Lineage (NCBI taxonomy): Eukaryota > Metazoa > Arthropoda > Insecta > Coleoptera > Chrysomelidae > Chrysolina > Chrysolina americana. Next base: position 15,380,102 of record OY293415.1, read on the forward strand.
AGTGGTTCTGGGATTTCAGGATTATGCGAAGTTGAATGAAAATGAACGAATTTGATTCTTCTGATCAACTGCGCATGATCCTGATGTCCCAGAACCACTATTTTTCAGAACCATAACAAAGCTATTTACTGTATTTGTTTGAAGTTTTTGAAATCAACCGAATTCAACGTCTTCAACTAAAAATGACACTTGACTTGCGTCATACTCTTTTGAAACATCCTCCTGATGTGATTTTGAAATGCTTTCAGTTGTGACGTCATAGTTCGAAATAATTGCATCGAGAAAATAGAATGATTTCAAATTATTTGAAATACTTTCACGAGAAAGTATGGCTTAGTATATCAGAGAATATGTTTATAAGAATTTTAAAATGGAGTAAGGGCTGTACTCTTTTGTCCTGGGATACCCTGTATATTTCGCAGCAAAGAAGTTTCGTTCTCCCAGAGAATGAATAATATATCACCTCTCGCCTTGAATAACATCGCAGAATAATATCCCAGATATGATACGGATTCAGACAAGTCAACATAATGTCATAAAAAACAACCTTCGTCACTTAATTCTCTGAATTGAGTCGGATATTGGATATCAGAGCGAGAATAGAATGGGTAACGCAAGATGAAAGGATATGAATGAAAAAGCTCTAAGGTTACTAAAGAAAATCGACTAGTCTCCCGCGTGTCTTAACGAGCTATTTAGCCGCCCCGCTGTCAACTACCGGCTGTAAATTTTCTATGTACTCGACGTAGTCAGAGACGTATTGAGGCGGGAAATATTGATAAAAGGAGCATCACTAAAAAAAATGTTTTTACCCATTTATTTCCAGAACTATTTTTCAATAATTTTTATCCAAAATTGGAATATATTGATGGGAATAACATTGTTATAACGAGAAAAACGAAAAAAAAAATAATAGCCCGATTTTGAAATATGTATATTTACTTCCAAAAAGCAGTTATTCGATGAATAGTTGGTATTGTCATAGACATTTTTAATGTGATATTTTTTATAAAAAAAAATGGATCTGAGATTGGCTTTTATTGTGTATGAAAATCTACAAAATATTCATCATGAAGAGCGACTGCACATTTATTGCTGGTCTTTGTGGTCTTATTTTTACAAAAAGCACATCTTCACCTTGTTTGGCATGCCACAACAAGATGTTGGCCTTATCTGCGTATCGCTGGACTAATAAAGTGGGGTGTAGGGCCAGTAGCTATAGGAGGTCTTCCATATTAAGAATAGTTGTAAACTAAACTTCGCCCAATAAAAGACGTTTTTTTTTTTCCTTTAGGAATTACCCAGTCAGGCCCTGTCTCCGGAGCTCCGACACTTCCGGAGGGCGCGCTGGCGTGTCATTAACCCCAGTAAACACTCCCCACGTCCATGGGGTAAGTGATTACTGGGTCCGAGAATCATGTGCCCTGAGTAGGCGGAGTGAACCAAGAATTATGGCCTTCTGCATTCGCCCGGCTAGGATTTCTGCCATGTCACGGCAAGCCGGTATGATTTTTAGGTTTGAGAGCAGTGTGTCCATCATTCCACCAAGGACCCCTATTATCAGAACCACCATCTTGACAGAATGGTTTGGGTAAAGCCTGCGGAGTTCAAAGAGAAGATCTCGATATTTAGTCCGTTTTTCCTCCTCTTTTCGGACGATGTTCGTTTCGCCAGGAGCTGAAAACTCAATGACGAAAATCGTCCTACTTTGATGGTCGAGGAGTACTACATCAGGCTTATTGGCTTGTATTTGCCTGAGGGTGGGGAATGAATAGTTCCAATAGATTCGGCACTTCTCATTCACCACCACGGACTCAATATCCCCCGGAGCATAAGGCGACACTGGTGTCTCGTCTACACCGTACGAGTGTCGTAGATGCTAGTACAACACTCGTAGGGCCGCGTTATGTCTGTGGATATAGGCTGAGACCGCATAAGCTGGACAAGCTGACAGCAAATGCATTATGGTCTCAGCTGCCCCACGACACGCTCTGCATCTAGTGTCAGGGACCTCTATACCCATCACGCGACTGCGGTAGACGGGAGTGTTGAAGACACCATCCTGGCAGGCCATTATGAATCCCTCGGTCTCCGACTTCAGCCCACTTGACCTGAGAAACGAGAAGGTCAGGTCTCTGGATAAGCCTAGGTCTTCCATGTTCTTGAAGAAGACCCCATGCATCGGCTTATTCTTATGTAGCTGCAGGAGCCTCTCACACTCCGCAGCTTTTACGTGGGCTTTTTGCTGAACGGGTTCCAACTCGGTGATAGAGTTTGGGTTTGTCCGTTCAGTGTCGAATACGAGATCGAGTTCATCGGCTGCACGGGTTGCTGCCTTGAAAAGAAATGCTCCAATCCCTGCCTATTATTATTATTATTATTATTATTTTTTTTTTTTTTTTTCCCGTTAGGAATTTCCCAGTCAGGCCCTGTCTCCGGAGCCCCGACACTTCCGGAGGGCGCGCTGGTGTGTCATTAACCCCAGTAAACACTCCCCACGTCCATGGGGTAAGTGATTACTGGGTCCGAGAATCATGTGCCCTGAGTAGGCGGAGTGAACCAAGAATTATGGCCTTCTGCATTCGCCCGGCTAGGATTTCTGCCATGTCACGGCAAGCCGGTATGATTTTTAGGTTTGAGAGCAGTGTGTCCATCATTCCACCAAGGACCCCTATTATCAGAACCACCATCTTGACAGAATGGTTTGGGTAAAGCCTGCGGAGTTCAAAGAGAAGATCTCGATATTTAGTCCGTTTTTCCTCCTCTTTTCGGACGATGTTCGTTTCGCCAGGAGCTGAAAACTCAATGACGAAAATCGTCCTACTTTGATGGTCGAGGAGTACTACATCAGGCTTATTGGCTTGTATTTGCCTGAGGGTGGGGAATGAATAGTTCCAATAGATTCGGCACTTCTCATTCACCACCACGGACTCAATATCCCCCGGAGCATAAGGCGACACTGGTGTCTCGTCTACACCGTACGAGTGTCGTAGATGCTAGTACAACACTCGTAGGGCCGCGTTATGTCTGTGGATATAGGCTGAGACCGCATAAGCTGGACAAGCTGACAGCAAATGCATTATGGTCTCAGCTGCCCCACGACACGCTCTGCATCTAGTGTCAGGGACCTCTATACCCATCACGCGACTGCGGTAGACGGGAGTGTTGAAGACACCATCCTGGCAGGCCATTATGAATCCCTCGGTCTCCGACTTCAGCCCACTTGACCTGAGAAACGAGAAGGTCAGGTCTCTGGATAAGCCTAGGTCTTCCATGTTCTTGAAGAAGACCCCATGCATCGGCTTATTCTTATGTAGCTGCAGGAGCCTCTCACACTCCGCAGCTTTTACGTGGGCTTTTTGCTGAATGGGTTCCAACTCGGTGATAGAGTTTGGGTTTGTCCGTTCAGTGTCGAATACGAGATCGAGTTCATCGGCTGCACGGGTTGCTGCCTTGAAAAGAAATGCTCCAATCCCTGCCTATTATTATTATTATTATTATTATTTTTTTTTTTTTTTTTTCCCGTTAGGAATTTCCCAGTCAGGCCCTGTCTCCGGAGCCCCGACACTTCCGGAGGGCGCGCTGGTGTGTCATTAACCCCAGTAAACACTCCCCACGTCCATGGGGTAAGTGATTACTGGGTCCGAGAATCATGTGCCCTGAGTAGGCGGAGTGAACCAAGAATTACGGCCTTCTGCATTCGCCCGGCTAGGATTTCTGCCATGTCACGGCAAGCCGGTATGATTTTTAAGTTTGAGAGCAGTGTGTCCATCATTCCACCAAGGACCCCTATTATCAGAACCACCATCTTGACAGAATGGTTTGGGTAAAGCCTGCGGAGTTCAAAGAGAAGATCTCGATATTTAGTCCGTTTTTCCTCCTCTTTTCGGACGATGTTCGTTTCGCCAGGAGCTGAAAACTCAATGACGAAAATCGTCCTACTTTGATGGTCGAGGAGTACTACATCAGGCTTATTGGCATGTATTTGCCTTAGGGTGGGGAATGAATAGTTCCAATAGATTCGGCACTTATCATTCACCACCACGGACTCAATATCCCCCGGAGCATAAGGCAACACTGGTGTCTCGTCTACACCGTACGAGTGTCGTAGATGGTAGTACAACACTCGTAGGGCCGCGTTATGTCTGTGGATATAGGCTGAGACCGCATAAGCTGGACAAGCTGACAGCAAATGCATTATGGTCTCAGCTGCCCCACGACACGCTCTGCATCTAGTGTCAGGGACCTCTATACCCATCACGCGACTGCGGTAGACGAGAGTGTTGAAGACACCATCCTGGCAGGCCATTATGAATCCCTCGGTCTCCGACTTCAGCCCACTTAACCTGAGAAACGAGAAGGTCAGGTCTCTGGATAAGCCTAGGTCTTCAATGTTCTTGAAGAAGACCCCATGCATCGGCTTATCCTTATGTAGCTGCAGGAGCCTCTCACACTCCGCAGCTTTTACGTGGGCTTTTTGCTGAACGGGTTCCAACTCGGTGATAGAGTTTGGGTTTGTCCGTTCAGTGTCGAATACGAGATCGAGTTCATCGGCTGCACGGGTTGCTGCCTTGAAAAGAAATGCTCCAATCCCTGCCTTTTCATGATCACATACCAAGCAGAGAAGGGGATCTGAACTCCTGATGACTTTACAGGCTCCATCCAGTACCATTCTGTTATGTAGACACTCCAAACTCAAAAGTCCACGGCCTCCCCGTTGTCTGGGGAAGTATAACCGTGGAACAGACGATTTAGGATGCAAGCTTCTATGAAGATGCATCATTTTGCGAGTTTTTTCGTCAAGTTGTCGCAGCTCTTCCTGAGTCCATTTCATTACTCCAAAGGAGTAAAGTAGAATCGGAACGGCAAGCATATTAGTTGCAGCAACTTTGTTCTTCCCCGACAGTTCTGAAGACCAGATCTGTCGGAGTTTGTGCTGATACTTGCCGCGGAGAGAGCTTTTGACAGTAGCTACCTCTTGGGTGTGGCGTTGTTCCACCCCTAGGTAGGTATACGTCTCTCCGGCATCCAGATGATGTAGGATGCTTCCGTCTACGAGCTGAACGTCCTCTCCGTATTCCTCGCATCGTCCTCTTTTGAGATGAACCGTGGCACATTTGTCTATCCCAAACTCCATTCCGACAGCATGCGTGTACTCTTGCACCACCCTTAAAGACTGGTGAAGGTCCTTTTCTCCGGAGGCATAAAGTTTAAGGTCATCCATGTAAAACAGATGGGTGACCTTATGCCTCCGGTTGCTGGGGGTGCCGCAGTTGTATCCGCGGGTTTTCCGTAGTGCAACGGACAATGGCAGTAGTGAGATGCAGAAGAGAAGAGGGCTGAGGGAGTCTCCCTGAAACACGCCTCTTCTAAAGATAACCTGCTCTGTTTGGACTCTGACTTGACCAGATGTTATGGTAAATCGAGTCCTCCAGAGCGGCATCAGCTGTTCAATGCATCTCACTATTTGATCGGGTACCGCAAGGCATCTGAGCAAATGCATGATGAGTTCATGCGATGTTGTATCAAATGCCTTGCGATAATCGATCCAGGCCATTGATGAAAGGTTACGCTTATACTGCACGGAGTCCTGCGTGATGCATCTGTCGATCAGCAGGTTCTCCTTGCAGCCAGCGACCCCCTTTTTTGACCCTCTTTGCTCATATATCCGTTCATACACCGCCTCAACTGCAGAGAGTATTCGCATGTACAAGATGCGTGTAAACATCTTATAACATGCGTTCAAGCATGTTATCGGTCTGTAGTTCTTCGGATCAGATAAATCTCCGTTTTTGGGGATTAGCACGGTTCGCCTCTCGACAAACCAATCCGGAATCTGCTGCTCCCCATCTAGCCACGAGTTGAAAACTCTTGCTAGATGGTGGTGGGTACTTGGTAATTTTTTCCACCAATAGTTATTCAGGCCATCAGGACCTGGAGCAGCAAAATTCTTCGAGCCTTTGAGGGCCCGTCGAACTTCTTCCGGGGTTATCGGATTGCGCAGTTCATTGAGCTCAGGCTGACGAAGCCTCCTGCAGAAAGCTTCGAACTGCGCTAGGGCTGGAGTATCTACGTTGAGTGGTTGCGGAAACTCGTAAATACCCTTCCAGAAGGTTTCTACCCGATCAGCCGCCGGCGGGTTTTCCACAACACGTGGAGGCTCTTGGAATAGGCGAGAAGGTTTATTATTATTATTATTATTATTATTATTATTATTATTATTATTATTATTATTATATTGTTGTAGAAGAGCAATTACGGCTATTTTCCGAAATTCTGAGTTGTCCAGTTTCATTACGAATTTGCGTGCCAGAACAAAATAGGTATATACCATTTCTAACCTGGAAGCCCTATACGATAATTTGATAAACTATTGTCCATACTATTGTCCGTATACTTATTGTAATAATGTACGATATTTGGCTGATTTATATCAACCTTCGTTTTATCCTTTATCTTGGTGCTTATCGGATCCGCAGTAGGCCATATTCATTAGACAAAAGAGTAACAACACTGTCGTCTTTCCACCCCACGTAGATAATATTTTCTTCTTTGTCCATGCACTGTCGTAGATACCACTCATTTGATTAGAATTTTCGAGAGGACATTTATCAGTTCGGTTTTCCCGCACTATACCAGTCGCACCCAAATTCATTTCTCCAAGTTTGCTTATAAGCGAAAAATATTGTCAAAAATTAATGAAAACTCCATATCAGAATATTTGAACTTCAATAATTTTGCAAAATTTGTTACAACAGATTCACCAAGGCCCATTTTACTACTATTTTGTTCTACATTCCGTCCTTGATACACATCAAAGTTGACATAGTACCCTGATGGAAAGGCAAGTACCCACGCTTTGTAACCAAATCGGATTGGTTTTCCTCTAATGAATTGTTCACATGCATTTCGACCAAAGTAAGGGATCATGGACTCATTAATTGACATAAACGAACTCACAGGTGTATATTTGATGAAATTTTCATTCATTATGTCGATTAGAGGATGCAACTTAGCCATTTTATAATTTTTTGCTAAATTGTTGCTGTCCGCAGCATTTAGAAACCTAAATATTTCTTCAAACCCGTTTCTGCGCTTGGAATTATAAACTAAAACATTACGTGTATCGTCTCTTCCTTCCCAAAACATACGTCCGTCGTCTAGGAACCGGAACATATCCTAAGTAACGTATAATATTGCTATAAATGCAAATAACTCATCATTGCCCAATTCTAATCAACATTTCATGCTTTCAGCAAATGAAACTGAATATTTCACAAGATATTCCAGTACTCCATGATTTAGAAAAAGTTTGAGAAATTCCAGTGGTTCGCTTTCATTGCTCAAAGTTAGCACTGGCAATATTTCAGTTGTTGTTTGTGACGTTGTTTTTTTTTTCTAAATCTTCCTTTGACCATTGACTATTTTTTTTAACCTTTTTTCGGACTTGAGACTGTTATTTTATATTTGATATAGATCTTCATCTTTGCTAGTATGAACTTCTACAAGATTGGTTTCCGCTAAAGATTGAAGGATTCAGTCTATTCGGATCATCACATTCATCGTCCCCAGAGTTCTCACCACTCCATTCATTGATATCTGGTGAAATGATATATACAGGCCGTTTCTTTTATCATGTGGTAACATTGCTATATTCTAAACCGTAATAGATACAATGACGATTAAATGGGAAAAAAGGTAACTATTGTGGTGAGCAGTAAATTGGTCATAGAAAATTTACGGGGATTCTTGCCCTTCCCAACTGAAAATGCTGTTTTCGGTTTTTTACGTTTAACTAAAAATTTATCACGTAGTTCTAGTACATTTTGAATACAATAAAACTTTCCTTTTTCATTTTTTTTTATATTTTCTGATATAACCATTCTATTCGTAAAAAACCGAAAACAGCATTTTTAGTTTTCCCTGTATAAGTCGGAAAGGGCGAGAGTCCCCGTAGATTTTCTCTGACCAATGTACTGCTCACCACAATAGTTACATTTTTTCTATCTTTCTCCATTTTCTCGCTTGGTTTTTTCCACTGAATTTTTTTTGCTGATGTTGAGTACCATCTGTTTTATTGTTTTTGTTTTCTCCTTGTATTTTTCATGAATTCATTATTAAGGAAATAAATTCGAGAAAGTCTGATACCACGCAACGTAAAAGTTCGTATCCTAACTCATCCTTTCCATTGCTTCACTTTCCCAGACATCGAGGATATGATTGACAAAATGGTACTGGATGCAGTTGCAGTTGGGCACCAAAAATGGAGTTATTATAGGAACCTACTGAAACCATATATTCATTATTTGATTCTTTTTACATCTTCAATAAATAGGATAGTTTGATCATAATATCCTAACAAATAATAGGAACCGTTACAAATCTTGTAGAACTAAGATGGGATGATTGCAAGATATCTTTCAGAATGTTCTATAATCAGATAATACGTTTGTGCTGAAATTGCGAACTCAGAATTGATAAACAACAAACAAAAGCCATTTTAATAATATTCCTTAATGAAAAATTGAACAAGCTAACAAAATGAATATAATTTGGATTTATGAAATGATTCCGATTCTATCCAGTTACCCCTGATACAACCCTGTATTCACTTGCTCACTGCCGTTCTCCCCACTTGCCAACTTGAAATGCTTCGCAGAGATTCGGGATTTTATTAAGGAAGATCAACCCGATTTTCTAGGATAAGAAGAGGTGTTACGGTGTAATGATTTTATATAGTGAATGGAAGTTTATTGGACCTGAATATGAAGCACAGTTTGTAACATGGCTTTATTCTTTTCGTGTTACCGCACCCTGTTTCTTTTCATTCTATGAGTTTTGGTACATTACTCACATTTTATTGCGAGTTCATGTTAATTTTTAAAATGACAACGTTACCGTTGACTTCACGTCTGCTTTTGATGTGATAATAAGTCACTGAGAAATTGCCTTTTTTGGTAAGACTCAAGAAGCTATATTTTCTTGGTGTGGTTTGAGGACATGAGAGTCTTGTAATAACACAGGTTGCTATATATTGCTATAATTGACACAATATTTTGAACTGAATGATAAACAAATGATGAATAACATGAAGTTATTTGTTTCTTAAGTTTGTATTCTATATATTTCAAGAGCGAAAGTTTGGCCAAGAGAGCTGCTATAAATAAGCTTTTTCAATGCCCCTGCAGAAAAAAATTGATCCTTACTCATACGGAAAGGTAGTTTTCCTACAAGAATGCTTACTTTCTCAGAGCAACTTCAGACTCCAAAATAGGCTAATCGTGTATCATTTTTGTCACTTTTTGTATCAATTTTTCATTTATTTTTTAGTCTAGAAGGCCATGGATAGGTATAAATTATTATTTCCAGTCATAAAATCTTTGGCAGAAGACAACTTCACTTTTGTTGCTACTCGATGATTTTAAATCGTATTTTGATATCAAGAAAATTCCTTATTTAAAGAACGTTCTAAGATTATATTATCAGTTATTTTTATCGAAAGTTTAAAACCTAATAGTGTGTGGTATTAAGTTGTATTTTCACAAACATTTTAGAACCGAAATAAGTGACGAACGTATCCATGGCTCTCTAGATCAAAAAATAAATTTCAAAAAACAAAAATTGTTACAAAAAGGGACAAATGAAACATGGTTGTATTCAAAATGTCATATGGAGACAAAAGAACCGAAAATATACCCCATTTACAAATCGAACGTTTATGTGACTTCTGGTGAAACCGGAATTTGATTGAAGTTGGGTCACTTGTCAAAAAAAGGCAGTTTTATGTCTTCAGTAGATCCACTAAATTTCATTTCATTATCTTCAAAATAAAAAAGTTATAGGAGCGTGCCACCTTCCGTAGACACCCGGTATACACATTTGTAAAGTGAATATTTCATTTATTTTACAGAAGCTGTTGAACTAACAAATGTCGAAGGAGACCAGAAATTGTGCGAAGAGTCAACGAAAAAATGGTTGAGGCGGGCAAAGCAGAGGAAATGAAGACTTGTTGAAAGTAGACATGGTTATTCAAGAGATTTTAATTTTCATAGAATAAGCTTTAATTTTTTTCAAAACTAGTCAAGAATGTCTGATCTCAGTGTTTTTAAAATAATAAGAAAAAATATATGGTTGTTTTTCTTGCTAAGTCGGCTTCTTAATCTAAAATATCAACTTCAGGAATTATTGGCTTGATTATAAGCTTTGGTGTAGAAGTGAAACTTTTTTTTTAAGAGCTTGGAAACACTCGAAGCGCGTTTTGCCAACCAAGCAGCTGGTATCTTCAGGAAACGTGGTTGGTCGAACACGTGTGGAGTGTAGGAGTTTTAGTTTGATATTAATATAAATCAGTTCTGTTAAGTAATGGTTCAGTGACTCTAAAACAGTCGAAAACAATCCTTTCAGAAATGACTATAACTTGGTATATATTGTATGGCATAGATCTGAAAGAAAAAACTACTTATCTGGCTAATACCACGACAGATATTGAATTATAGCTCTGGGACATATGTGCAAAGATCCTTACTTTGAAGGAACAACTTTTCAAAAGCTCTCTCTGGGACAAATAGCAGCACTTTGCCTGATTCGAACGGGAAACCATTTGCGGACTGGTTTCGAAATGTGTGTTTCTCATCAGTGCAACCAGGTTATCCCCGGTTGTATACACACAGGGTGTCGTTATCTGTCGAGGTAAATACTGCAATTGCTTACATGATCCATCTCGACGACAAATTAGAGAGCATTCCAAAAGTAAGGATCTTTGCACATATGTCTGAGATATAATTCAATATCTGTCGGGGTATTAGCCAGAAAAGTAAATGTTTTTTGTCCAGACATATAGAATACAATGTATACCAAGGTTTTGTCATTTCTGAAAGGATTGTTTTCGACTGTTTTACAGCCTATTTTATGATTCTGGAACTTTCAGCATGCACTGCATTATCGTAATGCTGATATCCAAGCTTACCACAATATGGACGTCCATTGTACATTCATTTCGACGATAATGTATACAATGGATGTTCTAAGGACGCACATTGGACGCTCATTGTACGTACAGATGGACATCAATTGGACGTCCAGATTAGTGTCTCTGGACATCCCATGGATATACATTGGACGTCCATTGGTATTATATTAATGGACGTTCAGTGGATGTCCGTTAATCCTTAAAATCGCATACATTGGACGTACAATGGACATCCTTGTGCTATTTGGAGTACATAAATAATTATTTTGGAACACTTTATATGCGTTCTCGACTTCAACGTTTATCTGCCGATGAAAGTCCTGAATTTCCATCACACATCCTGCGTCAGCAAATTCCGACGATAAACATAAATATCCCCAACCTCCGTATATGACAACTCAGGTACTTTACTCCGAATCAACCTGGCATAATCACGTTTTTCAGCACACTTCGCAGAACAATGAGCGGGTGATTTATTATAATGATGTTAGAGAATAGTATGTGTGCCCTGCACATATGTAGAAACGTGTTCGGGTATATTTGATGAGGTTGCACTGCCGGATCGCCATATGGCACACAAAATATTCCACTGTAATGGACGTGGCCGTACAATTGAGTGTGTGTGCGGAACAATGCGGTCCATAAAGCGGCTTGTTGTCCTTCGAGGCAATGCGCCAATTATTCACTAATGAATGGGTCAGCGTGAAAAGACTCGAGAATAGATGACGTGAAAAAAATGCAGGCCAACTACGGAAGGGAAATGGAGTACCAATGCGTGATTGGGCTTCGCTCCGCTTTCATTTTCGTTCGGATTATTTATTCTAAAAGTAGAGTCCATCTTTTATTGTGACTTCTAAAATAGTGCAGCCAAAAATATATTATAGCTTTTGCCATCACATGCCCATTTCTGTATACGACTGCCTAGATAAGAGGAAATAACCTTTCCAACAAAATGATTCAATGGCTTTATTACAATCAGCACTTGCAATATGTCCTTCTTGGGGAATATTGCACAGATGGATGACAGATGTAATTCAATATCCGTATGGAAAAGTAGTTGTTTTTTGTCAGATATTTGCCTCATTTTTCCACTTTGATTTTCACCAGCTACCTAGTAGTGAGTCTTTCGTATCAGCACAGTATGTTTCTCTATCGCAATATGAGTGATCTCGTTCAAGTAATACACATGCCCAAATACATGCATACATACGGTCCTGGAGCCAGACCTAGCAGAGTGCTACAAGTCAATGATTGAGAAGAATGGGTGCTTCGTGTTCTATGTTGACTGGAGATGTGTGCCTTTTCGAGAGGGCTGAAACCATTCTGGATGGAAGAAAAACGTAGTGATGTTCGAGTCCAAGCTCCAGAAAATTGGATGAGGAATCGCACTATATTTTGGGGCACTGCTCGCCAACTTCCTCTGTTAGCCAAGTTAGCAAAAGACAGCAGAATTGGTTGAGTTCTTTATCACAACTTCCAAGGGCATAGAAAAAGCTCAACAGCTCAAACTGACAGAATGAGTCAGGAAAGAAAACTTCCTTGATATTAGACAAGGAATATGGGTAGAACAAAGGTCGATCAGCACATATTAGTGTCGAATATGAGAAGTAGCACCCAATTCAAACATTTTTCAAAAATCAATTTACCAAACTTCAAACATTTGGATTTTAGCCCTGAATCAAAAATTCCATATTTCAATCATTTATTGAAAACGCATCATCTGGTAATACATTTATTGAAATAGGTATAGTATTTCCTGCAAATTTAAAGTTAAACGCCAGTCATTAACTCGGTATTGGGTTTCATTCGGGAAGTCGATGCGATAATAGTCAATATTTTAACGCGAATTGTAAAGTTTGTCATTCATTGAGATCAATGTCGTTTTGATACTGCTGAGTGGTGGTGACACAAAAATACTTTTCCACTTTTTAATCATCCCCTTAGTGATGGTTACAATGTATGTGTTATTTCTGTAATACATACCATAATTGTTTTATCACTATTTCAATCATTTGTTCACATCACTTGGATTTTGTTTCACTTTGTTTCATTTGCCAACATGTGTTTTCATATATAATAATAGAAATAATAATACTCCCTCATAAACACTCGTTGAGTGTACCCAAAGGCATAGCCTGTGCGGGTATATACAGGGTGTTGTTTAAATACGTGGCCAAACTTGAAGGAGTGATTCTTTGAATGATTTCAAGACTAAAAGTTCATATAAATAGGTCCGGTAATGTTTCGTTTTCAAGATACAGGGTGTTAAATTTTTTAAAATAAAGCATTTTTTTATAAATATCTTAATAATAATCCTTCAACCTATTTTATTGAAATTTGGCAGTGTTATAAGGGTCGTGAAGGGCTGATTTAGAACTAACTATATTGAAAGTATCATGTCCAATGGCGTTCCGGAAGGCACCGTAAACAAAATCTTTGAAAGAAAAAATGTGCGCTACTGATTTTTTTCAATTTTCGTATTTGTTTCACATTGAAATTACATCTTTCTTATGTCTCAAATTTTTTTTCGTATCATGGTTATTTTTTGAGAAAAAATAGAAAAATTACTTTTATGTAAGACCCTGGGACAACACAATAAAACATTCCAGCTACCAAACCATCAAAAACTGGGCTGATATTTTTTCCATATAAATAGTCTATTCCAGTCTTAGAATACTTATCAAAATTATGCTATAATAATAATAGTAATAATAATAGTATCTTGAAAACGAAGCATTACTGGACCTATGTTTATATGAACTTTTCGTCTTAGAATCACTCTTCTTCAATGGAGTATTGAATGAAATAACAGAAACTGAAAACCATCTGACCAAGTGCTCAAAATGCTTGCCATATTTGCTAAACAATAGCTCATGCCAGCGGTCATAAAACTCTCTAAAGGTATTATTTAGCAATTGAGGCGTGATTAAAAGATCTGCCTGATATATTTTATTTTTTAAGATTTCAAAATTTGCTGCTTTCTCAAACTACAATAATATAAAATTACCCTCAATATATGAAAAACTGTTGATTTGGCAACATTGCCGATATCACCATTGAATCGAACATCATCAAAAACCATCTCGTATAAAATTTTACAAATTTTTCTTGAACCGTATTAAAAATATTGGAACGTTCCCAGACTTTTGAACGAAAAACCAATGTTGTCATATTTCGAAAACTGCATCAATTCAAGATGTGATATTTGGAGACATAAGTAATGAGGCGTCGCTGAATTGATTGCAATTAAAACAAATAGGGTATTCAATTTGAAAAACATGAGTTATCCTCAATATCTGAAAAACTGTTGATTTGGCAACATTGCCAATATCACCATTGAATCGAGCATCATCAAAAACCTCCCTGTCGAAATTCTCATAAATTTTCGCTGTGCCGTTTCTGAAATATGAGACCGTTCCAATACTTTTAAAAGACACTGTATATCCTTAAGACCCAGTGAAGTAAAGGATCTCAGAATTTTCAAATAATTCAAAAATTTTGGAAAAAATGCTTTCGATGATTGCCAAATACTTAAAATTGGATAATGCAAATGAATAAACTGGACATTGTTTGAGAACGGCTTCGGCAACTCTTTAAACTGAGGCAGTGAGTGCATTGTACGAAACGTTAAAAATGCACGGAAAATGGTGGTAAAATTTTCTGTTCTAAAGCTTTGAAAAAATCCGAAGACTTCTGGTCACATATTTTTCCGGAATATTAGAAAATTACACTTTTAATTTTAATTAGGTAAGATTTAGTTCGTTGTTGTTCGTTGAGTTGTCGCTTGTACTAGTATGAAAATTTTATCAAATAAATAATTGCGTTCCAGCTTTTGCTTCATTTCTCCTCGAACAATGAGCGGGCATTATGAGTATATTTTTAAGAACCGTATCTAAGGTAAAATAAAGAAATAATATAGGAGTGAAAAATAAAAAGTTATACGATTTCGGTAATAACTTGATGATTTGATGATTCACTTTCGTTAAGAGCAAACACTACCTTGTTAAAACGGGAATCGGTTTTAAGCCTACAGTTTTTCTTTAAAATTTTTTTTTTCTTTAGCAAATGACTCAATGTTTATGTGTAAATTCGGGAACTTCAGTGATTTTTTGTTAAGATAACTTTCAAGAAAAAAATTTGAAGTAACATGATGAATTAAAAAAGTTAAGAGATTCCCGAATTTTTATGGGACCACCTAACCCATACAAAAAATATCTCTACCATGAAATCAATGGTTTTTGCAAAAAACCGATTCTACGATCCCGAAATTTGTGCCTGATTAGCGCTGCCCTCTACATATAATATTAGCATTGAATTGAGGTTTGACGCAACCGGCAACGTTGAAGATTCCCCGTACCTTGAACATCGTTGATACAAGACAAAATTGGTTATCGCCATCCTTTTCTTGTAGCCTATTAAAGTAATTCCCTCGGTCCGTCGTATGTGCTTTAGTTCAAGTAAAAGATATTGTGTGACATTGTTCCACAATAACGTTGGCGGCACCTCAAAGGCACCGTTTAAATGAATAGACATAGGCGCACGTGCTCATAATTATTTCTTGGCATCCCTTGCTAATTGACGTGTTGAATATTCACATTTTTTCTTGTTTTGACATTATTATAAGTGAGACTTGTGGAAAGAGCATGTTTTTTTTCGCAGCAATATATGGACGTTAGTACAAAAATACATCAGAATCCTCTTTTTATACCGGTTGTCCACGGAAGGTGGCTCGCCCCTATAACTTTTTTTGTTTATGGAGATAATGGAATGAAATTTGGAAAACCTGTTTGAGACATAAAACTGCTTATTTTGACAAGCGACTGAACTTCATGTAAATTCCGATTATACAGGAAGTGATATAAACTTTTGAATTTTAAATGGGGCATCTGGTATATTTTAAGTTTTTTTGTCTCCATAGGACATTTTGAATACAACTATGTATCATTTGCCACTTTCTGTGACCATTTTTTTTATTTATTTTTCAGTCTAAAGGGCTATGGATACATACAAATTTTTATTTCCAGCCCTAAAATCTTTGGTAGACGACAACTTCACTATACCGCTATGTAAAATTAATGTTCATGTTTCAGTTGTGTTGGTCACAGGCTACTCGATGATTTTAAATCTTATTTTAATCTCAATAATATTCTTCTTTTAACGAACGTTCTAACGTTATATTTTCCGTTTTTTATCGAAAGTTTCATTAAAACCTAATAGTGTGCGGTATCAAATGAATCGTAATGAAATGCTCTTTTTCTCTAACCCGACGAGCCACCATATTGCCATTTGAAAAAAAATTGTGATACAAATTTTAAAATTAAACTTAAAATATCTGAATCATTTTGACAGAAAACAGTAAAGTTGTATTTTTATAAACATTTTAGGACTGGAATTAGTGATTTGAACGTATCCATGGCTCTCTAGATGGAAAAATTAATTTCAAAAAAAATTAAAAATTGATTTCAAAAAGTCACAAATGATACATGGCTGTATTCAAAATGTCATTTGGAAATAAAAAAACTGAAAATATACCAGGTGTCCCATTTACAAATCGAAAGTTTATGTCATTTCCGGTAAAACCAGAATTGATATGAAGTTGGGTCACTTATCAAAAAAAAGAGTTTTCTGTTTTCAACAGAGCCACCAAATTTCATTTCATTATCTTTGCAACCAAAAAAGTTATAGGGGCGAGCCACCTTCCGTGGACACCCGGTATATCTTCGCCCTGGTTAATTTAATTTAGAATTGATCTGGAAGCAATACATTTCAATGAAATAACTAGATCTTCTTTGATAGATGTTCTTATTACTTGAAGATTACATGAAAAGAGGAAAGTTAAATAAAAACAAGAAACTTTACAATTCTGCATTTTGCATTGGAAAAACTTAATGAAATTATGCGAATGAAACGGAAATAACCAAAAAACAGGCCACATAAAGCTTAAAATCAAATCAATGTGGCAAATATTTTCGTTAGATTAATAAACAAAACCCAGATATTAATTAAGTCTTTGTATTTGATTTCATGAAGAGGGTACTACATCAGGATAACCTAGAGTATAGCAAGGCACAATAATAACAACCTAATTAAAAATGATAAAATAAAAAATTAAAAATCTTGATGTTATTGATATTATTGTCACTTCCCGGAACTGACGTATTGTTGATAATTTATTAGTATTAGTAGTAGGTACTTGCTCTTAACAACTAGGTACCTATCTCTAGATACTTATTTCCAACGTGAAAAGCAATACGTAATTATTATAAAGTTTGTTTGAAGCAGCCTTACAAGCACTTCGACCTATCAGATCTTTTGTGCATTGGTGTGAAAGTTATATCGATTATATTTTTATATCGGTATTGAACAGACTTGAAACATGAATCACTTTATCCGCCATCCTGAATTCATAATTTTTCTGATCCCCAAAATCCCTAGATACCAGTTATCAATTATCTAATATTTCATAACAATAATCGCTTTTATTGGTATGGGAACAAAATTAAAAATATATCACTTGTTAAAAATAAGAAATTCCTACCAGCAGCGTTAGCTTTTGTTTGAGCTCCTTTTCAAAGGGAGAACGAAACACACCCTTTCCATGTGTAAAACAATAATTTAAAATTACTTAGTTTTTCGCAATACATTTCGACAGCACTAGCATTGAGTAATTGAAAAATAATTTATATTGCCATTAAAAACTTGATTTTACAGTTTTTGCGAACTCCTGTCGGCGCCACTGCTATCCTTCTTCCTCCCTAGAATACCGAAACCGAAATCAAAAGAAATGATGGGTATTCAAGAGCGGCAGGCGCTGTGTTGCCACTGTTCAACAGGCTCCATAAATCCATGCCTACAAACCTTTGCTGCGCGGAGTCAGGAGTAAATTCGACTGTTCCGTGTGACGCGTTACTGTTTGCTCTTAATTCCGTGGACTGAACAGGAATTCAAATTGGGTACATATACTTCAGCAGAAAAGGAAAATATCGGACAGATAATTCTTAATAATTAACAAATGCAGGAACATCATAATAGATTGATTTTTTTATATGACTCTTGTCCTGTGATGAACTGGAGTTAATAATTCAATTCAATTATTACATTCAGCAGTAGGTTCTCCATGGGAATTTTCGAAAAATAATTAATCCAGTTAACTACATGTAATAAGATATACAGTGTGCCCAAGATAAGAATGAACAGCATGGGGATATCGGAAACGGTAAGTGATACGGGGTCGATTAAATTAGAGAAAAGTAGCGCATTTATGTGCCTAATAATATGCCATTTAGAAAGTTTTAATATTCCGAGTAGTTTCGGAGATATCCGAGAAAAACCGAAATTTGAGAATTTCGTTTTTATTTTCTCCTAGCTTTATTTTCAAAGGAAATGTAAAACAAATAGCACTTTGCCATGGCCACTTTTTGAGGACTACACGATAACGTAAGCAGAATTTTTCTGCGACGTTTCGTCTTTTAGAAAACATCATCAACTTTGTATTTTTATATGGGCCGAAACTAAAGTATACCCTGTATACGACTCCATATTTCATTGTGAATACAGCAACGTATCAAACAATATGATTTCGGAACAATTTCTCGCGCAAAATGTAATTTAGTGATTACTTAATATGTTTTTCTTCAATTTTAGATAGTAGGCGCTGGAAAAAATGACACATATTGTTCCGTTGTCATAATAATACTGTAGTTTGGTAGAATTTTTGACACATTTTCGTTCCTACTTTTACATCTCGCTACCTACCTAATTTGTGTTAAAAATGGAAAACGGCAGCTTTTCGAATACTGAAAAATTTGATATGTTGTCATGTTACATTGTGTGCCAAAGAAATTGTGTTGATGCTGAACGTGCGTACTCTAATAAGTATCCAGAGAGGCGACAACCTGGTAAATCAATATTTAGACGGTTAGTTTTTAATTTAAAAGAATACGGATCATTTAAAAAACCCGTGGTTTCCCGACAAAAGCAATCTAATGAAGAAAGTCAGCGTGATGTGTTACAGGCCGTTGTTGAAAATCCTGAGATATCTACTCGCACCATTGAAGATAATACCGGAGTTGCCAAATCCACCGCTCACTTCATTTTAAAAAAAAATAAATATCATCCTTATAAATTTAGGATTTGTCATGGACTCAGGCCAGGTGATGATGCAAGGCGAAGAACCTTTTGTGAATGGTACACTAGAAAATGCCAAGACGATGAAAATTTCCCTTTCAAAATAATTTGGTCTGATGAAAGTATGATCACCAACAATGGCATTTTTAACAGGCGGAATGTTCATTATTGGTCACAACAAAATCCGCGGGTACACAAAGTGTCCAGACACCAACATCGTTTCGGTTTTAACATGTGGGTTGGGATTCTCGGTACGAATGTAATTGGGCCTTTTATCTACCGAAACAATTTAACAAAAGAGCGGTACATAAATTTGTTAGTAAATGATTTGGAAGATGCTCTAGATAATTTGCCTTTAGCGGTTACTCACAGCTGCTGGTTTCAACAAGATGGTGCTCCAGCACATAACGCTATAATTGTTCGTGATTATTTGAACCGTCGCTTCCCAGGACAGTGGATAGGTACTCATAGTGATACACCCTGGCCTGCAAGGGCCCCCGACCTAACCCCACTAGACTTTTTCCTTTGGGGACATATCAAGAATCAAGTGTACTCTAATCATAATTTTCAAAATGAAGAAGATTTGCTAAGATTGGTAACTGCTTCCTTTAACAATATTTGTCCGAATATGTTAACTCAAGTTTTAAATTCGTCTGTGAGACGAGCGTACTTGTGCTTAGAAAATAACGGCGGGTTATTTGAACACTTGTTATAAGTTTCTGTTTGTTTCCTGTAATACATATCAGCTCCTTGTTATTACATTACAATTACATTTATAAAGTAAACTTTTGATTTGGCGACTCATCTTTGTATTCAACAACGCAAAAATTCTGGAAAGTGGTAAGTTTAAATTTAGTATAAATAGGACTAATCAATTTATTTCATGTACCAAAATATGTCATTTTTTCCAGCGCCTACTATCTAAAATTGAAGAAAAACATATTAAGTAATCACTAAATTACATTTTGCGCGAGAAATTGTTCCGAAATCATATTGTTTGATACGTTGCTGTATTCACAATGAAATATGGAGTCGTATACAGGGTATACTTTAGTTTCGGCCCATATAAAAATACAAAGTTGATGATGTTTTCTAAAAGACGAAACGTCGCAGAAAAATTCTGCTTACGTTATCGTGTAGTCCTCAAAAAGTGGCCATGGCAAAGTGCTATTTGTTTTACATTTCCTTTGAAAATAAAGCTAGGAGAAAATAAAAACGAAATTCTCAAATTTCGGTTTTTCTCGGATATCTCCGAAACTACTCGGAATATTAAAACTTTCTAAATGGCATATTATTAGGCACATAAATGCGCTACTTTTCTCTAATTTAATCGACCCCGTATCACTTACCGTTTCCGATATCCCCATGCTGTTCATTCTTATCTTGGGCACACTGTATATAGAATTCTTTCTTATGTCGATACAACCAGTGTTCAAGAGCACAACTTTATTTGTAAAATGATGTTTGTTTTATCATTCCATAGCATATTCATTATTCACATAAATATTTAATTGACAGTTTATACAATTGAAAATGAAGAACTTCAAGTAACAACCCAGTTAATTAGGTAATTGAGTTACTTTTTCTATTCACATATCTGAAATGGAATTTATAGCGTACCGTGCTTTATGATCGATCGATTACAGATTCACGATTTGATCTGGAGCAAATTTAAAAAAAAATTACCATATCAACTTCATTCTTCTATATCGCTAGAGTTACTTTCCCTCCTGACAAGGTAGATCTTTACCTGTCAATTGAAACTGTTATGATATGAAAAATATTAACCTGAAAACATACAATTTTGTGCTTATCATTCATATTTACGAATTAGTGAAAAAAGTACGGTAACTTTCTATTAAGCGATAATTAATTATTAAAATTTGCCTTTTCCGCTTTTTCCAATGGATATTATAAATTATCCGATCAGGATAAGATACAATCTATAAGCCATTACGTAAAAAAGCAATTACCGGAGGGAATCTTTCCCTTGTTGGCTACGGTATTCACTTTGTACCTTTTCTTGGTCATTTTCCACTGTCACCTGCTAAGCTGTGGGAGATACGTTCCGAAGCTTTCTCACCAAAATATTGAAAAGGGTCCTCTGATTTGTCAACGTTTCGAGTGACTAGATTTGGAACTTTCATGAATATAGATGTGAACAGTTCTTTCCAATGTATTCTTTCAATTTTTTGATGTCCGCCGATGGAAGTATTATCATAAAATCGATAGATAGATAGTGTAATAAAATTAATAAGACAAGAAATTTGAATTAAAATCGTCACACGCAAAGTAAAATATTGTCTTCTGACGTCAAAATAATCACTTATGATCTCCCTAGAGCATGCATTATTTCCGGAAATTTTCTCGAAGTGCGAATTTTCTTGAAAAATTTGCAACTGAGGAAAATTTCCGGAATATTAATTCGTGCTCGCGAGAGACTCGGTAAGAAAATGTTATACCAAAACTATTTTAAAATAGAAATTAAATTGGTGACATAGGTACTTAGGTGACATATTATTATCCATGTAACGGACATCATAGTAGGCCGTTGTTAAGGCTTTGTCTCACAACAGCGAATTGTGAATTATTTTTTTTTTGCGGAATTTTTTATCAACTATTTTAATTTTCCTATGCTCTCATGAAATGTGGTTTAAATAATTAAATAGAGAAGCAAATATTCTACCAAAATCACATTAATTTATAGTACCAGAGGAAAGGGAAAAAAAGTTAAGGTCTACTTCTATCGGACGCTAATGAATTACATCGGCGGCACCTTCATTTATTAATCTCGGATGTGTTGTCAAATATTGTAATTTCCCCATGCTCTATCAAAATGTGGTTTAAATAATTGAATAACAGGTAATAACATGTACATATAATTGAGTTATAGATAAATATCTATCAAAAATATTTTACGCCACTGTGTTTATGACAGCTGTCAAGCCAGAGGAAAATTTCCACTTATTAATTTACCTCTACGCAGGGAAATTTACGAAGAAATTAGGTTATTGTCTTAGCAACATGTCAAAATGCAGGCATCTGATTGGCTAAAATTAACTGGTATAAAATTTTCGTAGGTAATATCCCAAGACCATGACATATAACCGACTATTATTTTCTTCACAATTCTATCTAGAATACATTTTATTTCGACAATATGATGAGACCATATGAACATTAATAATCTGAATATATTTCAGGCAGGATATTTCAATAGGCTAGCCCAAAGGAGGAGGAAATGAATCTCCGAATTTCGACAGTTCAGTAAAGCTCAGATTTATATGTATTGTTTGTGTGAATCAGATTTCGATATGAGGAATTAACTTGGAAGCTTAAAGTTTCAAGCTTCAAGCATTGATAAATAATGGTACGTGGGGCTATGTAAATGGTGATACAGAGATACCTACTGTAGCCTGGAAGACATGAAGAAAGATTGGGAACTTGCAGATCGAAAAGCCAGATCAGATCTTATTTTAGCCATCAGTCCATCGGAGCTAAAACAGATAAAAAATTGTCAAACTTCACGGGAGATTTGGCTGAGATTGCATTCAATATATCAATCTAAAGGACCTGCACGGAAAGTTACCTCATTGAAACAATTAGCAATGCAGAAAATGGAAGAAGGCAACGATGTACGTACTCATATCGCAGAATTCTTTGATGCTGTAGACAAACTACAATAAATGAATGTGATTGTTAACGAAGACCTACTTACCATCATGTTGTTGTATAGTTTACCACCAAGTTATAAAATTTTTTGATGTGCTATTGAGACGAGAGATGAATTGCCGAAGCCAGAGTGTCTGAAAAGCAAGATCATTGAAGAGTTCAATGCAAAAAAAACGAAAGTAAGAGAGTGTCCAAATGCAATGTTGGTTAAGAAGTTCTAACAAAATAGAAAAATGGGAAAACACAATTTGAAAGATAATTTTGATAAAAAACTCCCAGAAACAACCAATTTCAAATACAAATGCAACAAATGTAGATAAATTGGCCACAAAGCTGCAGATTGTAATTTAAATTTCAAAAATATTTCAAATAAAACAGCCAGAAACGTCGGGGAAGTCAGTTTCATAATCACTGAAACTACTGAAACTATCTCATTGAAGTAAATGACAATAAATGGTACCCTGACAGCGGGTGTACTTCGCATTTGCGTAGAAATGTGGCGAAATTTGAAATTCTAGAGAAATGCAGTCACAGTTCTCTTAATATGGCCAACGATAGCTCAACAAAAATAGTAAATAAATCAATTATATTGCTTGATTTATTTTGATTCATGATCAATTACTGTTAAATTTGAAATCAATTCCTACAATAATGAATAAAATCTTTGATATGTTGTGATTATTTTGTTAATTAATTCAATATAAATATTAAAGTGCTGTTGAATTCTGCCTTTCGTTCATGAAAGGTGATATACTGGCTCTTATAGCCGTCAAGTTGAGAATAGGAATCTCAAGAGTTTAAAACAGGGCAAGTGTTGATTTTGTGAAATGAATTTTGCGACGGGTTCCAGTTCCATCCTGTGAAAAATTAATTAACAGCATAGTATCCAAAAGAGGCAGCACGATGAAGAAATTTATGTGGGAAGAAAATCTTCAATTAGGTGAGGTATGATTATAATTACTTGACAAAAGAGCTCAACGTTTCCATTTATTTGATGACATTAACGATTCCGCTTGGTCGTATAAATGTGACAAAACGCTATTGAATCAAAGAGCAGCTTCTGTTATGATAGGAACATTTGGCGGTGTTGTTTCTACCAACTAGTTTTCGGCGAATTAATCCATGAGCTGTTGTTAACGTTTTACGAATTTGTGTGCTCTCTGATTATGTCACATTCTAAATTCACCCAGATATTTCATGATGAGATAATTTTACTAGTCATTGTATTACTCTCCCTCGGAAATACAACTTCAGCATGAATCAGGGTTTCAGCTTTTCTAAAAAAAAATAAAAAAATGTCTCATTCCTCCATTCATATCTGTAAAGCTTGTAATTTTTTGTAGAGTTCTTTGGTATTTCTGTTGTCACTTCTTTGCTTTTGCTGTTTTCATTGAGAGACACTATATAATACTGAACTATATCAGAAAATTATAATCATCCTTCAAGATTGCTTGTCAACAGAAAGCCTCAACATAAATTCAACCCGACCATAACTATGCATAAATATAATCTCAGTTGGTTCAAGTATGTAACCTTAATGTGAGTATCATACCACAGAAAAGTGGAACTTGGTATCTCTGGCAATACTTCAAATTCCTGCAGAATTCCTAGTTAGACTGTGACTTAACATATCCGCATATATGGCTTGCGTGTGTTGTCTGCATTCTTGTCTATTTTCATATTTTGACACGGAAAGGAAACTTCCAATCTTCTTTTTACTCATATCGAATTTTTCATAATAAACCGTCTGTAGAATGTCCGTTATTATTATTTAATACTTTTTATTTTTATTGCAGATTTTATAATACAATTCCAAAAGAACCTAGATTTTTTTAATGTCATCAAACGTTGAGTTTTGTGCGGAATACATTTTAGTTTCCAACCATCGTGTTCAAGTTTGACTGATGACAGAAACAGTTGCCATCATGGACGTTTTACTGATTGGATATCACCCAAAACAGCTTGAATTTGACATCTACAGGAGGGATAAAGACACACACCAATATATTCTTGGTACAACTAGAGCTACTGAATTGACTTACACTTATCACACTTGCTGCGAATTGAGTGCACAAATTAAGCTAATAAGGAACCAATGGACGTTTAGTACATTCGTCTGGTTTAATGTGTATCGCCAATCCAAAGAGAGACCAGTGGGCGCTAATTGAACGTCGTTCATTGGTATGAAAAAAAAAAAAGGTTTTGTCAAGTTTGGTTCGCTAATAATTTTTATGATTTAGCAATTCAGTTTTCATACTATCGAAATTCCGAGAGTGGTAGTCGATTACCACTCTTTAGTAGGAAAACTACTTTGAGAAATAGCTTAACGATGCTTCAATTTTAGTTTTGTGGAAGTTTCCTGATAAAAATTTGCCAGTGTGTCATCAGAACATGATCTTCTGACAGCTCCAGAAAAAACTTCGTCGAAACTTTATTCATCAATAATTTTGTGGGGTTATTAATATTACGATATCAAAGGAAATGTCCACGTCGGGGACACTCATATTATCAGACCGAACTATATCAAATCAACAAACTGTTAGACTTTATTTACCCCATCAAACAGCTTCTTGATCCTATCTGTTTTCATGGCATTTCTAATTGGTTATTAATGTTATTATTTCTATTATGTATTCATTTCCCTTATGCAGTGAATCCTTCCTATCTATTGTCAAGCAGTTGCCACATTCTGGCATTTCTAGTGAAAGTGTAGGCAGTGTGAGGGTTTACGAACAGGGCAAATTTGAGTTTTCTTTTTGTTTATGATTAGATTGTCGTTGGTGGATTGACAGTAATTATGACTGATTCATAATGTAGAAACTTTTTATTTACCTTTGTTACTGAATACAGATGAATGCTCGAATATCCATATTGTCCACACAAAATACAAAACGGTTCCATCTCACGAAAAGTATCCTTATACACTATTCAGAACTAGTCCTTATGAATTAACTGTAACAACACTAAAATATCTAAGAACTGATGAACGAAACTATAATTGAAACTAGGGATAAGAGATAAATTACATGTTCAATTTATATTTTCAAACCGAAAATTGAAAATAAATAGTCATTGATAGAGTGACAGATATAACAGACTCAGCGGGGACGCGAACAATTCTGAACGGCGCTATCTTACCGAATTTTTGTAAGTTCTATTGAAAGCAACAGGTGTTTGCTCAAAAAAATCCCAAACAAAATCTAATCAGTAGATACACCAGGGTTTCTAGGCATCTTAGCCACACCCTCACGGGTCGCAGTCGAGGACCGAGCAGACCCGCTCATTCTAAACCTAATAATGAAATATGGTGGATTACGTAATCCAATCTTCCGCAATAAAACCTATACAATAGGTAAAGTCGTCGGCAAGTCTTCAACAAAAAACAACTACTGCCCCCTACGACCATTTAATTATATTTGTTTAATACTTGGCAAAGTTTTCTACAAGAACCACTTTGCAATGCATTTCAAATATCAAAGCTGAAATTATTCTTCGTTAACAAGTGAGCATGCGCACAAAGCAGATCCGTGCCATTTGAGTTAACCTCACTTTGTCGTGGAAACTGTTCAAACATTCAGATTTTATTCGTTCTCCGATAGTATATAATCAATTTTGTGCATTCACGATGGTCATTGAAATGGAAGCTACTCAAGCATTTTTTTTGTTGATTTTCGATTCTTTCCGTCATTATACTGACCAATCCACGATCATCTGCGTACTAGTTGCGCACTAGAAAAAAATCGCGTTCAATTAGAGTAGAATGATAAAAGTTGGCCAACTTCTACTTGTTACTTGATAATTGATAATTGTTAATTGTCTGCATGAATGCATTCATTGTAATACAAGGAGTTCAACTTGTACTTGGTAATTGTTAATTGATAATTGTTACTTGATAATTGTTAATTGGTGCTGCATGAATCCATACTTAGTTTCATTCAAGTGCATAATTTAGGACAATACATAGTGGTATACTTAACGTATATTATTATGAAATGAGTCTTTAGTGCGCTAAGAAGTGAACAAAGAATTATTGTTTTCATAATGTTGTAAAATAGTTCAAAAACTATGTTAGTTTCGCTAATTGTGAAACATAAACTCATTAGAACATCTACAAATACGTATTAGAGTAAAAACAATTATAGCAGCTTTTTACAAAAATGAAATTAAAACAGTGCGTACGCGCACCTTTGGCTGTTAATGGGTTAAAAAATGTTGAATGGAACGAGACTTCAAAGTTGAAAAACCAATACTTTGGATATTGCATGAGGAACAAACATATCTCACGTACTAGAGGGTATCTGCTAATCAAAACGTGTTATTGTGGAAATAATGCAGATCATTCAGCCGTGATCCTATCAACGCTATCGCGCCGTAACCGACCAAGAACGTAATCGGGTCTGCC
This sequence comes from Chrysolina americana, assembly GCA_958502065.1. NCBI lineage: Eukaryota > Metazoa > Arthropoda > Insecta > Coleoptera > Chrysomelidae > Chrysolina > Chrysolina americana. The sequence continues at coordinate 15,407,272 of OY293415.1, forward strand.
ATCGCACCACTTACCGCACCACTTTTAATTGCAATCCGTATCGTTTTCAACATCGTTTTGCTGCTACAGGGTGGAAGGATTCATTCGCTGTTTCCGGCTGGAATATTTATGATAGCCTTTTCACATAGGGTGGGTGGTGAAGATTTCGAAGCGAATTGAGTACTGTGGGTTAAGAACTTGAATTAAAACCGACCCGTCACGAAGAAACTTTATATTATATTCATTCCATTAGCACACTTTGTCAGCTAACAAGTTCAAACAATTTAATCGAAATTGGATTCGTTGGTAGTGAATCCGATTTTTGCTATATACAGTGTGACACACTTAAGATGAAGACACCCCTGTATTTTAGTCATTTTTGAAAGCAGAGATTTGATTTTCGGTACAGACGTAGACCTTCATGGGCCGCACTTTTCGCAATACTCAGCCCGAGTGACAGCCTTAAACCCTGCCTACTGCGATCCCGCGAAAAGGGCAAATTCTCGATATTTTGCGTCGCGTTGGAGATACCGAAAAAAGTTATTATATACCGAATTCCAACGCAAAATTCGAATTTAGAATTTTTTTGTAATTTTCATATTAAAGTCCGATTTTCAATTAATGATTCTTAATAAGAAGCTACAGAAATGATAAAATAGTCAAAATCAATGAAATTAACGTTCTGAAATAAATAAAATTGAAAATTATTATTTTATCAAATGTAAGTTAATCGAATTTAGTCTTCTTTACTAGCCTGTCTCTGATTTTGAGGATTTTTTCAATTTTCTGTTGAATATGATTGGTTGCGAATAATACCATTTACCTAATTTTGGATGGAAAATCGTCATTCTCAATGTTTCAAAGAAGTCTCATATTTTGTGTTTCAACAGTTTTCAATTTGGGCTAGAGCGTCATGAAAACAAATGAACTAGTTATACCAAATGTCAGTTTGAAAGTAAATGCGTCAAAAACAGTAACAAAATGCCCATTGAACGTCTTAATTTATGAGAAAAAATTGAAATAATAAGGTTATTTGGTGATGGAGCTCGAAGTAGCAGACAAGTTGCTCGTGAATTCAACCGAAGACATCCGCAACGAAATCGCATTCGACATGGAACGGCAGCCTCCGTCAATAAACTTTTTACTCAAACCGGAAGTGTATTAAAGTATCGTCCAGCTATTGACAATCCACATCGAAATGATGATAATATCTTAGCTTCAGTTCGTGCCAATCCCAAAATTAGTTCGCGTGAAAGGTCTGAGCTATTAAATTTGAGTAGAGAGAAAATCAGAAGATGTCTCGTTCGTCACAAAATCAAATCTTTTAAACCAAAGTTCTTGCACACATTGAAAGAAGGTGACGAATATAAACGATTAGATTACTGCTATTGGGACCGAGGAAATTTTTTAAATGATAGATATTTCCTAAGAAAAATTTCGTTCACTGATGAGGCTAAGTTCACTACCAATGGAATAGTATCTGCTCAAAATTGCAGATACTGGTCTACCGAAAATCCCCACTGGGTTATAAACTGTAAGGACCAATACTCTCAAAAAGTTAATGTATGGTGTGGTATTTTAGGCGACAGAATAATTTTTTTTTCAATAATACCATTAACGCTGAACGACTATTGAATTTTTTTGATAATGAATTATGGAAAATCATTGAAAATGTTCGCCTCAATGTGCGACAAGAGATGTACGTTCAGCAAGACGGAGCTTTCGTTCATAATTCTTGGATGGTTCGAGAGTGGTTAAACGAACATTTTCCATTACGTTGGATTGGTAGAAATAGCCCATATGAACAATGGCCTCCTCGCTCTCCTGACATAACACCAATGGATTTTTACTTCTGGGGAACTGTCAAGAATAAGGTTTACAAGTCTAGGCCACGAAATCAGCAAGAACTTTGTGAGAGAATAAGGCAAGAATGCCATGAAATATGTATTCCAGAACTTAGGAGAGTGGCCAATAATAATAGAAAAAGAATTGAAAAATGTATCAGAATTGAGGGCGGGCCAGTTGAGAGAGACAATATTTAGAACTGACTTCCAATATTAGTGTTTACTTCATTTCCTGTTCGAATTCGGTTCAATAAATAGTTTTTCATTAATTGTCATTTAATTTTGACCGATTTTATCGTCTCTGTTGCTTTTTAGTAACAACTAATAAACAGAATTTGAATTTTTTCATAATGAATATTAGGTTTTTCATTCTTATTCCTACATTATGACGAATTTATTGTTTTCGTAGCTTCTTATTCAGAATCATTAATTGAAAATCGGACTATAATATGAAAATCACAAAAAAAAATTCAAAATTCGAATTTTACGTTCACGGGATCGCAGTAGGCTGGGTTTAAGGCTGTCACTCGGGCTGAGTATTGCGAAAAGTGCGGCCCATGAAGGTCTACGGCTGTACCGAAAATCAAATCTCTGCTTTCAAAAATGACTAAAATACAGGGGTGTCTTCATCTTAAGTGTGTCACACTGTATGAGCGTCTTTCCTCAATGGACCATTCTATATAAAGTGTAATTACTAATAGTCGACTGTCTGGGTATTTTGTTTGACTACAACTATCACTTTGATGTATTTCTTATTGACGATATTAGTAAGGCAATGAACAAAAAAATTGTTCACTGTACTAGTTCTTTTAAACTTCAGCAAAGCGTTCGACACCATTGACTTCGATGTATTACTAGCCAAACTACGTTTAATAGGTTTTTCTCCACATTCCACCACATTCTTCAGCTCGTATCTCAATGGGAGAAAGAGTTCAGTTAGCGTGAATGACTCTCACTCTGATTGGGTTTAAACTAAGACAGAAGTTCCTCAAGGAAGCGTTTTAGGACCACTACCTTTTTCATTGAATGTTATCTCTTTGACCAAAAATATCGATTGCAATTTTCACTTCTTTGCAGATAATCTGCAGATCTACTTTACATCTCCCATTGAATAATTCCCAGAAAACATTGTAAGGATTAACTCAGACTTGTCTTAGTTTTCTAGCGCAGCGTCCAGTATAGGTCTTACGTTGAACGCCACCAAAACTCAATCCATTTTAATTGGCACAAAGAAGTATCTGAATCAAATAAATCGCTATGGTAACGAAATTATAATTGATGGCAACATAGTCAACTATTCCAAAAACGTGAAATACCTCGAAATCATTATGGATGATACATTTATTCCTTGGGACCCGCAAATTGCTAATTTTCATTACACTATTCACCAGTTTCGCCGCCTAAAGAACTCCTTGCCATTTCAAACAAGAAAACAATAATTTTTTTCTCTATTGCTCCCTTTATTAGATTACGATAGCGTGGCATACATACATGGGACTGAATACAAACCAACTGAGTAAACTTGAGCGGTTACAGAATGCCGGTATAAAAAAATTTTAGGATAAAATCAATTGTGAACTCATTCTCAATAACTACCATTCAAACATTCTCGTAAGAATCTATATAACAACTCGACTTGCAAGCTTTTCATGAAATATCAACTTCAAATCAAATAAGGCGTTCATCGTCACTTATAGTTATAGTTATAGCTGCATTTTCTATTATAATCTCTGCATTTTCGGTTACCCTTTATAATTGATTCATTATCCTCAGGCGGAATATTAACAAGCAACGGTATACGGATGCAGTTTATAATTACATGAACCAATTGCAAACAAGCTGTTGTAACTGTGTTGATTGTCGTCGATATCCAGAACCATACATGATAAATGAACATAATTTCTGGGACCAAGGACGCCTGAGGTGGTTTCATTCATGAATTGGCAAAATTGTGGTCTACATTGGAAATGAGGTTCATAGTATTTTTCAGACTAATCTGAAACAACAAGAAAATGGTGAAATGAAACGGGCAATAATTCCAGAGAAACTCCAAGGGATATTGACTATGACTATGACGACAAATATACCTGTAATGTACATGTAATTTATATGTAATGTTCTTGTAATGTACATGTAAGGTACATGTAATGAGTCTCACACAATTTTTTACAAAAAAAAAACATATATAATATTTACTCGACTTGAGTTTCACACAAATTATTAGTAAAATTCTTGAACACCACTAATTTCCCAGATATTTCCCGAAAAATTTCGGTAAAATTCCCAAAGATTTCAAAACATCCTGAAATTCGGTGGATTTTCCGGTGATTGACAACACTGGTGAAATTTCGAATGTGCATATGGACGTAAACAAAAGTTCTTTTATGTAGCGGGTGCCACTGGGTCTATTCTGCGGCGACTTCATGTTTCTACTAGATTCATTTATAATATTGACTACAGAGATCACTGTCAAGAAATTTTCAAAAAACTTATAGTTATGCCACTGCCAACTTCATTTATATATTCTGTTTTGACTGAAATACATAAAAGGAAACCATCCTTGACGAAACAATCTCATATTCACGGACATTTTAGACGAAACTCCAATCACATTAGAATAAATCGATTTCGTCTGCACGTATCACAAAAAAATTCATTAGATTATTCTCTGTACAATATCTTGCCTCAAGATTTCAAGGAGCTCAGTTTGAAAACTCAGAAAAACAAAAATATTTGTTGAGGTATTGCTTCTGTTGATGAATTCAGAAAATTTTTTTGTGGTAACACATATGTTACTTTTTCTCTTTGATTTAAAAAGAAATATAATTTCAAATTCTTGTGTTCGTAATGTTGTGTTGTGATGCTGTGTTGTAATGTTGTTAACTTGTTAGTTTAAATTTAATTTTTTTTTACCATCTCACATTTTTATATATTTTTAATACATAAACCAAATATGACTTGCTACACACATTTTATACCATGTAACGTAGTCAAATAAAATATTCTATTCTATTCTATGGAAATGCTTTGTGCCTAGTAATCTCGAAAAGTGCTCCGGAGCAATGGAGTGTTCGCGAGCACTTTTCGGGATCACTAAGCAATAAGCCCCTTCGTTAAGCTCCGGAGCACTAAGAACTGAGCACTGATCCAAGAAAGTTCTCGGGAGCACAGTGCCTAGGAGCGCAAAAGTGCTTTCACGAGCACTTAGCACTGTGATTTGGGACAGCACTGTTATAAATGGATTCATCCTATCATGTAAGGTTTAATCCAATTGAGTTTTTCAATCCATGATGATTTGATTAAAATTTGGTGGGAATTAACTGCATTTTCCATATTCCAAAAACAGTTAAGAAGTACTCGACGTAACAGTAGCATATGTGAGTAACGTTGTTATAGACGGACTGACGGATGAGATAGGCTGCTGGGATCACAGACCCATTAACATCAGAATAAGAAGCAACGTCTGCAAAGAGACTCATCGGAACCAAACAAAAGCAAACTGGGAAGCATACAGAGCATACCTAGGTCGTAAACTCCAAGGAATGTATCGAACGATAAGAACCAACAGGAACGTAGAGCTGGCTGTGGAAGAGTTCAATGACGCAGCCATATCTACGTTCAACGAACATTGCCCACTCATCATGAGGAAAACCAACAGGAAGGTGTTCTGGTGGCACAAAAATTTTGAACAACTGAAGAAGCCAGCCAGTAAATAATTCAACGGAGCCAAAGGAATAGAAAGTGAGATGAATATAAGAACGCCTTGGCTATTTACAAAAAAGCTCGGAACGAATCCAAGAGAGACTCGTAGAGGAGGCACTGTGAGGAGATAAAAGGCTCTCGAGAGTGTGCCAGGCTCCAGACAATACTTTCGAAGGATACACAAGCAATATATTCCCTAGAAAATGAACAAAGGGAGCACACAGTTACAGAATAAATAAACTCCTGATAATTCACGTCCCTGAAGCCCAGATAGATCAAACATGTGCTATGGGAAACCCGGAGGAACTGGGGACTCTGGTGAAAGGTTCCAAATTGAGCTGAGAGAAAGCAAAGCAGGTCATGACCTATGACAAAATTCAATGAGCAATAGGCACATTCGAACCCTTCAAATCACCAGGACTGGACGGGATCTACCCTGCAATGCTGCAGAATGGACCCAAAGCTCTGGGTTTTCTTCTCCCAGCGTATAAAACCTTCAAAAGCCCTCGCAGTAGCAAAGTATGTATACTTTATTTCCTCTTCTTCCTGGCAGAACCTGCCAGACCGAATGTACTCATATGTTTGTTGAGCCTACAATGCCCTATGAGAAGTCCTACTAATATTCTATTAGTGCTTCTCTTCTGGCTTAGTAAATATTCTATAAATGTTGGCTGCAGTTGTTTGATAAACTCTTGGGCCTTTCTCATTCCTGGAGAATTGTACCACCATTTTCGAGATTTCTGTTTGTTTTGCCTTATCACAAAACAGATTTGGGCCATTCAGGGCCTCACTTGCCCCTTCACGGGCCTCTATAACCTGTGTGTGCTGGTACCCAGGCTACTGTCAGTCTGTTCTGACTGCCCAGCTCTTTTAGGGCATCACTGCAGACCCAAACAAGTTTTGTGTCTGAGTAAATGACAATGGTTTTATCTGAAAACTCATACTATTTAAGATCTTGAGCGCAACGGTGTATTGCGACGATTTCTGTTTGAAATTTTGTCGCGTTTATACCTAAGCTTGGTTCCATATATGCCAGTTCATTATGAGCCATACGTGTAGACAGCAATTTCCGCCTTGATGGGAGGTCCCTCCTTCCACGCATCCCTGTCCGTGTTGTGTCAAAGCTATATATTGGAAGTACGCCATCTTATGACATAAAAAAAGAGGTAACGTTAGCGGCCTTTCTAGACATAAAAGGGGCTTTTACCAAGACCTGTATGTACTCAATCATCAGAGCTCTCAGACACAGAGATCTCGCGGAACCATGTCACGGGTTGCCTCGGGCGCCAGTTTTCGGCGTGGGGGGGTGCTCCACGTGCTCCGGGCAGTGTCAGTGAAAAAAATTATACTCCAGGGGTCACTATGGTATTGACCAGAAGTACGGTGGCCAATAAGGCAGGCTTTAATTGCTGTTCCTGGGTTTCGATTCCTGGATACCCGCTGCTCTCAGTTGGAATTCTATCAAATCACTTCAGTTCGTTTTTTGGAGTGGACAAATAAATCAAACATTAGTTTATATATCATCAATTATTTCACAGGAATCAGTAAGGTCTATAATACATATGCAAGCGGGAAAACAAACAGTCTAGTTAGTACCTGTGCGATCAGAAGCAATAGAGGATAAATATTACGCATTCACTATGCTGAGCATTACCATTAAAAACTAATGGGGAATCTAGTGGGGAAATACATGGATTGGAAACTACAGAAAAAGGTGCGCAAGTGCAACTCAAAACTCAAAAAATGTTAAACAGCGTTAATTCACACCAAATTTTCGCACAATTTCCGATTTTGATCTATGCATAAATCGAATCTATCTACAATGGCTCTTCGAACTTCAGTTAAAATTGATTTTGTAATACAGCGAAAAATTCCTCTAATTCTATTTTTATTCAGCATTATTGCTTTCTTGCTGTGGACACATTTGCAACTTTCTTTGTAGTTACTTGAAAATTCACGCTCATGACATCATCGCTAGTTTATTCTTTTTCCTCCACGTTTTTTTTTCACTTCTTGTGCTTCACACTTCCTGTTTCTCCAAACCTTTTTTTTCCTTCAATCAGAATATTGAACTACATGCATTCTACCTGCTAAAAACAATTTATATAACATCTACCCGTCAAATCATCATTATTTTATCAATTACAACAAATCATCCTTAAGAAATATTAGAATGTTAGAGGAGTAGTCAACAAAAGTGATATTTAATTATCTAGAGGAATTTATAATTGAAATATAGTATTTTCTCTTTCAAATATGAAATTTTCCGCCGAAGAAATGATCTCTGTGACAGAAACTGTTTAGTAGCTAGTAGAATGTATGCAGTTCGATATCCCGATTCAAGATCTATACGACCAGAAAATTTTAGTAGGGATGAAGAAAGATTTAAGGAAACAAGTAGTGTATATAGTACAAGAGAAGGCGAGTAGTGAATGAAATTGAACAAACGAAGAAAATTAGTTAGCGGCAATGCTTTCAATAGTTGAGAATCCTTATATTGGTACGAAGAAAATTTCAAGAGAGCTGAATTTGAGTCCTACTTCTGTGGACACATTATTGATCAAAAATAAAATTCATCCATACCGAGTTGAATAACATCAAGAACTGCATGAAACGAATTATGATACCAGAGTTTTCTATTGCAAAAATATATTGAATTTCGTTGGTGAGAAACCAAATTACGAATCTACATTCAAAAGCACTGAGATGATTAATAATAAACGACACAATGGCCACTACTACTCGACAGAGAATCCCCATTGATTTAGACAAGTTGAAAACCAAAAAAGATGGTCGGTAAATGTTTAGAGGGCATCATTTCGTTGATGGGCATCTGAACGGAAAAGTTTACAGAGATTTTCTTCGGGATGATTCACCAAATTTTGTGGGGAATGTACCGATTGACATTAGATACAGGTTATATTACCGACATGATGGCGCATCTCCCCATAATTATGAGAAGAAAAGAAAAGAGTTTTATTTCCATGAGTTTTGGACATTGTTCAGTTCTAGCCCTATTATGTCTTGGTACTTCCAGAACTGAATTATTCCTAGTGCGATACTTCATCAAAATTGTTTATATCTCCCTTGACATATACTGCAACCTCTAGTATATCAACACATGGAACTGTTAGAATCTTTAGTTATCCAAAGATTAACCTACAGCTAGTTCTCCTACTGACCCTAGGATATTTCGAACCGCTCATTTCTGTAGAAAAAAGACTCTTTCCCCTTACATCTATTCCATATGAGATTACTGAATGAAATCTGGCAAAATAAAGCATTACTAGGATTGATTTATCTACAGTCTAGTCTTCCCCAGTTGATAAATCATATAGTAGATGGAGACAATTCTTTTACAAACCTCATTGATATGGATAGTCCAGTTACAATTTTCCGAGACATATATACCAAAGAACTTTAAAGACTGAACTTGTACAAAAGACAGTGATCATTACTTTTATTTGAATAATGGAATTTGGTGGATTTGATTTTTTCTCATTCAGCATTAAACCATTATCTGAGAACCACTGGGCCAAATTTGTTAGATTTCTCTTTGAGTTTTTTATAATGTCAGCTATATTTTCCCCTGTAACCGTTAAAGTGGTATCATCTGCATACATTATACAATTTCTGCTTTTGATATCATTATCGTAAATGATGTATAACAGTGGTCCCAATACTGAGCCTTGAGGTATCCAATTGTAGACGCGATCTGGTTTAATTTATGTCCATTGATTTCAACATACTGTTATCTATTCGTCAGATAGCTTTCAAACCAAGCTAGTTGAGATTTCCGTAACGTTCCAGATTGTACAATATAATTTCGTCATGTACAAGGTCAAAGGCTTCGCTTAGGTCCAGAAAGATACCGCAGACTACTTTACCCTTATCCAAGTTTTCCTGTAGTTCATTGACAAACTTTATAGTAGCTCTTACCGTTGAGATACCTTTAATAAAACCAAGTTGATACACCCTGTAGACGAAAAACATTTTTGTGGTGAGTGAAATGAACTTCTCCGCGCACATTTCCACCAATTTCATTCAATTTCATTGAAAATAAATGCATTCGGCTACGCTACATACATCCAGTGCCACCACTTTTAATGCGAATAGCCTGGTATATTTAGTTATTGGCACACGAAGCGGAGGAAAAACACAATGTCGAGCAGGAATTCAAACAGCATATCCAACTTAAACGATTCGAATGAAATAAGTATAGGTACGCACCGGATTTTACACTGAATTTACGACCCTCGTGTGTCAAAATTTGGCTTAAAATATTAAAATAATAGATTTTGGAAGTTTACGTGCGCTGTTAGTTGACAGCTTGAAGTTTCCAAGGTATTTTCCCTCGGGAAAGCTTTGTATCAGAAACAGTGTGTATCGCGAAGACTTGCTCACAATGCACTAAATTTATATTGTTTTACGCTGCTAAACTTTATTGTTCGTGTGTTTTGTTTCTCACCGTTTACTGAATAATCCTGTTCTGCTTTTATAAAACTGCTCACTATCAATTATGTTGTCGTTTTTTGTTGGTTGCTTTCCTACCATTCGTTCACATCAAAAAGGTGTTTTATTCGGTTTAATTAAAATGGAATAAATCATTTTAGTTGCTTTCAAATCAAGATTAATCACTTTCGGCGATTGTTTCTGTATGCCAACTCCATGTTTTTTGTATTCATTTTCCTGGAGAATATTTCAGGCAGAGCATTGCATGAATAATTACCATTGACAGTAGATTTCACAAGTTACTTTTCGTTTTTTATATGAATCCGATTTTCTCTCTCAATTGGTAAACAGTTCATAGCATTATGAAAACTGATCTCAGATATCTGGAGAAACGATTATTTGATACGCACATCACACTATTATGTTACGCAATTCATAATTGACTAAATATTACAACGTTATGAGACTAATAATGAAATTAGTGCGAATAACAGAGAAAATTTGTTGAATTGGGAATTTTCATGAAAGAAATGTTTTTATGTTTCATAAAAACACCTCTAGAAATTGACTTATCCAGGAACAACTATTCGTATGAGAGAATCATCGAATAATTCAGAGAAAGACTGTACATTACCTATAGTCATACCGAATTTCCCAAATCCTTAACACGATTCTATTCCTAACTCATTTTCAGAAATGTTTTACTATAATTTTTTATCAAATCCAGAAGCCACTAATGCACATTTTCAATATGTGTATGAAGGTGGGAAAGTATCCATCGGCATTCAAACACACCAGTGGTCATAGTTCTTTATAAAAAAAAATATGCAAAAATTAGGAAAAGAATGACCGATATCTCTGATAAATCAGTTCTCGAAAAAATTCTAAAACACTAATCAAGTTTTTTTGCAATCAACTTCATTGTAATTCCTAACAACCAATTTGGATTCAAGGAAAATATATCAACTTCAGGATGCAAATTTAGCTTCAAGTTCAAGAACAACGGAGGCCCTGAATGAAAGCAGTCCTTGTTCATGAAATACGGTGGTGTAATATAGGCATTCACTAAAATTTCTCCTGCAGCTACCAAAGTTACAGAACCCAGGCTGTGAGTGGTGATGGTACGGTTTTTGAAAGAACTTGGTTTTCAAATGCTTTTTGAAAGAAACTAGACTCATGTTTTCTGTTTCCCTAATGTCTATGTATATTGGTTGTAATTTATTTTAGCTCTTATAAGAGGGGAGTTATACCCTACTGCAGCTTTTCTATTCCAATTTACAGATCGATCTTATGACCAGTTTTCGAGATACAGGGTGTCAAAAATTCGATTTTTGCAATTTTGGGTATTATGCATCAATATGATTTTTGTGCTCTAATCCCTCCATTCCAATTGAAAATAATTTTAAACGATGCATGGCAAGATAATGATTATAAAAATAGATAAATATCAATATCATAATAGTATATAGTTTTCCATGTACACGGTACAGCCTTGAACAATGTTAAATAATTGTTATGAATAGGTCCATAAGTATTACTATGATACGAGAGTTAAACTGAAATAACTCATTAATCCTGTCCATCAACCTCCCCTGATTCACTGTCACCCACATTCAAATACTTTCAATAGAATTCTCTACTTGTGATACCTCATTGAGTAGCTGGTAAAAAGTGCTCTCTCCTTCTCCTCCTCATCAAACAAGTAATTGAATATTATTTTAGTAGTATTGTACTACCTACTGTACTGGTAAATCCGGAGTCAGGACATTACGTTGTAGTGCACACGTGACTAGTTTTATCTGGTATATGGGATAGTAGAGGTTTCTGGAAATTCTTTATCCATTATCTACATTATTGAATGTAACTGAAGATGCTGAGAATAGGAATGCTGAAGTCAATATTCCCGGGAACAAAAAGATGTTAATAATTGTATATAAAATGTAAAAACTACTGTTTTTCATATTTTGTAAGTTCAATTATCTTTTATATAATTTTTAACTAACCACTTAGATTTTGAAAATACCTCTTCAGGTAATTGAAATATTCATGATGCGTTTCTTCATTTCATTCCCATAAGCAGAGGTGTTCATATTTCGCCAGTATGGACTTCCAAAAGTTCATGAACCAAACGTTCCATTACGCCCGATAGTCAGCGCCATTGATTCGCCCACGTACATGATAGCAAAACACCTATCTGACCTACTCAACCCGCACGTTGGCAACACTGACACATTTATCAGGGATTCTACTCACTTTATCGAGAAAATTAGAGATATTCGCCTAAAACCATGTGACTTTTTAGTCAGCTTTGATGTCACCCCTTTGTTCACAAACATTCCAATTCCCGAAACTATGTCTCTTCTCCGTCAACTGTTCCCGGATGACCTCGCTGACCTGTTTAAACATGTCCTCACTATCACTTATTTCCAGTGGGATGGCAAATATTTTGAACAACTTGATGGCCCAGTATTTGCGAACGTATATATGGAGACGTTTGAACGGCAAGCTCTGGATTCGGCGCTAAATTTATCGTCCACGTCGTTTCGCTATGTGGATGATACATTTGTCGCCATCTCAACAACCAACATCCTAAGATTCAGCTAACGGAAGAAGAAAGAGATGGACAGCTGCCTTTTCTGTTGTTATGTTCAAAATCAAATTTTAATATCAATGTGCAGATGTGACTATCTGTTACCTTGTATAGTGTGAAATATCGACCATTGCCTTGAATTATGCTGCTTGTTATTGGTATATTGGTTTATGAATTTGTTTTGAACGTTTCTCATTCTATTTACCTTAGAATATTAGCTTAACTAGATTTCGGTTCATAATCGTTTCAGTCATATTTTTTATATTACTTGTTATTATTGTTGTGAAGAATTTGGAGGTTACCGGAGATCTGACGTTTAATAAATTAATTTCAATTTAGGTCCTTTCGTTTTCTACAGGTTAAGTGTAGGTAGAGCTGTCTGTCTAAAAGTGTCTCACTTTCGTGCAAATGGAAGCACCTTATATTGAAGATCTCTGTCCGTGTTCTGAGGTTAACATTTGACATATTTATCCTATTTGAGTGTAAGAAAAATGAACGACTTCCAGTGGAAAGGAAGGTGATGGTTGTTTCCGGTTTGGTCTTCGACTGCCTCTTCCGTGTGTGGCGTTCTTGAGGGCAGGTGTGTGACGATACTCATGTAATAAATTTTCGATAATTTATCACTTATTAGCGGATTTAATTGATTCTACATGGTTGAATAATCTTCGTTGATTTTTGTGAACATGAATAGTCATATTGGTGGACTCGTGTAGTCGTATTTGGATAAATCACGAATAGTACCTGTAATGGGGATTTTAAGTTGATGTCGCCCACCGCCATTTTGATGCCCTGATCCCAGAACCCAGAACACCTTTGATTTTGTTGCTGCCTTTTGAGGTGTCTCCATTTCCACCTGATAATCAGTAGTATCCCGTTTCACCGATAATTATTTCTGCGATCAAATAGAACTGACTTGAGGCAAAAGTGTTGGATCTTCAAGTTGTACCAGGATATTTGACAGACCTTGTAGTGTCAGCAGTCTAGTCTCCATTCACCTCAGGACGATGTTCTTGGAGGGATAAGCAGGCCCAGGTATCAGTACTTCAGTATAGCCTCGGATGGGACGAAAGTGCTGGACCTTCCAGTTGTACCAAGGCCATCGGCACTCTGCAGATTATTGATAGAGGTTTGTACACTAAGCGTTTGGATTTCATTTTCAATCCTAACCCCCAATACTTGAATTCGTGAACAAAGTGTGGTCATCATACCACATCCCACCAGTGCTTTTTATTGACAATATTTTAGATTCCATTTAAAAATCTCCATCAGAGATCTGGAGCAGTCTGTGCTTGGACTGGCTTTTGCAGTCACTAGCGCGGTATAAATTATTGATAGAACCCATGGAACCCGAATTGAGTTAGTCGGTGACTGCTATGTTGTCAAGTGCTTTCTATTATTGTTAATATTATTTCTTCTTTTCTTTATAAAGAAGCGTAGCAGTCTTGGTCATCACAAAACTGCATGGGACTCTCAACACCAGAGCGCAACGCATCTGTGAGCCGGCTCGTCTGAAATCAGAACTACGACATCTCAGTAACGGATTTAAAGCTAACGGTTAAACCCGGCTAGAAATAACTAGGGCTTGAATCCTAGGTTGCATCGGGATAACGGCAACAACCCGCCAACACCATCAGTTTTCTTCCGTATATCAAGAGAGTTACCGACCGGATTGGAAAAGTACCGGCAAAACACGACGTCCAAGCTATCTACAAACCGACCAGACAGATTGGTTCTTTGCTCCGCTCAGCGAAAGATCCACGAGAGCACCTTGCTACTCCCGGTGTATTCCGAATATCGTGCTCGTGTGGGTCTGTATACATCGGCACCACCCTCCGCAGCGTAAAGACCAGGCTCTCTGAATATCACAGACATTGTAGGCTAGCGCAGACGGAGAAGTCGGCCGTGGCATTACACGCCTACGGAGAGGGTACCCATAATATTCAGTTTCAGATTACTGAAGTGCTCTCTACCACAAGGAACTACCAAGCCCGCCTCAATAGAGAAGCCATAGAAATATACAGTGTGCCCAAGATAAGAATGAACAGCATGGGGATATCGGAAACGGTAAGTGATACGGGGTCGATTAAATTAGAGAAAAGTAGCGCATTTATGTGCCTAATAATATGCCATTTAGAAAGTTTTAATATTCCGAGTAGTTTCGGAGATATCCGAGAAAAACCGAAATTTGAGAATTTCGTTTTTATTTTCTCCTAGCTTTATTTTCAAAGGAAATGTAAAACAAATAGCACTTTGCCATGGCCACTTTTTGAGGACTACACGATAACGTAAGCAGAATTTTTCTGCGACGTTTCGTCTTTTAGAAAACATCATCAACTTTGTATTTTTATATGGGCCGAAACTAAAGTATACCCTGTATACGACTCCATATTTCATTGTGAATACAGCAACGTATCAAACAATATGATTTCGGAACAATTTCTCGCGCAAAATGTAATTTAGTGATTACTTAATATGTTTTTCTTCAATTTTAGATAGTAGGCGCTGGAAAAAATGACACATATTGTTCCGTTGTCATAATAATACTGTAGTTTGGTAGAATTTTTGACACATTTTCGTTCCTACTTTTACATCTCGCTACCTACCTAATTTGTGTTAAAAATGGAAAACGGCAGCTTTTCGAATACTGAAAAATTTGATATGTTGTCATGTTACATTGTGTGCCAAAGAAATTGTGTTGATGCTGAACGTGCGTACTCTAATAAGTATCCAGAGAGGCGACAACCTGGTAAATCAATATTTAGACGGTTAGTTTTTAATTTAAAAGAATACGGATCATTTAAAAAACCTGTGGTTTCCCGACAAAAGCAATCTAATGAAGAAAGTCAGCGTGATGTGTTACAGGCCGTTGTTGAAAATCCTGAGATATCTACTCGCACCATTGAAGATAATACCGGAGTTGCCAAATCCACCGCTCACTTCATTTTAAAAAAAAATAAATATCATCCTTATAAATTTAGGATTTGTCATGGACTCAGGCCAGGTGATGATGCAAGGCGAAGAACCTTTTGTGAATGGTACACTAGAAAATGCCAAGACGATGAAAATTTCCCTTTCAAAATAATTTGGTCTGATGAAAGTATGATCACCAACAATGGCATTTTTAACAGGCGGAATGTTCATTATTGGTCACAACAAAATCCGCGGGTACACAAAGTGTCCAGACACCAACATCGTTTCGGTTTTAACATGTGGGTTGGGATTCTCGGTACGAATGTAATTGGGCCTTTTATCTACCGAAACAATTTAACAAAAGAGCGGTACATAAATTTGTTAGTAAATGATTTGGAAGATGCTCTAGATAATTTGCCTTTAGCGGTTACTCACAGCTGCTGGTTTCAACAAGATGGTGCTCCAGCACATAACGCTATAATTGTTCGTGATTATTTGAACCGTCGCTTCCCAGGACAGTGGATAGGTACTCATAGTGATACACCCTGGCCTGCAAGGGCCCCCGACCTAACCCCACTAGACTTTTTCCTTTGGGGACATATCAAGAATCAAGTGTACTCTAATCATAATTTTCAAAATGAAGAAGATTTGCTAAGATTGGTAACTGCTTCCTTTAACAATATTTGTCCGAATATGTTAACTCAAGTTTTAAATTCGTCTGTGAGACGAGCGTACTTGTGCTTAGAAAATAACGGCGGGTTATTTGAACACTTGTTATAAGTTTCTGTTTGTTTCCTGTAATACATATCAGCTCCTTGTTATTACATTACAATTACATTTATAAAGTAAACTTTTGATTTGGCGACTCATCTTTGTATTCAACAACGCAAAAATTCTGGAAAGTGGTAAGTTTAAATTTAGTATAAATAGGACTAATCAATTTATTTCATGTACCAAAATATGTCATTTTTTCCAGCGCCTACTATCTAAAATTGAAGAAAAACATATTAAGTAATCACTAAATTACATTTTGCGCGAGAAATTGTTCCGAAATCATATTGTTTGATACGTTGCTGTATTCACAATGAAATATGGAGTCGTATACAGGGTATACTTTAGTTTCGGCCCATATAAAAATACAAAGTTGATGATGTTTTCTAAAAGACGAAACGTCGCAGAAAAATTCTGCTTACGTTATCGTGTAGTCCTCAAAAAGTGGCCATGGCAAAGTGCTATTTGTTTTACATTTCCTTTGAAAATAAAGCTAGGAGAAAATAAAAACGAAATTCTCAAATTTCGGTTTTTCTCGGATATCTCCGAAACTACTCGGAATATTAAAACTTTCTAAATGGCATATTATTAGGCACATAAATGCGCTACTTTTCTCTAATTTAATCGACCCCGTATCACTTACCGTTTCCGATATCCCCATGCTGTTCATTCTTATCTTGGGCACACTGTATAAACATAAAAATAATTTCAATAGAAAAGAAGAATCCCTGAAGGTCAACAAAACCTGGTACCCAGCCCTAAAAAACACGAACCACCTCCACGGAGGTGAACCGACCACGGCCTCAAAGCATGGACCATACTTCTTCATTTCGAAAATAGTTGGACTTGGCTATGGGACATCACAATATTTTTCGTAGATATTGAAAATATGATAATATATAGGGAGTTCTATTACCTTTTCCCATATTGATTGATGCATTTTCAAGGAGGATGCCCTGTATAATCATATCTTGTATCCTCAGAGATGAATTGTTGATTTCCGTCGTTTTCCATCCAACATCAGCCTTGTGTTTCGAATATGCCTCTCGCCCAACAAGTCGAGTGAATTATCTGATTGCCTCCAAACACGGATTCCGTATTTGTAGACGTCATGCATAATCCAAGTTGCCGCAGGCTCGAAGTGGAAGCACCTATAAGGCCGCAGTTCGCCAACTCCAAGATTGCTCTTATAAATATCTTATGTGCAATTCGCACCAGAGTCGTTCTCCGATTCAATCTAAACCGTTACACCGCTTCGTATGCATTCCGAATACTGTTTCCGGGACTTATCCAGACTTTCCGTTGTTCTTCCTCGAACAAAAACACGGGTATAATGTCATGAATCACTCAGGATTTTATTGTGGGGGTGATATTTTGCTAGAGGCTTAGTGGTGTTTGGCGTCAACAAGTCACCATTTGTCTGTGTAAACATTGTTATCAAATTAACGAATTCACGTTTTTAAATGCTCCTGGGAGATTGCTCAATGGATAGAGACCACGTACCGATTTCTCAATTACACTAAAATACTTCTCGTTTCGCAAAACCTGGAAATTTATAGTAGGGGAGCTCACGAATCTAAATTTGGATTAACTCGAGCGTCATAATGACCTATTAGGTAGCAAAGCTTAGATGATAAGAAGAAAAAACTGTTATGTTTCATCGGTGGGGGAAGCGGCTACAGATTTTCAAATTTTTCAAAAAAACCTGTTGCATGGACATACTTGAGCGCGTCAGATATCGATAGCATCAATGTCCTACGTATTTTTAATAAGGTACGAATGTAAACGAACTCGCTTTAGCATTTATTCTGATATTTTTCATTTGATTTCACGTAAACATCCCTTGCGGGATCATCAATATATACGCGTACATCATAACTTTCAGTTACATTTCATTTTGTCGGAAAGTTTCTCAGGATTCAAACCACTCTCATAAATATGTATCTTTCCTGCATTCTTGATGAGATTTCTTTATATCTCAAACGCAGTATGAAACTTTGTATTATTCTATGTATATAGTGTTGTTTTGGATTTCATCAAACAACATATGCAGGACGAAAGCTCTTAAGTATAGAGAAGAGACAAAGGAATGAAATTATTATCCAGCTGTGAAAATAGCAAGGAGAGAAATCTTGTTTTCTTCAGAATCTAAATGTAAATATTGCATTCGTAACTAACAAACGAATTTGTTGTTTCAATATGGCAAAATAAACCTATTATTTCGAAGAAACCGGGATTTCTTTCGTATTTCAAAGCAAACATTTTTTGATTCACGAAAAACATTGGATAAAGTCATCTGTTAAAATATATTATTTTCTTCAATTTTTGGTTCATTTGATACAAAAATCACAATGCCTTGAAATTATCACGAAATGCATTTTTGATATTTTTTATTAATTTCATCTGGGGATATATTGCATTGAATGAAGAATACTGCTCTTTGGAACCGAATGAATTCATAATCGATGGAATTGGTCCAAGAATGTCAATATTTATATACAGAATGTTAGTTACTGAGATGAAAAATATTATTATTCAAAATAAATCATTAAAATATAAAAAAGTGACGATTTTCAAGTGCGTTCCTCCTTGATCAAAACACATTTCAGCTCTTTCAATTGTTTCTCCCAACACGTTTTGTAACATTTGAGGCATTATACTACTGAATTCCTGTGGAATTCTTTCTTCTAAGATTTCAAGAGTGGCTTGGGCTGTTGCATAGTGGACCCTTTCTTCAACATATCCCAAGTGAAGAAATCGAGCACAGTGAGATCCGGTAAGCGGACAGGCCATCGTACTAATAATAATAAAAATACTCCCTCATAAACATTCATAGAGTGTACCCAAAGGCATTGCCTGTGCGGGTAGAGGACAGCTATTATTATTATTTGCCGTGGCGCTCCGGGCGACTTACTGATGATTTTGGTGGCGTATTCACTTTTCAGCTGTAGGAAAACCCGGAAAACCTACAGCACCACCCCGGGTAGCTAGCACCAGACGTCGGGATTGGCATCTAGGCAACTCACATCACACTTGTTTCATAACAAGGCATGTGGCCACCTAAAGAGACCCGTGTTCCTGAGAAAGAAGATTCCGTATCGGAACCTCGAACCATTGGATGTAATTACTTGATTATTAAAATGCTCTATCACAAAATACGCTATTATGTAGGGGTGTTTCATCTTGATGGAAGTAAACTTGCCGTAAAACAGCTAATGGTAGATTATTGAGATGATTCTTGATTTCATTTTGAAGAAAACCTAAGTACCAAACCCCTATTTACTGACCATGAAACAATACTGGCCCAAGTATTCTGTTTCCAACGATACCAGCCCAGACATTGACGCCAAACCTTTCTTGAAAATTGCCCTCTTTCACTGCATGTTGGTTTTGTTGGACCCAGTACCGACTATTTTGCTTATTGAACACACCATTATCTGCAAATCGTGAATCGTCGGAAAATAGAAAAAAAAGATAAAATATTTGATTTTGAAGCAGTCAATCACAACAAACCACCCGTCAATCTCTATATTTAATGCTCGATATCCATGATTTTTTAGTATTTTTTTGCTGATTAGTGACTCATTTGCATTTTTCGATAAATTTAAAAAAAAACCGTTATTTTCAATCTCAACCATAGTGAGAACGTCTCTTCATTTATGACGGAAAATACTGATGGACTGTAGCAATTGCCGATAGGGATAACTCTGAGCATACGATTTAGCAGCATTCCTTAAATTTCAATTTCCAAAAATTAATAACTTATCTTCTATTTCACTTTTAGTAGGTATAGAATATTTTCACGGAAAATTCAACTGAAATTTAACGAAAATTGAGAAACTTTTACTGTCTGCTGATAAAGCTTATGTCAGTCACTGTCATTACCTGAGTGAGTGTTTTGTTCTCCAAAGAAGAATTGATAAAAATAACAACAAAATATTATGCATCTTGGCTATCCATGGCACACTTGACAAAAGTGAATGAATTATTATCCAGTATTTTCTTGGTAGTATATAATTTATGTTCTTATTTTCAATTCAATTGCAAATAAATGAGTATTATTAGATTAGTCAAAAAATCCTTTTTTCTGAAATTGCTAGTCAAAAATTGGTCATCATTTGAAAAAAATATTGAGACATTGTAATTCAGCTAACTTGTTTTGTTCTTATCTGTCAATACAATTTTTTGAATTTTCAAACCGCAATAACTTTTGAATAAATGAACAGGTTTTCAAGCGGTTGGCGGCATTCGACGCAATTTTTCAGAATCTTCAAGTTTGAATTGATCGATCCAGAAATTTCAGAGTGATTCCAAAAATACACATTTTTCGGTTTCTTTCGACAACGATAACTCACGAATCAACCGATTCTGACCGAACTGGCGGCGATAGACGTGATTTTTTGATATTAAGAAATGATTAGTTTTTGAAATCGATCGATAGAGCCGTTTAAAAGTTATTCCAAAAAAAATACCTTTGAAAAAAAAATAGTAGTTTTTTTTTGAGATTTTACAAAATCTACCGGTACGAATCGGTTCAAATTATATTCAAAATCGAAGTTTGGCCAAGCCAAATAGATAGAGAAAGAGTGAGAGAGATATAGTAACGCGGAGAGGGGAATATAGGCATTACGCAGCTGCACGCATTAGACTTTATCGACGAATTTTTGTTATTTCGGCTTGTGGAAATCGTCAGATTATATATTTTCCATTATCCTTGAATTATTTCCCTCAAAATAAAAAAAATATTAGCCACGCTCGAGAATGTCGAGATGACGTTTTTTACAATTTTGTAGCCCTTCCCTTTCTTTACGTCACTCTTAGATCGTCAGATTAATAGAATATATATTTTTTAGTATATTCAAAATAGAATTTTGGCCAAGCCAAATAGATAGAGAAAGAGTGAGAGAGAAATAGTAACGCGGAGACGGGAATATAGGCATTACGCAGCAGCACGCATTAGACTTTATCGACGAATTTTTGTTATTTCGGCTTGTGGAAATCGTCAGATTATATATTTTCCATTATCCTTGAATTATTGCCTCAAAATAAAAACAAATTAGCCACGCTCGAGAATGTCGAGATGACGTTTTTTTTACAACTTTGTAGCCCTCCCCTTTCTTTACGTCTCAAATTGTCAGATTGGTAGAATATACATTTTTTAGCAAGTAGTTAACTCACCCTACCTTAATCTGACGCGCTCGAGAATTTCTGATATTATTGATTGAAAGCAAAGCACTCCAAGCACTTTTATGCTCATTAGCACTGTGCTCCTGAGTACTTTCTTGGACCTGTACTTAGTGCGTGGATGCATATACAGGGTGTTCCAAATTAAGTCGGCACCATTGCCAACTCCGTTATTATTGATGCTACGAATTCGGTTAAATGGGCAAACTAGTTGCATTTTCAGTGGCCTTCTCGATGCCGAAAACAAAAAAAAAAATTGACAGTCGCGTTATCAGAATATTTCATAAAATGATATTTCTTTCAATGGAACACCCTATATTTTTCATGCATTTCGATTCGTAATAACATTCTCAACAACAAAGCTCATATCACCTTTCTTCCTGAAGTGAAAAATGAGCGATTTATGTGGAAATATTTATTTCTTCCACTAGTACAAAAAATTTCTTTGTTTTGGCGAATAAAACCTCATGATTGTCCAAACATCCAACTTTGGTACTTATACGAATGAAAATATTTTGTTACTAATAGCAAAATAAGACAGTAAAAAGAACAAATTGCGCTCGGATGTGAACTCGTGAAACCCGTGATCTTCATGTCGCACCAGTCAATTGACACCACTGAGATATTTGGTATTAATGTACAACACGATAATTTCCATCTTAAAGCCATTCCGCCAGCCGCATTTATTTTGTGAATCAAAATATGTCTGCTGTATTGATAACTTTTAAGCCGTTTTTGTACAGAACAGAAAATACTGGAGGATCATATGAATGTGGTTGGAAAAAATGTGTTTAATTAGATAAAACATAATTATTATGAACAATCAAGTTGCTCTGAAACTTTGTTGAAATATTCTCAAGTATATCATGACAATGTCATAAATTATTGTAACTGTCAACTACTGTTCGAATATTTTTCGAAATGCCGTTTTCCCATCAAGAAAACTGTGATATGTTAGAATCCTACTTGGTTTGCCAGAAAAATAGCGCAAGAGCACTCCAACACTACAGCAATTCGTTTCCCGATCGTGAATTACCTAATCGGCGTTTTTTTGCTGTGTCTCATCGTCGATTCAGGAACAATGAAAACGTTTCTGAGAAGAGGAGAACTAAAAAACGTTTTGTAATATCTGAAAATACAGAAATTGACGTATATACAAATAATTCCATCAGAGATTTATCTAGAGAAATAGCATTTCCACTGTCTGGTATTCAACGAATTCTGAAAAAACGTAAGATTTCTCCTTATAAGTTAAGACCAGTGCAAACACTTGAACCTGGTGATCCTGAAAGATGATTGTGATTTTGTCGGTGGTTTATGAATAAATGCAGAAAAGATCCAAACTTCCATAGAAACATTATATGGAGCGATGAGGCTAATTTTTCAAATCGTGGGATGTATAACAGGAAGAATTTTCATTATTGGAGTAGACATAATCCATTTCTAGTCCATCCCCACAATCCGCAAAGACAATCTAGTATTAAAGTTTTGGTGTGGTCTATTTAAAGGCAGAATTATTGGTCCATTTTTCTATCATGGTTCTTTGAACGGACCCCGTTACATTAGTTTATTAACAAGAGTTTTGGAAGAGTTTTTCGATGATCTTGATCTGGAGACTCGCCAGATGATCTATTTTCAGCACATAATGTCAGTGGCGTGAAAAGAATGCTGCGAGGCTGTTTTGGAAACAGATGGATTGCTACAAATGGTCCTGTTAAGTGGCCCCCTCGTTCACCAGACATGACACCTCTAGATTTTTATTTTTGGAGATTTCTGAATGATGAGGTGTACAAAATGAAACATAATAATGTAGATGAACTGAAAAATTATATTGAAACTATAATTAATATAATTGATGGTCGAACTGTATTGAATGCCACACGTAGTATCAATAGAAGGTTCCAAATATGTGTTCAACAAAAAGGTGGTGTTTTTGAACATTTACTATATATTTTATAGCGCTTTATCAAATCCTTTTGTTATAAATGTATCCTATTGATAAAATTGTCTTATATTCACCTTCACGAAAAAAAGTCAAATGAGATTTGTTGTTGAGAATGTTATTAATAATCGAAATGCATTAAAAAATATAGGATGTTCCATTGAAAGAAATATCATTTTATAAAATATTCTGAAAACGCGAGTGTAATTTTTTTTTTCGGCATCGATTAGGCCATTAAAAATGCTACGTTTGCCCATTTAATCGAATTCGTAGCATCAATAATAACGCAGTTGGAAATGGTGCCGACTCCAAGTATGGGTTCTAGGCCAATACATTGAGTTGACAAGCCCAGTTTGGCTAATTCATCAGCTCTTTCGTTGCCATCGATGCCCCAGTGTCCTGGAACCCACATCACGATTATTTTGTTGTGATCTGCATGAACACTTAATTCTTCGCGGCATTCCCATACCAGTTTTGATGTCACTTTTGGGTTCATAAGAGCTTTTAGTGACGCCTGATTGTCTGTGCATATTTTGATCCGTGTGTTGCGCATTTCCCTCATATTGTTCTCTCTCACGCATTGCAAGATAGCGTACATCTCCGCCTGGAATACGGAGGTGTTCGTTCCTAGTGAGGCACTCATTTGGGAGTTTCTCCCCTCACTGTATATTCCAGCACCAGTTCCTTCTTTTGTTTTGGATCCGTTTGTATACCAGATCCTCTCTCCAAGTTTGACCTTGATGTTGTCGTTTGTCCATTCGTTTCGATCTTGTATGATCACTTCGAAGTTAGTGTTGAATAAATATCTGGGAGTCATGTGGTCTGTTGGTTCCATTTTGAGAATGTTACCTTACTATCACTCTATCAGTCGTCTTTGTTGCCTCAGAAGTTCAATTCTTGCCTCATGATTATAATGTCAATCTGGGGGAGATCTCCTGAAATCATATTCAGACAAACGAAAACAAAAATTATGCATCAGACAACAAAATGGGGAATTTTTGTCAGATTTTAGTGAAATTAAAAGAGGTGTACCACAAGGGAGTGTATTAGGTCCGTTACTCTACATAATATATATAAATGATCTTTCCGAACTATATAACGACTCAAACACTACAGTTGTTAGTTATGCAGTCGATTCGAATCTCATTTTACCAGTTGATAATTACATTCATTTGGAAAACACAATATTGAAAAATATCTCTTCACTGTCTGCATATCTCAATGAAAATAAGTTACTAACGGATTGCATTATTTCCAAAACAAGCCGCAATAATATCACCATTTCGGAGTCTATTTATCTAAGAAATGGTGAAGAACTACACTTTTCTACCGATTCAAAAATGTAAGGCATGTATATAGATGACAAACTCAATTTGGAAAAGCATATTGAATCTCTGGCAAAAAAACTTGCATCTCAATGTTTCGCTATAAGAATATTGTAAAGAAAGAAAGAATTTTGAGGCTCTGGAGACGGCATATTATGGGACAGTCTACCCTTTTCTGAAGTATGGCATTTTGATATGGGGTGGAAGTTCTCAATTACAACGTATTTTCATTATGCAAAAAAGAATCATAAAAACCATGTTGAACATGAAGTACACAGACTCCTGTCGTGGTATTTTCAAGTGTCATAAAATGCTCACCGTGTATGCTATCTATATTTATGTATGTGTACTTTTTGTGAATAATAAAAAATCTAAATTCGAAAATGACACATACAAACATGAGTACCCCACTAGACACAAATCTAATTTTATTATACCCAAGCACAGATTGAGAAATACAGAGAAAGGACCACACGATGCAGCTATAGTCCAAATCGGTTTATCGGTGAGACTTTATTCGACTGTTTATTACAATAACATTGCACAAACGATTTCCGTATTACAAAACATTTTGGTAACCGCTAGGTTTTTCGATTTTTCATATATTTGCTGACATTTGAACCTGCACGGTAAGACCGATTTTGACTGTATCAAATTTTATAATCATATAGGCTCGAAGGTCAGAGATGGTACAAAAGAAACAACTTTCAAAAAATATGTTTCTGGTATATTATGTGACATCGAACAATACAAGAATTCTATGAAAAATAACTTTTATTCTGAATAATATTTTATCCCTATTGTATTTTATATATTTATGTGTCCATTTAGATGTTCCTATTTTTTTACTGTGATATTTTATTGAATATGTAATGTGAGTATAAGTTATGTTGAGAAATTGTACTTTTGAAGGCATACGTGTATATGTATATATTTATTCATTTATTTATTTATTTGACTTGAGTTTTTCAACTGTCCTAATTTGAAAGCTTCCATAAAGTCTATCTATCTATCTATCTTACAGTGCTTCCATGGTTGATGTTGGTGTTGTTTTCATAGCTCCCGTTATGCTAAGGCAGGCAAGCAAGTCTTTGTACCTTGCTCAAGTCAGCTGCGGCTATTTTTTGGGCCAACTTGAAAAATGGCTGAGTTATGTTGTTTTTTTTTAATCGCAATCTTTTCCGGTTTTTGACATTTTTCTCCGTACGAAACAAAA
Organism: Chrysolina americana; assembly: GCA_958502065.1. NCBI lineage: Eukaryota > Metazoa > Arthropoda > Insecta > Coleoptera > Chrysomelidae > Chrysolina > Chrysolina americana. Next base: position 15,433,187 of record OY293415.1, read on the forward strand.
TTTAACTACGGACTGTTTTTCATGTGAAGGCACATTTGGTTTCCTTCCAGTATTTTTCTCACAAAAATATCCTCTATTGATTGTCCTAAAATCCAAAATATCCGACAGATTATTCTCAATAATAAACGAAAACAGAAACATAAATTAATGGAATCGGATTATGCTAAAACTTTGGCTAAAATACAATAGAGGGCTTTGGATAAGGATTCAGTCATGCCACTACACAACTTTTGGCTTTGAAACCACAAACCCGTATTTCGACAACTTTTCTTTATGTCGAGGATCCGGGTAGCCTCAAGAACCTCGCACTAGGTTCGAAAGAGTTCATAACGGCGGAAATATAAAGATTTTCCTTCAAATACAAAACACCAGGGACTCTAGTTTTTTCAGAGTTTCTTGTATGTATGTAAATTTTTTCTAAATTTAAAGAAAATCACTTAATTCACGTTTTATATTTGGTAAAAAATTAATCGACCTAGAAAATATCCTGAGCTTGGTAAATTTCACGATATTTCTCCAAAATCTATTTCTGATAACCGTAGCATTGAGAATGAGCTAATTGATTGCAATGCAATGATTCTTCTTGACAATATCAAATTTAAGTTACCTAGTAATTCATCATATTCAGCCCAGCATCCAAATTCCAGAAGTCTTTATATCAGAATAGTTTGATCGTTGATATATCGACAAAATGTTCCATATGCACTCTATGCTATGTCGATAACAGTTTTGGTAATACATTAAATTCCATTATTTGTGTATCAACTGTCTTTTTAATTCCGCTGGTTCGTCTGAGAACGAATGAAAATTTATTTGCGCCTTGCCTCACAATTTGCAATAACCTCGGTACCGGAGATTTTGTGACAGTCTTTCATATACCAACTTCTGCATCCCTGTGCAAAACAAAAGCTCCAAGTTATTATTTAGTTGAACAAAACAATTAAGAGTTATGTTTTAGTAGCGGAGACACAATGAAGGTGTGCTGTACCCCCCGAAGTTTTCGTGAGTTTGGCAAACAAATCAAGTAAAGAGCTCGTCTAAAGTCTGTCAAAAGCACGCATATATCTGATACGATATGCATAAACAGATAAGGACCGTTGTCCGCCGTTCTCTCATGCATTATTCCGAGAGAAACAGACCTCGTCCAACATCTGCGTTCCTATTCTCTGTCATGTAAATTAGCTGATCGCATCCTAATTCAGTTTCTGTATTTGTATGGCCCCCCGCATAATCCATATAGCCACGGGATTGACAACAAACTTGAATTCCAAATCCAAAAGCAAGTTTTAGGAGTCCGTGAACTAAATTGGAAATGTGGTGCATTGTTCCTGAATAATTTCTCTAAGGATCGGATGTGGATGTGGAGATTGGTTTTCCTTCTTTTATGATGTTCAAGGGTTGAATAATTTGATGGCGAATTATTTCAACCTAAGGACGTCATTTTTTTGGAGAAATATCGACATTCAGAAATTGTTTATATGTCCGAATCTGAAAAATACGAAACAACATTCATTATCAAAAATTTTTTGTCAACATGAGACAAATTTTGTGCATTCACACACTCGAAACTTCTATGTTTTTTAGCATTACAGAAAATTCAGAAGGATACATTGTTACTTATTGTTTTTCAAGATAAAGTTATCAGGTTCAGAGTCTCCACGGGATGGAAGTGGGTACTTTTCACTTTTATGGTCACTCCCAATGGACAACCTGTTCAATATCCCTGAGAGGAGAGGGGTGAAGCTTCAGGCTTTTGCAGACGATCTTGTCATTCTGACAAGTACCACGTCGGGAAAAGTAGCCTCTAACATCCTCCAAAGAACGTTGGGCCACGTTGACAGTTGGTGCCAGAGGAAACAGATGTCCTATAATAATATGAATGATAATATTTATTTCCATACAAGTTTCATGTACATTTGTTAAATTGTATTCTACGGAAATAAATAGAGTACTCACCCACTGAAATCATGGAAATGATTTGTGCGTGGGTGTTTCTCCATCTATTTTTATCGTATTTTTTAATGATATTATCAGTGCCGGACTGGCCAGGTGAGATAGTGAGAAAAATGTCACGGGGCCCAACCCCCATTTGGGGTCTCGGGGCCCCTAGGTCAACAGACATGGAAACAATAATTTAAAATTAATTAAGAATAAAGGTCAAATGTCGAAATTGGTTATTGCCAGAAACATGACAAACGCAAATATTCACTTTCGATTTGGTAGGATTTCTTGAGGACCTCTTGCAACGTGGCAACAGTGATGCGCGAGTATGTATGGTCGGTGGACGGTGGGCGGTTTTGGTTTTGGCGCGCGGCGCGCTGGATTACTGATTAGTCGTATGCGAGACACTGAGACAGCAGAGAGTAAAGCCTGCCTGTGTCCAAAAATAATTTTATTTGGCGTAGTTGCAGCCAGGTAAATACAACTCTATATATCGGGTCGCTCAAAGTTTGTTATGTTTATTTCATTTTTTACTCTAAGACAAGTGTAGAGCTGATCTTGCACCTTAATCATTAATAGTACGAAAACCAATAATTTGTTGAAATTTCCGTATGCGACTCATGAAATAGAATGAACCTGGTAATTGGGGGCCCCAATTTTTCAAAATCTCACTTGGCAAAGATAGGCCAGTCCGGCACTGGATATTATTGCGTCATTCTGGTATAGAACAAACAAGAGGACATGTTTTTCAATAGTTACTAATTTTATACAGTCATTCACATTTTCATACACACCCACACTCACCAGTATATATACATACATTTAATCATAATAAAATAATACAGTCTTATTTTGTGAAATTTGTTTAAGCAAAAAATGAGCTCGGGTTGGGTTTTTCTGGTAAGTTCATTATTTATTATACCATATCAATATATTTATTTAAAGTGGTTCGATTAATATTTTTCAATCATTTTTTGGCCTCCTTTCTGAATTTATAAGGTATAGTAATTACTCTCTAGCTTTCTGGAATATCACGATATAAGCGCCTCAGCTATAAAGCTAAAACTTCTTTGTCCCACTTTTTTCTGCGCCTTGTTTGACCTTATAGTTTTCACTTCCTTATATCTTGCACTATAAGTGTGTTCAATAGTGTACAGTTCACTCTTTCTTTGATATTGAATACATAGGATTCTGTATGCATATAGCTGTCTTAAATCTAAAATATCAGATTCTTCATAAACGGGGTCACTGGAGTAAGTTATTTCTTTGCCTAACATTATTTTTAAGAAATATTTTTGAATTATTTCCAGTTGTTTAAGATGACTTCGATATAGTCCGCCCCATCAAGCAATACCATATTGCAGAAGTGATTCTACCAAGCCAGAATATGTAATTTTCAATTTCGGAAAGTTTAATATATTGATTGAGCTGCTTGAATTTAAGAAGTATCGATCTTAATTCTTTCACTAAACCCTTAACATGCACATTTCACTTCAAAGACTTGTCGATTTCGATTCCCAAATATCGGATGTGATCTGTTTCTTCAATTGTTACGTTTGTACCATTGGACTCAGCGAATGACAAGCATTTAAAGGATGCTGTCTTTTTTTTATTGCAGCTGAAGGCCAGAAATTTTGTCTTCTCGAAATTTATCGTCAATTTCAGGTGATCGAAGCAGTTTTTGATATTTTTTAGATCGTTTTCAGCGAGTTGTTTTACATTTTCCCAAGTATCAGTGGTATATTGAATAACGGTATCGTCAGCAAACAATGAAATTATTCTTTGTGATTCATATTTCAGAGCACTATTTATGTAAAAGGAAAACAAACTGGGTCCGAGTACTGTTCCTTGTGGTACACTACGTTCTACAATGTTCGGTTCACTATATACCTCATTTACTTTGACATATTGTACTCTTTGTTTCATATATGATTTTATGAGTTTCAGTGTTATACCTCGGAACCCGTATCGCTCTAGTATTGCTAGTAGTATTTGGTGATATACGGTATCAAAAGCTTTCGCTAAATCTAAAAATACGCATAAGACTGATTTGCCACTATCCAGTTCTTCGTAAATGTTATTTGTTAAATAAACGATGGCGTCTTCAGTAGACACTCCTTTTTTAAACCCGAATTGTTTATCTCATATCAGTTCGTGTTTGTCTAGAAAAGAAACATTCTTGTTTTTATTGCTTTTTCTACCACTTTAGCATCGCTAGATATAAGTGTAATTGGACGATAGTTTTCTACTATGCATTTTTTTCCTTTTTTGTATAATGCTCTTAATACACCAACTTTGAAACATGAACGAAATATTCCCGATTCGAAAATTTTGTTAATAATGAAATTTAGTGGTTCACTGAGTATATCTGCATTATTTTTCAATATTTCTGATGTAATTTTGTCGTATCCTGGTGCTTTATTCATTTTCAATTCATTTATATATCCCAATATTTCATTTCTTGGCGTTGGACGAAAAAAAAAGTGAGTTGGATGCAGTAGTTTGTTTTTCCATTCCACTTTTTTTTGTCACTATGATTTTGTCTGCAATTCTTTTTCCTACTGACGTGTAATGTTTATTAAAACTATTTGCAATATCTTTATAATTTTTAGTGTTCTCATCATTGTATTCTACGTCTCTGATCAGGGTACTTGATTGCTTTTCATTTGTGAAACTATTTACGACTTTCCATATATTTTTACTGTCTTTCTCATCCGTTATTTGATTTTTAAAATAATCATTTTTTGTTTTTTTTTCAATAATCTACGGATGTGTGATTTATATGATTTATATTCATTTTCAGTTTTTATTTGTTCTCAATTGACTTGGCAATACCTTTTGTGATCCAGGGGTGTCTTTTTTTTCAAGCGGGATGTCTTCAATACTATTTTGCTGGAATCTTTAATTGATTTCTTAATTTTATTCAGAAATATCTCGGCTGTATCAACATTATCCTCTTCATAAATTTCATCCCATTTTTCTTTCATCAGTAACATTCGTAATTTATTTCTATTTAATATTTCACTTTTTATTGTTTCAGGTATTTGCTTAGGATTTTCTGATTTCAGTTTTACCATAGCAATTACAAGGAAGTGATCGGTTATGTCATTATTCAATATAAATGATTTGCATTCTGTTAAATTCATGCTTTTCATGAATATATGATCTATACATGATTTACAATTTTTTGGACCCTCGTGTATGCATTTATCAAAGACTTGTAACCCAACTCACCTAAATTATTGAGATACTCCTGACAGTGTTTTTCATTAGAATAAATCAGCCATATGCTGTATCACTTCCGTTAAATATAACGTCACCGTTAGTCGCCATTTCCGTTGTTTTGCTATTACCAAGCAATAGCAAAATAACGGAAATGGCGAATAACGGAGACGTTATTTTTAACGGAAGTGATACAGCATAGGGCTGAATGTCGATATTAATTAATATCACCAACTATGAAATACGTATCATTGGTTTCAGTATAAGCTAAAAGTTCTTGTAAATTGTTGATGAATTCAGTGTGACATGAATTTGGAGATCTGTAAATTGCGTTCAGAAATATATTTTGTTCATTTACTCTTGTTTTTAGTTTTATTGTTTTTATGCTACCTATGTTTTCAATATCGTAAGTACAGCAGTTGAAATGTTCATTTTTGACATAAACTACAGTTCCATCATTTCTAGTAAAATCACCGATGTTATAAATAATGTGGTATCCATCTAAATGGAAGAAGTTGATATCGTGTATCTGTAGAGTCTCGGTAAAAACTACAATGTCAAAAAGGCACTGAAAGCTGTTTAGTAATTCACATACGTCATCAACATTTTTCGAAATACTCCTAATATTTGCATGAAATATAGAGAAATATTTGGCTCTGTTAATTTTCAAAGATAGCAGCTCATTTCCGCTCCACAATATTTTTGTTTCCACATTCGGATCCATATTATGAAGATATATTTATTTAGAAAAATTATTGATACCAAACAATGAATGAATATTGAATATTTGAAATAATTAACACTATGGTGGAAGAAAAATAATGAACAAGAAGATGTATTGTTTGCATCAGCTGAAATGTCTGTTTCTGATATTTTGTCTTTATTTTTTCCTGTAGTCTGGCGCTCTGTTTTTTTTCTGTACTCTTATTGGCCTTAAATGTTTCTACTAAGTTCTTTGTTTGTTATCGATTTCTTCTATTTTCTTTGCCGATTGAATGGGTTGGTATGTTGATGTTGATGGGGTGGGAGTCGACGGAGCACTGTTAGGTTTGATTGGATTTGTTGATTTGTTTTCTAGTTGTAGTAAATCTTTTATACCATATATTATTTCGTTCACGTGTAGCCGATTTTTTCTTATGAAACATTCATTACCTTCTTCTTGTTGTGCCGATGTGAGATATTTCCGGAGTGTTTTATATTTTCCTCTTTGTTGGGTTGTAAGGTCATCGACAATGCTTATGTTTCTACCTTGAAGTTGTTTTTTATTTTGAAGCACCAATTACTTCTTCAAGAATGAGCAGAATTCTATCTTCAAGGGACGTCTGTCCGTACTGCCAGGAAAGTAATAGTCATTCAAGTCTTCTTATTTGAGAGATCTATGGAAAGTAAGGTGTTTATTTTGGAACAGAGTGATTGTGGGTTCAGATTTCCCCTCCTTTCGGTCAATCCAAAGATTATTTTTTCTCTCTACTCTCTTCACGAATTCAAGTTCTTCTTGGAGAGTTTGGTTTTCTTGCTCGAGACTGTCCACCTTTTTTTTCAGATCTTCAATTTTAAGATTCTAACTCCACTATCTTTCAATGGCATGGTTATTACATTTGCAGCAGAAGTGAGATATCTTGGGGTCACCCTTGATACAAAAACTATCGTTGAACGCTCATTTGGAAAAGGTTCTCCACGAAGCCAGAATGTCCATATGAACTTGCAGGAGGTTTTGTGGGAAATCTTGGGGACTAGGTCCAAAACAAATCCACTGGATATATGTGATGGTTGTTAGTCCAATGATCACATATGGTGCCATTGCCTGGTGGCCGGAAACTTCACAGCAAACGGACTAGGTGAAGCTCTCGAGTTTACAGTGACAGTCTTGTCTGGCGACCACTGGTGCCATCAGCACCACACCGTTAGAAGCTATGGAAATCCTACTAGACCTACCTCCTCTCAACATCTTTCTGAAGAGAGATGCTAGATGGACAACCTACAGAATTATGCATATTACCAAATGCATGTAACAGACTTATATAGAGCCTAGCAGACTGCTGATTGACACTGAAAGTCACAGCATCCTGGGAATGACTCGTTGATCAATTATTGCATGTAAAGTGATTTTGGTTTGTGATTTCCGATTTCAACTATTATTTGATATTTTGTCACGAACAACTGCTCAACACACAAAGTTCATTGGTAACGGTGTCTAGGTGCGATTTAACACATTTCTATGACACTCATGATTTCACTCTGTTACATTCACTTCTGGGTTGAATTTCAAACTTATTAATCAAGATGATTGTCTTAAATCAAGCTTATAAATTAACCATCGCTACTTATTCGAAAAGATTCTCAAATTTTCATATTCTATTTCAAACTTATTTAGTTTCTAATACAATCTCTCTTACTCTCCGATCAAAAAACAACCCAGACGAGTAACTCGCCGTACACGCATTAAAATTTGGGTGTAAGGGACATCTTCCCCCAACGGCAGTATCGGGCGTTGTTAACAGAAATATAGAGGTTCAATAAAATAGAAATAATGGAAACCCAATATGGAATGGAAACCTGAAATTATGATGGAATAATCTCCATAGGATTTTGAGAACAGCCGATGCTCTGATTAGCTTGTTTTTTCATAATTCATTCATTTTTCTCTTCTCCAATTTGGTTTCCCTTTCTCGATAGTTACGACACTGGTAGCTTCTCTATGAAATGACATATTTTCATTTCCAGCTTCAAATGGTCTTTTACACATCTCACAATGCTCTACCATTGCTTAATAATAAAAACTAACGATGCATGGTTTAACAGAAGGTTACTCAGAATTTACCTTTTATTCGCTAAAAAACACTCCAGTAAGCCAAAGACGAAAACAAACAGAGATGTTTTGTTGTTGTTCTGTCATATTTGACATTTGATATTTCAAATGCATCGTTGCCGTACCGACCAGACTATATCGACAACGAAGAATCTCCGTTCGGCGATGGAAATACTATCGATTTTACATGCTCCCAACAAGCTGCAATGAACGTTTCAATTGCCTTCTTATTGCTAAATATTTCATCCAAGATAAAAAATTTGGGTTTTCGTTGCCATGAATATATCCGACAGATATCGAAATCTAGCTGATGTGCTTATTTTATCCTTAAAAAATTGCGATATGGCAATAATGTCATGATTTGAGGAATAACATCATGAAAAGATGTTACCTTCAGTTCTATTTGAGTATTACTCATTTAGGTTGTGTTACTTGATCGGAGCTCTAACATAATTATTTTTAAAGATGTTCGATCTTAGTTAGTAATAGTATATGTACCGCTGAAGCCAGTACATTTTTTATCTGAGTTCTAATTATTATCTTCATGAAATTTAATATTCATCATTTTTCATATCTCTTTATCATTTCTAAACTTTTATACAGTGTGTTGCATTTTACTAAGTCCCAGCTCTGTATTTCTGTGGATTTCAGATAATGATTTTTTTTTTCATTCCAGTGAGAACATCTCGATATGTTTTATCTTATCAGGTGAAAAAGTGTCATAAGTCACCTTTTCACGACCTACTACGATCACAGAATGCATGCTAAACATCGAGAAAAAGTATTAGGCATTTTTTTAACAAAATTTTGGTTTGGGCATTCGATTTGGACCAGTCTCAAATAGCTCTATGCAAAAGTTCAACATGAAATCTTTTACGGAATGTTTTCTATACCCGTTACCATTTTTGAAAAATGAAATGTTTCAAGTCACTCTGTATAAAAAATTCTGTAATTTGGAATTAATTGAGGCAAGGGGTCGGATTCAGACGATTTGTTTACTAATTGTAAATAAAAACACATTATATCCACACAATTTATAATTTTTAAATACTAACAAACTTTGAAAACGAACATGAAGAAATGGAATATTTATCAAACAAGCAGATGAAGAACTGAGACACCAAAAATTGAAATTTTCTATAAATTCTATATATCCCCCTTCATTTTCTATAAATTTTTCGTACCTTCTGCGCAAGTTCTGTCCAAGGCTTCGCAGTTCTCCTGGTGATATTTCTCTGCAAACTGACACAATTCTTCGTCGCAACTCATCTTTATCCTTGGCTTACTTTCATAATCCGCCTGTATGATATTTCCCCAAAAGTGAAAATCCAGAGGGGTGAGATCAGGCGAACGTAGCGGCAATCAATTAACAGAATATTGCGACCAATCCATTTCAGAGTAAATTTTCGGTTGAACCATTTTCGTACATAACCAGCATTATTGTTTAAAAAAATTGTTTAAAATTGTTTAAAATTGTTTTTTCCGTTAACCAGCTGTCATCCCCTCACGAACGACAGCCCTCAGACAGAGCTAAGAATTAACGAGGTCTTACCTTTTAACGTGCGATTCCTGCGACGCGATAGATGGAAGCACCATCCGATTGAAAAATGATAGCTGTACGAACATTTATGGGGAATTATTCGAAAACGTCCCATAATTGGTTATTCAAGAAATTTAGAACCGTTTCAGCATTCATCGTTTCATCAAAGAAAAATGGGCCGATAATTCTGGTGTCTAAAATTCCGCACCATAAGTTAAATTTTTCAGATTATTGATTTCTACAATTGATGACTTAATGAAGATTTTCCGATGCCCAGTACCTCTTGTAGTGTATTAGTTCACGTTAACCTATGGTTGGTTATTTCTTAGGAATTGTTGGATGCTTTTTATTTCACTGAAATAAAACTTCTGATCATGGAGAAAGTATAGTCTGTTACTCGGTTAGAATGAAAAATCGCTATGCTCGGAACTCGAAAGTATATTGGAGTTCTGTTCGTGGTTTCAAGGATTTTATCTGAAAAATAATAACTTTCTCAAGAACATTTCATTCACAGACACTGGGTATCGAAAAATCCTCACCTGGTCATCAAGTATAAAAATCAATATTGTGGAAGATTGAAAGTTTTGAAGCAGAATTTCAGACACCAGAATAATAGGTCCATTTTCCTTTGAAGATACGATGAATGCTGAAACCATCCTGAATTTATTGAGTAACCAATTATGGGACATTTTTGAAGCAATAAATGTTCGTACAAGTATCATTTTTCAATTGTATGGTGCTTCCATTCATAATGCTGGTAATGTACAAAGATAGATGAACAATAAATTCCTACTGAAATGGATTAGTTGCAATAGCCCCTTAATTCACTGGCCGCCGTGTTCGCCTGATTTCCCCACTCTGGATTTCTACTTTTGGGGCAATAATAAACTGAATGTTTATGGAACAAGAGTGGCGACGATGAATTGTGGCATTGTGCAGAGAAATGTCACAAGGAGAATTGCGAAGAGTAGGACATAACTTGCACAGAGGGTGTAGAAATAATGTGTTTTTATTAACAATCATAAACAGATCATTTGAATCTGACCCCTTGCCTCAATTCATTCCAATTCACACGGAATTTTTCATACAGAGTGATTTCCTTTTTCGAAAATTGTAACAGGTATAGAAAACACCCCGTAAAATATATCATATTGAAATTTTACATGGAAGTATTCAAGAATGGTTAGAATCGAATGCCCTAACCGAAATTTTGCTGAAAAATGGCCTAATATCTTTTCTCGATTTTTGGCATGCATTCTGTGGTCGTAGTACGTCGTGAAAAGGTGATTGATGAAATTTTTTTCACCTGATAAGATAGATCATATCGAGTAGTAAATTTCGAAGAACCAAATAAAAATATATTTCAACACACTGTAGATACTTTAAATTAATTATAAAAATTCCTCTACAAAATGAAAATTGAAGCCTTTTGCTTATCCCCCATACAATAGGGGGTCGATAAAAAAAATTCTTTTCAACAAATTGTGTAATCCAATATTCAACTACGAAAATTGTTTCATTTCCTTCCTATATTTAATGGAATTAGTTTAATAGTTTTACGTACCAAAATCTGTATAACCACTTGAATCTGCCTCTCCTGCCTCTCACAGAATACATTCTATTGGATAGAAAAATAAAGTCCCGCGGTAACTTCCAGGATTGGTTTAAACGACCCTGCACTTTGAATGCATTACAACATGAACATTTCGTGGTATTCATAACAAACTCTCAACACGATACCCATTCCTCACATGTTCATTTCCTGTTGAATGGAGTGAGTTAAAGTAACACCACCGCAGTTTTCATTTATGAAGAAAATCAATTTCCTCCAACCGGCAAATGTCCCTCAGAATTTCATCACATATTGCTGTTTTCACACGACGACCATTGTGTCTTCTTTGATAGCCACTGATGTGTACTCGATTTCTTGAAACTAATAGGAGTGTTTTCAAAAGGACAGTGAAATATCGCCGTTCGCGTATCTCTCTTTCGGACAAGAAAATCTTTCGGCTGGTGGTTCTTAATTTTGTCATATAACAATGACATAAATCTAGTGTGTGTGTGAGAGTAGGATGGAATCCATCGGGACTTTATCGAGGATTTAACGGAATTTGTTTGACCTCAATTTGGTTTCTATTGTCATTATATCATGAGAAAAAATAAAGGGGAAGGAGTGTAGACCAGACCTGGTCTCAAGATGGGATAAGAGTGGGGGAGTAAGGGGGACGAGATGGATGGAAATGGAGATAAAGGGGACAGGGAGAGACCGAGAAAAAAAGGGATATTGGTGAAGAAGGGGGTGAATAAAGAAGAGAAAAAAATGGAAGGAAAGAAGGTAATTGGAAAAGGAGGGAATGAAAAGGGAAAAAGTAAGGGAACGGGGTGCGAAAGGGGGAATGGAGAGACATAAAATAGGGAAAACGATGAGAAAATATGTAAAAATGGGGGAAGAGATAAAACGAGAGAAGAAAAGGGGAAAATATGAGAAAAAGAGAAAACGAAGTAAAGGAGGTGGAAGGGGTATAAAGAGGGAGAAAAAGGGTTAGATATTTAGGTTGGTCTGTGTTCTGTAGGATTCCTGGGATTTTGCGTTGCCCTTGGCCTTTCTGCAGTCTATTCGGAGTATTTGCAGCGTGTGCCCACCACTGACATATATGATATCGCACAACTACCCTATCGTTCATTTCGAGCTCCCATGAGCTCCCATCTCCATGTGTTGAAGTGATCCTATATTCTTCAAGAGAAAACTAAGGAGAGCAATTTGAGTGATGGCAACTCTATAATATACTGGCCTTTTTTGAGATTTTAACCTTTTGAAATGGAAACAAGTTTTATACATTGACACGTGGGTGAAATCAGATTTATAAGTCACCTTGGAGCAAGGTTTGCTTAATAAATTCATTTTGCTAAATTTCAGCTTGGTGAGTCAATATAAAAACTGATTATTTCAGAACTAAAAATCAAGAGTTTTTTTGGTTTTTGGAGCTACTCTTCAAAGGGTTTAGTTAGACAATATCGTCGTTGAAAAAATTGAAATTTGTTGATTTTACACTTTTTCATCAACAGTCAAAGGTATTAAAATTTTCAATTTATCTGTGTCTGATTGACAAAAAACGCACTTGTTGATTACCAATTTTTTTTGTTACTAAATAATATCAAGAAAGCATTTTTTTAAATCATTACGACTGACGTTCTTTCATATTAAAAAAAAAACTAATAATTTTTCATTTTTTTTATTAAAAAAACTATTTATTATAAACGATTGAATTTTTGCGCACTGTTTTTCAATTCTAAATAATATTACAGAAACAACAAATAAAAAATGCATTTTTATTCTCAGTTCATAATGAACAAACTTCAAACGGAGCTCTACTCAATTATTTGATAAATCAATGATAATAAAGAAACATTCCTGTGTTATTTTCATTCCAAGTATCTAATGAACTCAAAGTAATTTTCAAAAAGTGAATAATTTTACTTTATTGATTTTTACTGGTTTTAACATTTCACAATTATAATTTGCTCATTTTATTAAAAATTGAATTAAATCTATGGTTGAGAGCTCAATATTTTCATTGATAAAAAAGATTCCATTTGTGCTTGTCGTATCTATGATAGTTTATCAGTTATTTCAACAACAATGAAGAGAATCAAGAAGAAAGCATGAGAACAATATCTTAAAAAAAAATGGAAAAAAGTTATTTAAAAAAATAAGACATCCGGTCGTTTCCATAATATTTTTTAGAATTTAAAAAAATATATTGCGCAAAATTAATTTTTTTATAACAAATTGTTTGTTCAATAAACAAATGAAAAGATACACATTTTTTTCAGAATACGAATGAACGTGATAAATAAAGATTTGAGAAAAATGGTTCTCTAATATTAATATTTAGTAATAAAAAAATTGTTAGTTAGCAAGTGTGTTTTTTGTCAATAAAAAATATTTAAAGAAACATTTTTTAAATTATTATTATGGAAATTATTCCCAAAAAGGATTTTTATAATTCCTATCAATAATCAAAAATTATAGTTAAAAAGATTTCAATAATAAGAAAACAAAAAACTAGAATAAAAAAAATCCTACTTTATTGCTTTATTTACATTCTCTACTTTTTCGACAGGAATCGATTTCAAACACTTAGCTCTAAAAACAAAAAAAATCTAGGTTTATTGATCTGAATTAATCAGCGTTTTCATTTGATAAAAAAAAATTATTATCAAAAGCATAGTTTATTGAAAAATTGGGTCAAAAATTCTTTGTTGACGAATTATCGTTTATTCGTGTGTTTGGTAGAATCAAAATTTTTCAAATCCTTAATATTTATATTTTTAGTTTCAAATAATTTTTTTATCAAGCTTCTGATTCGGTCGAAACGCCCACTAGAGCAGTTACCTGTTTGTAGCTCAATCTTCACCTATGAATTGAAATTATAAATATTGTCAGTACAGTTTGAAGAGAAATGTCTTTTCTTATGAGATTTTTTATTCTTTCAGAATCTTATTCAGAATTTTGGTTATCTCACATGGTTTTTGAAATATTTACAGAAATCCAAACCATTCCATTGTCTTTTACGTTATTCTTAATAACTTTCGAAATTTTTGTCAGCCGCAATTGTTCATTTAAAATTTTTTTAAAATGCCATTTGGAACCGAATGAGAGCAAAATTATAATTAATTAAATTGAATAATCATCTCAATAATATGTATGTAATCAATATTATAAAACTATTAGGTGTATCAAAAAAGTACAATAATTGTCGAAATACTGTCTTCTCTTTCTGAACAAACTTCACTCACAAAATGAATCGAATTTAATATCATAATTGTTTAAAAAAACCTCTTTTGTTGACATCAAAATTCGAAACAGCCATTTTCGCTTTCTACATCGCGGAACATTATTCACAGAGACCTTTGTATACTGAATAACGTTGACGTTCATTAATTAATTACCGCACTATGGAGTAACAAGTTCTGAAAGTGTTTTTATTACTATTTTGCACCGAGCCTAACTCCATGCCAGTTTGTCTCTGGAGTTCTTTATCGATTCCGTTTTTGTTTGTCCTGAACTTCTGACTCATTGTCGAACTTTAGTTGTTGTATTTTAATTAACTAATGTCGAAAGAGTGATGAAATGTTCTTGGTGGCCTTTTTCAAGATTTGTCATGAATGGCAGTTCGGAAATTGAACTGGGACAAAGCGCTATTCTAGCGACTTCTTCAGTGCGCTTCATTCTCGAAAATGAACTTAGACTGATGCAAAGAAAGATATTCGAATTTATTTGAGTAAAAAGAATAATTTTATTTAGAATGAAGCCAAAAACTTAAATTAAATACAAAAATTAAAATGTTTACAATTTGTCTAATATATATACGTTGTTTGTCCGCTATAGACTCCCAAACTACTTAACCGATTTCGATCAAATTTGCACACCGTGTGCAGTTCGATCTAACTTAACAGATAGCATATCTCACATCTCAATTTATAGCCGCAATATTATTTTATTGCAAATTATTTGTTGATGGCGAGAGAGTGAGACAGAACACATTACATGTTCTCGGTCTCCTCTTTGTGCGATGTTTCGTAGTTTCCACACTATCGTCTACTAAGCATTATTTGTTTATTATTCGACAGTCACAATTATCTGTCAGTCCCAAACGATTCTAACAGATGGCGCAGTGTTAAAAGTACTAACGTTTCACATAAGTTACAATTTAATGGCATAACCACCACGTGTTGCTGAGGCTAAAGTATAACTTAAATTTATTTCGTAGTAAACGCAATACAGTGAAGTTCAATTGTTCTTATGTTCTTAATTTTTGGTATTACCATAGCCGGCCACGTGTTATTTAGACTGAATTATAAATTGAATTCATATTATAGTAAAAGTAATACAGTTGAATCCTTCTTGCCTTTTTATTATTAGTGCTTCATTATTTAACAATCTTTAATTAAAGTATATACATGTAAGTATTACCACGTAGTTATATTATTATATATTTTATTATTATATAATTGCTATACATCAAATCACGATGTACGATATATGTATTTTGATGATTATGAGGTACTCAAGGCTCCAGAATCAATATCAACGGTAGTAGAAAATCAATGATGGCGGTCGCCATGTATTTTAACAAATGGCATCTGTGTAAAAAAGCATGGTAGTCCCCATGACTGGTGTTCTCCTACCGTTTCCCTTGAATAATTTACTACTATGTAATATAATAAAAACCTTAGCCACAGCAACGCGTGGCCGGGTCTGCTAGTTCAAATATACCGGGTGGCTACGGAAGTATTGCCTACGGAATATCTCAGTTATTGTATGAAGTAGGTTTGTTAAATTTGGAGCATCGATATGATGACATAAGAGCTAGAATTTGAGCATATTGACATGTCGAAGTTAACTTCCGGTCTGACCGGAAGTAACATCAACTTTCTTATTTTAAATGGAAACCCTATTTTTTTTTCTTTTTGCTTTATTCAGCATTCAATTCCCTTTCTAATGACATATCACAAGTTGGTATCTAACCAGAAACTAGATCAGAAAAAAATTATTATTGAAATTCACCGAGTAGGCCGTGGAAGCAAAATGAAAGCCAAAAATTGAAAAGTTGGCTATGGAAACCATACGTCACTTGATAACAGTTGCTACTACTGTGATATTTTATTTTCATTCGTCGGCGTTATAAAAAGCCGCCAAAAAAATATTGGAAAAATTGGGAAAAAAACAACACTCTGTAGGTCCATAACTTAAATAGGAACATATAACTTTTTCTTGCCTGTACTATTCAGCATAACCATTCCTTTCTAATGATATAATAGGAAGTAATTTTTTGAAATGAAATACCAAAATATCCAATTATTATTATTCAAATAACAAAAAAACAGATTTATCAAAAAAAAAAAATTCAAATTGATAGGATTAAAGATAAAATAAATTCAAAACAAATGTTCGAAATGCATTCCCTCAGCGTCAATAAATTTATTGTATCCTTAAAAAATTGCCACGAAGCAACAATGTCATGATTTGAGTGATTACATTGTGAAAAGATGTTACCTTCAGTACTAATTGAGTATTACTCATCTATGTTGTTTTACTTGATCGGAGTACCAAGGTGATCTTGAAAGGGGGTTGGCATACCGTAATTGGCTATTGAATAGAAATAGTTTTCCCCAATTTCTCTCCAAGGTCATTTGAGCACATCTGGAGTAAGAACAATCCCAGAGAGTTTAGAGCAGTTAGGCCACAGGAACGGTTCAGGTTAAAGGTATGGGCTGGAATTTGTGGAGATCAAATCTTTGGTCCTTATTTTTTAATGGAACACTGAATGGAGAAACCAATCTGTAGTTTCTCCGGAGCACTTTCGAGGATTATCTAGACATTTGACCTCTCTCATATTTGAATTAATATTGGTTTCAATATGACGGTGCCTCTCCACATAATACCAGAGTAGTATGTGAATTCCTAAAAAGAGAGATTTCCAGATAGGTAGATTAGGAATAATGGTCATCTGAAATGGCCAGCAAGGTCGCCTGACATTATAGTACTTGACGCTTTTTTGTAGGGCACATTAAAACCCCGGGTTATGGCCAACAAGAATTTGCTGATCCATATGTTTTGTTGTTAATGAATCTCTCCCAAGTATGTGAAACAAAAGCATAATAATAATAGGAATAATAATTCTACACAGGTACGAAATATCGTAGAATGAACTGGAGGGAATTTTATAAAGATTAAATAATAGTATATTTACGTTACTAGTGCGGAAAGTGACATTTTTCACACGAGTGGGAAATATTGCGGGGCGAGGCGTAAGCCGAGTGCGGCAATCACACGAGTGTGAAAAATCACTTTTGCACGAATAATGTACACTATTTTTCCTACGACCATATAATAATTTTACCAAATAATGTATTAAAATATGTTAACGTTTCACACAAATCTTTAAAGCCTGCTTCTTATATACAATAAAAAAGTAACTAGACGATTACAAGATTGCCTGACTAAAGGAGAGATTTGATATATGAAACTATTTAACGAAAATAAACATGAACTTTGAAAATTTCTTGCTTCATTTAGATGATTCAGGATGCTTTAAAATGGATATTTTTTTTGATCAAACTCAAAGAAATATAGATGATATTGACATGTATCCAAGAAAATCGAATGATTAGTCTGACTGAGAACCATTGTGACTTCATTTATTATTAATAATTACTTTTAAATACAAAATATTTGAAGCAATCTATCTGAAAAGTGTCATTTTTTACAATATCATAATGAAAAAAACGTTTCCGCGGGAGAGGATGGAACCCGCGTACTCTCGTCAGAAGTCAAATACGTCCAGCTGCTTTACGAACTGAGCCAACGGTGCGTGCGGAAAGTTGCTTTCCGCGCCAGTGTGGAAAATATTTTGCACGTTTGTGATATAAGCCTCTTTCCATGTAACTATACAGTGCGATATACTTTACTTTCCTATGTGGACTTAGGAAATAGTATATTACATTACTAGTGTGAAAAATCACTTTTGCACGAATAATGTACACTATTTTTCCTACGACCACATAATAATTTTACCAAATAATGTATTGAAATATTTTGACGTTTCACACAAATTTTTCAAAGCCTGCTTCTTATAAACAATAAATAACTAACAAGACGATTTCAAGATTGCCTGACTAAAGTAGAGATTTGATATATGAAACAATTTAACGAAAATAAACATGAACTTTGAAAATTCATTGCTTTATTTAGATGATTCAGAATGGTTTTAAACTGATATTTGTTCAAATCAAACTTCAAGAAATATAGACGATATTGACATGTGTCCAAGAAAATCGAATGAGTAGTCCGACTGAGCACCATTCTGACTTCATTAATTTTTAATAATTACTTTTAAATACAAAATGTTTGAAGCAATCTATTTGAAAAGTGTAAATTTGTTCGATATCATAATGAAAAAAAGCATCCGAGGACGAGGATCGAACCGGCGCCGGCGTATCTTCGTCAGAAGTCAAATACGTCTCGCTGCTTCACGAACTGAGCCAACGGAGCGTGCGGAATGTGATATAAGACTCTTTCCGTGTAACTATACAGTGCGATATCCGATACTTTCCCATGTGGTCGTAGGAAAATGCCATTGATGTAACGGTTCAACTGATGATTTATTTTTCAGGGAAGTATTTTAGTTTTGTTGTTTCTACCTATCGATATTTATAAAGAATAAGTTGTTTGAAGTTGTGAAAACGGTTTATGAGAGCAAATACGTGTAGGTAGTGATTTAATAATACTCCTTACGGAAACGTTTCCTCCTCCCCACTCAAAATGAATGCTACGTTGGCCGAAGCAAGAAAGAAAGGGACGCTCGCTGTTCTTTCAGAATTCGTAGCACCACGGAATTTTGATCCCAGGAAAGATTGTCCATTTGAATTTCTGAAGCTGTACTATAAATGTTCTTCAGCGAATGCATGGAGAAATGCGTTGCAAATCTAGTATTTCGGAGTTTATTTAATAGGTGCTGGTCCTTACACAGTACTAGAGAAGCTGAGTCCAGTTACGTATAGAGTAAAACTAGGATCTGCAAAAATGCAAACACGGATGTGATTCACGTGAGCCGCATTTTAAAATATAACGACCCAAGGAGCCCGGTTGTTTAGGATATATGATTGTATAATCATTTGTTATACAGTCCGTTTCTTTTATCATGTGGTAACATTGCTACATTCTAAACCGTAATAGAAACAAAGACGATTAAATGGGAAAAAATATAATTATTGTGGTGAGCAGTACATTGGTCAGAGAAAATCTACGGGGACTCTCGCCCTTCTCGACTTATACAGGAAAAATTGAAAATGCTGTTTTCGGTTTTTTACAAATAAAATGGTTATTTCAGAAAATATAAAAAAGTTAAAGAGGAAAGTTTTATTGTATTCAAAATGTACTGGAACTACGTAATAATAAATTTTTGATTAAACGTTTCGTGTCAACACAGCCACCATCAACTATTTTTTTTTAAATACGAACCTGTCTATTTCATCACAAACATTGATGAAGCGATGAAATCACAATTCAGTGGTATATCACACTTGACATTTTTATAGCGTTTCATATAAAATAACTGGCATCATCAGTGACTACAATTTTTAATTACGGTCCTGTCATTAGTTCTTTTGTAAATTGTTTTCATTTCTTCAAAACTCATTCAACTCATTCAATTAGGATACGTCAGTCATTACCCAATACTTTCGATAGGAAAATACCCCAACACAACGAACATTCGTATTTTTCCAATTTGGGGATTTTTGTATTACAGTAATCCTTGATTCAAGACTGATTTCTCCTGTATCAATTTTTACACTGATTATTTTCATAATTCTCAAGTGTTGTCTAATTTGGTACAATTAAAAAGCATCTCACTTCTTTTACCATATTTAAACAGACATTTAAGCACTCGGTTACATATTAAAGCTGTATCCGATTGACGAAAGGACTGATATGCTATTGACTTATGCAAAATCAAATAGAAATCCTTTTTTGGCAAGAAATATGTATGGTGAGCTATACCCGAATCGTCGCATTCCAAACATTCAAATGTTTAGACGATTAGAAAGAAATTTGAGAGACTGTGGTGCATTTGACAGAAATAAAACTAGAAAATGTGTTGTTACTGGAAGTATAAGGAACCAAATAAATGATTTGGGTGAGCAAATATTACCTTATAAAGACTAAAAAGTGAAAAATAACGTCTTTTTTTAAATCTAGGATCAGTTACAAAAATATTTCTAATCAAGATTGTTCATCACGAGAAATTGCCCACGAACTTGGGATATCTGTAAAATCTACCAGAAATATTTTGAAAAAGAACAAATTCAAATGCTACAGGATACGCAAAGTTCAACACCTTGATGAAAGGGATTACGGAAGGAGAGTACGATTTGCGAAATCGTTAAGACGTAGAAATAGGGAAGTTCTAAATATTTGTAAAAAAATAATATGGACGGACGAATCAAAATTCACCAACAATGGTTGGTTTAACAGAAACATCCATTATAGGTGGAATAATACGAATGAACATTTACATAGAGAAACCAATTTCCAGGAGAGGTTCGGAATAAATGTTTGGTTGGGAATTTTGGGAACAAACATACTAGGTCCTTTTTTTACCATGAGCATTTAAATGGTGAAATGTATTTAAATTTTTTATCCAATGAGTTTGATGGCTACTTAGATGAATTGCCATTAAGCACCCGCCGTGAAATACAATATTTTCAACAAGACGGTGCCCCTCCCCATAATGCAGCAATAGTAAGGGAACATTTATATGCAATATTCCCAACAAAGTGGATTGGAAACAATGGACCAATTGCCTGGCCAGCTCGATCTCCAGACCTTACTCCTTTGGATTTTTTTGTCTGGGGATACATAAAGGATAAAGTTTTTTCGATACCTAGTACCGATATCGACCATCTCAAACAGAAAATAAGAGATGCATGTAATAGCTTTACAACCATCATGCTAGAAAATTGCCACAGAAACTGTATGGACAGACAACTTATGTGCATTCAACAAAGAGGTCGTCAATTCGAGCATTTAATGTAGAATTCTTTTTCTGTATTGGTTTTATTTTCTTCCACAAATTCATTGTGAAATAAATCGTTTTTTTGTTTGTTTGATTTCTTCTCCTCTTAAATAAGTTTATTTCTGGGATAAATTGCTATCGTTCGTCTCTGAAACTGCAGAAATCTTTTATGAATTTTTATAGTATGAATACAATTTTCATTGATACATTCATTTAAAACGTCACTGATATTTTTTATATCGAAGTGTTAGATTCTGTGAAATTCATAAACAAACTAACGACAGAACCGTAATTAAAATTTGTTGTCACTGCTGATGCTAGTTATTTTATATGAAACGTTATAAAAATGTCGAATTGTGATTTTATCGCTCTATCAATATTTGTGATGAAATAGACAGTTCCGTATTTGAAAAAAATTGCTGATGATGACGGTGTTGACACGAAACGTTTGAGTAAAAATTTATCGTTACGTAGTTCTAGTACATTTTGAATACAATAAAACTTTTTTTTAAATTTTTTTATATTTTCTGAAATAACAATTCTATTCGTACAAAAACGAAAACAGCATTTTCAGTTTTCCCTGTATAAGTTGGGAAGGGCAAGAATCCCCGTTAATTTTCTATGACCAATTTACTGCTCACCACAATAGTTACTTTTTTCCCATTTAATGGTCTTTGTATCTATTACGGTTTAGAATATAGCAATGTTACCACATGATAAAAGAAACGGCCAGTATATGTTTTAGGTACCTACTTATATACTAAGAAAAGTGTGCACACAATAGTTCCTCATACGATTTGGAATCTAAAAGCGGGGAAGTTGCAGAAAAACGACACTAGGTCTTTAAAGGCCTTGGCCGACATGTCAATAAGGGTTAAAGGGTGAATTAACAAACGATGCACAGTGTTAGTGAATGAGTGAGGAATGAGGTCGAATAGGAATGAATGTAAATTGTTGAATATGAAATGCGAGTGTGAAATTGTTTTGTGATATCCTGTATCTGATCCGAAGATGTGTGAGAAATGGCATGTATTATCAATTGATGTCAATGAATAAGAATGACACGAAAGAATGAAAAATATGCCTTTTGCTTGAAATATAAAATGGAATAATATGACTATTGTGAGAAATGGCAGGTATTATCAATTGATGTCTATGAATAAGAATGACACGAAAGAATGAAAAATATGCCTTTTGCTTTCAAAATTAAAGGTAGATTGGAATGTGATTTTGCATAAATATACCTGTTAGTAGTTGTTCTATGATGAGATTAAGGTTCAGTAGTTGGTAAAATATATATTTTGTTGCACGGTGGAAGTATATTTGAACTTTGAATTTTGTATTATAGGTATTGGTATCCTCTGTATGGAACGCGGAAGTGTCGTCAACCTTGTACCACTCTAAGAAAACCCCGGGATGAATCGAGATAAAGTATGCGACAACAAGGGGGCCAATCCAGAAGGGCAAATTCTGGTAAGGTCACAGTTACCATAGCCAGGTAATTTTGTCGAGCCTCGCTACAAACAAACAAGAGGAGTCTAGCCAAGCCCTACCATACCAAAGCTCTGTAATGTTTTGTCAGACTGAGCCAAACTGGAGTCCAACTGAGCGAAGCCACACCATGCCGAGCCAAGTAGAGCCATGCCATGCCCAGTAGAGCTATGCCATGCCCAGGAGAGCCATGCCATGTCCAGGAGAGCCATGCCATGCCCAGTAGAGCCATTCCAAATACAGTTAAGCTGAGCCATACCACGTTCAGGATAAATGAGTCATGCCAAGTCCAATAAAAGTGAGCCATACCAAGTCTAGTAGGTTTGGGCCAAGCCATATCTAGTCCAGCCAAGCCAACCCAAGCCAATCAAAGTCAAACTGATCCAGTGAAGTCGGGCTATGCCAAGTCAATTGCTAGCCAGACAATGACAAATGATGCAATAATGTGCGACCTCAAGAAAACACAGGAGGGCACTATATCACCTGTCGACTACTATCAAGACAGATGGGTGTTTGTGGCTAAGCTAACAGTGGAGATGGGGTGGGTAATCAAATTAGCGAATTAAAAAAAAAGATCTTGATGGGCGCCAGGTAAATTCGAGCATTCAAACACCATAAGTGACTAGCAACATTAACAATTTACCAATTAACATTGAAATAAAAGATAAAAAGATAAAGTTCCCGAAATAATTTATTCAATGTTCTTGCGAATAAAATAAAGAAATACAAATATATATGGATAATGTAACAGCAGCAACGTCTTTGTTGATCCTACAAAATATTGAATAACTGTATCAGGCCCAAGCAATCAATAGCCATCAACGCGTATTAAAAATCATTATCATTATACATTCAGCAAGCATAAGCACTACGTAAGCATAAACTATTAGCAAAACAAAAAAGGTGAACCGTGATCAAGTTATAAGCAAACACAATAAGCAATAATCAAGATATTGCAAGAAAGGAAAACACCAATCAAAATAATTATTAGTCATTCACTTGGAGTAGCAAAAATATTGTATGCTTCCACTACATACGTACGAAGCCAAGAGTACACGAAGTAAGCACTTATCAACTAAGTAAGCAAGTCATCAGCATTCGGAACAAAAATTATTTGTTTATAAATACCATCACCAATATCAAATTACCGTAAGCCACACTCAGTATAAGAAATAAACCACCCGCAGAAATTAAATTACGAAGCAAAATTAGCGTCGCGAGAGCTCTGGCGCATGCGCATGTTATTTCATAAAGCACTATTTAATTTCTGCTTCACAACCATAAATCCCAATGAACATTTGACTTGAAAGCAAATAGCAATACGAGAAAGCAACCAATTTAAAGGCAAGTAGCAATATGATATAGCAATAGGTCTAACTACAAATAGCAATACGGGAAAGCAATAGTATAAATAGGCAATGATAATCATAAAACAACGATCAGTTTCAAAAACTTGCGTGCTTCCAGCGGCGATCCATGAATTCCTTGCTATGACTTCCTGACTTGGGAAATCCGGTATTATACCAGAGATGAAGAGGTTTAATAAGTTCCGAAGATGAACAAATTTGATAAATTCCAGAGATCAACAGTTTCAGTAAATTCCCTTCGTTTAGGTTGATTTCCGTATGAAAGTAAAACCATAGGGAAGAAATCCTTCATCAGAACCAAATATACTAAAGTTGACTTCATCCCAACCCAATTGAGACTAATGGACTAAACTTTGGTACCCCCTGGCCAAGGGGTTTTATTCGTTAAACCGTACGCAGCCTGATGATGTTCAGCCTGAAAGACTTTCTGGAACTTAAGGAGTGTCAATGGGTCTTATTCTTGTCTCTTATGAATCTGATGTTCGGAAATCCTGACACAGCACAGTCAATTTCATAACCACTAAAATCCTCTAAGAGTTTTAGTTTCAGATTGCCAATATACATTCAAAATGATCAATCAATCTTTCACCATATAATTCTGAATTGTAAAAGCGTTCCCAACAAAGGATGATTCAGATAATCAGGGATTCTACAATTCAACAAGTGGTCTTCATGAAATGAACTGTGATCCACGAAGGTCGATACGGAAAATGAACTGAAACGTTCGAATCGAATATGAAATATGACACCCGAGAACTAAATCCTCTCAACACCAGAGGGCGTTACAGTATTATGCCAACCATCAATCCTATTACAGATAACTTAAAATAAGTCGATAAACACAATTTATAACTAATTACAATACATAATTACAACAATAAGACTATTTACCAAATATTCTACAAATAATCGAACTGTTCTGCCTCTCAACGACTAGTAGTTCTAGAACAGTTCCAGTGTAGAAGTCGGAAACACCCTACGGCAGATTGGACAGATGTCAAACTACAGTCAACACTGTCATGCAACAGCTGTCTGCTGAATTGTTATGGAGTTTGTTTCCAAAATTCATAATGCCTAATAATGAAGACTTTAATATTTGTTGATAATGACAAGGAATATGCACCGAAGTGAGGTAAGTCGTCTTCAGTTTTATTTTTAGTCTGAATACTAAAAGTGTCACAAAGTGAAATATTCATCTGAAAATACGAATCAAATCATAGAAATCCAGAGCTGAATAGTATTCTTTTTCAGGCGATTAGACTTTGATATTCAAGCCGACCTTCTAAGAGTGTAAATAACAACCTATGGGAGGTTCTTGATGATACACAAGCGATAGTGAGCTATTATCAGTTGGACAAAACAGAAGGTGAGGAAGTAACAAGGCTATTTTCAACCTAGCAGGAAGTGTCGACCTGTTCGAGGCGATGAGCCGACTGGGATGTGGTAGGTGCTAATCACGTTTCACGTTAGTACAGGAGCTAACATTTATTTTTATATGATTTGCCAAGGAGCGAAAAACTTCAACAACTGAAACGACCTTTTTATCACTTAAATAGCATTTCAATGAATAAATATTCAAAAGTAAGGTTCAGAATTCTGAAGGCACAGATAGGGCTACTTTAATCTTAGTGTTGAATTAAAACGTAGCAAATGAATTTAGCCAAGCGAAGATGGAAGATGCAGCTCAGCTGGAATATAATCACTCGTGGCGCGCGATTTTGGCCGGGAGGTATTGTCAAAAATGTTTCGAACACACCGTATACAAAACTATTCCCTATTCAGTGGGTGTGTTATGAAACTATTATGTTTCGAAGCACAACTTGTCCTCAATTACTTCCGTACATTTTCTAAACAAAAAACAAGAGTTTGAAAGAAGGCCACTGATACTTCGATCAGGGAGTGGAAGTTAGGCTTCTGCCGTGCCCAGAGCTAGTGAGGGAAGTGGAGGGAGTTAGGAAATACATAAATTGAGTAACTTTAGAGAATAGTTGAAAAAATTATGACTGTAAGTATGGGTCTTTTCTGATAAGTTTATCAAAATTTATTAAAACAGAACGAGGGATTCATTAAATTATTTCCATCGTAATTGAATTCAGAATAATTATTTTGTTATTTTTAATTGTAAGTATAGATGAATAAGCTTTGTTTTCTATATTATTTCCAAAGTGTTTTAAATCTTTAAAGGATCAGAATGTGCCTACTTAGTCGTCAACAACCCCAACTCATGACAATATCATTCAGATACATATTAGTTAGCTCCCTCAGAAAGTCTTCTTGTGAGAAGTTTATAAACAATGACACAACATCGAAGCTGACCACAGTATCACTTGGCTCCAACGTTATGCTCCTAATTTTCCCAACAAAGTCAACTGAATCCTTGACGTAGGAGTTCGTTCTTCTCACATAAGGCGCGAGGTGATACGTTGGCGAGCTTGGGGAACTGACTATTGGTTTCAGTAGTATGTTAGTTTTATGTACCTTCGGAAGTCTTTAGAGCTTTGTCTTTCATGTGATGGCACAGTCGGTATCCTACTAGTATTTTTGTTGAAATCATTCATTTTATGCTCTGTTTATTTGTGCATACGGCCAAAAGTTCCCAGTAATCCGAAAAGTGAAATTCATACCACATGCCTTATTTTCCAATGCACTTAATTGAAAATCCATTATCGCGGTGTTCCAATGATAGTAATTGATAACATTTTAATACGCCAAAGTAAACAATATAAAGCCTGTCACTAATACAGAACAGGCGACGTTTATATGCGCCAACATATTCGATAATCATCCACAACACGTTTTGTATATTGTGAATTTGGTGTTACATATGTAAATAAGTGTACTTTGTTCGGCTTGAGTGAATTTGATACATTATTTACCTACTTTACATGCAATTTTGTTGGAATAACATTGCACGGCACGTTTGACAGCGATAATTGAATGAATATTTCGGAAAATACGATTATTAAGCTCGAATTTTAGGCACAGAATCGAATCGGCTATCAGGAAAGGCTCTTGTTTACATTTTCGCCCCGTTGACAATCCTCTACTTTCATTGCCATATTGTTGATGATTGTATTGAATTCACTTGCCCAGTTTCAAATAAATAGAAATAGTGGTAGAACTATGATCAACAACTACAAGTTTGAAGCTTTTGTATTCTTAATTGAAATAGATTTTGTAGGAAAACAAACTAGTTTGGCTGGATTTGGTTGGTTCAACATTACATTTCTATTTGGAAATGTAAAGTAATATACTAATACTAATAAATTAAGTATTGATTCATACATTTAAAAAATTTGCCAGGTAATTGTGACGGGTTGAAAGTCCCTGCCAGGAGTGCCAAAAGTTTTTAATGTGATAGTATTCCATAACATGTTTTTTTCTACGCCCTTGTCTGTAAACGTCAAAAATCGCACTGTCAACATTCCTTGTAAGTTACATTTAACAATAACATGCACGTAATGGGATGTCATAACATACATGTGTGTTTTGAGAAGAAAGCTTAAACTTCTTGGTTCAATTAAATTACAATCAAATTTTTATTTACTTATGACTTTATTTGGTATATTTACACAAAATTAGTCAATTAAAAAACATAAAAACTTTTAGCATTAGCGAGATATATTTAGGATTGAAAGAGTGATGCCCTTAAATGTAGGCAGCACGTTATACAATTTCTTTAAAAGTAGGACACGTTTTCTTAAGTAGCATTCTATGAAAATAAATGTCATGTCATTTATATTTTCAATTTCTTGAACAAAATATAATTTTATCCGAACATTTTCTCATCTACGAATATGTCTGATTGCAATGTTTTTCATTTAATGGAAGAAAAGGAATGGACGTAGATAAAGTATAGTACGTTACACGAGTTGTAAGCCCGCTGTTACTTGTTACGTAATATACTATTAAAATGCAGAAATTTCGTGAAAATATCATCTTAAGTGCATGTGGAAGTTTCATTAACAGCCAGACGATGTGGATGTTAATAAATAAGCCCCAGGTCAGTGTATAATTCACTATAGTCAACGGGAGTGCGAGTGAGACAGGTAAATACTAATGCATATACAGGTTATACCAACATGAGCTGGATCGATATGTATATGGGAAACTACTGGTAGTATTTTTCTGAAAGTTTGTATACGGGAGTTTTCTGAGGTACTCGTTTCAGTTGGAATATTTTTCCAACTCCAGTTTTCAGATATTTAAATTTTTTGAAAACAAAAATTGCTAGAATTTGTCTGAATAAGACTTAAGGCCTCCAGAGTTTTTGGAAACTTTCGTAAAAATGACACGGTGTGCTCGCAAATTGTGTAACTAATTTTTTCAAACAGCAACCCGACTTTTTCTGAACGCCACTGGTAGAAAATGAGTCGATTTTTCTTGTAGAAATTTGGAAATACAGAGGTACCACCAAACAAAACAAATCAAGTAATTGCAAACGGCAGCAGGGGCGCCTTCACCAAAAATTAGAAAGTGAAAAATCTGTTATAAAATTCGTCAGATGATCTGGTTCCGAAAGTAGCTGGATCTGATGTAGTCAGATTTCATTCTAGAGGCCCATGAATTAGCCTGTGCACTTTTCTTAGTCTTTAGTGAAGTTATCCATTTCATCACGTTCTGATAATTAGTTCTTGGGATGTTTTACTGTTCAAACATTATTCAGACTTCTTTGCATTCTTAGTAAAATAAATTTATAGCTACAACCTACTTTCCCTCAGCAATCCCGATGATT
The DNA here is from genome assembly GCA_958502065.1 of Chrysolina americana. Classification (NCBI taxonomy): domain Eukaryota; kingdom Metazoa; phylum Arthropoda; class Insecta; order Coleoptera; family Chrysomelidae; genus Chrysolina; species Chrysolina americana. The sequence continues at coordinate 15,461,874 of OY293415.1, forward strand.
TTTGTATATTACAGGATTTTTCCTCACGTGGCAATCAAAACACGAAGAGTTATTAAAATTTCACAGAAAAATATTATTATAGTTTTTAATAATAATAATAATTCGTCTTTATTAACCATAAAATAATTTCAAAAAACGAGTGTCAGCGTGAGCTGTTTTTAAACTCAAGCTTATATTCCTGAAAGGAAATACTATGTTAACCCCATAATGGAATCAACACGAAAATAAATACTACAATAAAACTATTAGTCTATAAAGACAAAAAACACATTATAAAATTGTTTCGGAGCGTTGTAAGAGGAGCTACGTGTGAAGAATGCAGTTTTGTGCTTTGGGATGGTGAGTGTATTTTTGTCCTGGTAGAAAATCTGTTGATATCTGACAATGATTTGAGCTTTTCGAAAAGGTATTCGTTATAAAATTTAGCTCCCTCAGTTTAACCAAATTTAGCAAACCTAATTTCTTCATAGCCGCGGATATATGGTCATATTCACCAACACCGAAAGAAAACCTCAGACAATTGTTTTGTATGCGTTGTAAACGGTGACTATCATATTGAAGCAAAATATTAAATTAGGACTGACTGAGGTGACTGACATGATTCGTGAATCTGACCTCAGGATCTAGCCAGAGTCCCAAATTTTTTAATTCTTTTTAAATAGGAAGTAAGTTATTATCAATGCAAATTTGTATGGCGTTCATAGAGAGTTCTCTGTTCTTCTTGGTGCCAAATAACATCACTGTGGACTTTTTTGAATTGGGTTTTAGTTTATGGACTGAAGAGATGTCGAATATGGTTTGGAAATCCATGTTTATTTGAGTTTGAGCCGAGTCTAGATCGCGAATGGGAAATGAAAAGTAGATGTGGGTGTCGTTGGCATAGTGGTATATGGTGCAAGAGTTCAAAAAAGAATGGAAGTCGGATATATATAAGTAAACTGAACAATAAGGGTCCGAGAATAGATCCCTGCGGTACACCTTTAATTTCATACAGGTAAGGCCTCTGAAGTGATTCCATCTAGAACTACCTTCGGTAAGATAAATAGTTTCTCAATAGCAGTACTGCACCTCTCGGAAAACCGAAAGTAACGAGCTTCTCACAAAGGAAACAAGAGATATAACCCTCACAAAAGCTCTGAAAATATCATCCGTAATTGAAACAAGGGCTGTGGTAGTACTGTGTTGAGTAATCATTTATAGTAATGGATATATTAATAAGATTCAGATGAAATTGTCTACAATACTGCCAAAGAAGCTGCTCAAGAAGCTTTTGCTGGAGACAAGTATATCAGAGTCGATGATATTGATACTCATTTGAAACGCGAAATCTTAGGACAATGGCAGATAGAGTGGGATAGAACTGAAGAAGATGAAGCAGAAAGTTCATCCATATAAATCGCTATCATACTCATGACGTATGAATTCACCAATCTCGTTAGGTTGGGTGGAGATCAACAGCTTAGATGCCAACACTCCAATTGAGGACTCATTTCCAAACACATAAAAAACAATCGTAACAACAAATTTTACAGCAAAGATTTAAAATGTGGTTAGGAATTGACCTAGTATAATCGAAATGTGCAGAAATTTGCTTGGTGTTTTTGTGATTTGAGGTTGAGTCGTTGAATATGATACTTTTTTTGTCTTTCTATAATTTGTGAGACAAAGCTAACTAGATCAGATCAACCCGATCATCCGCCAAATTTCCAAGTCGATTTTATCATTAAAATTTTTGGCCACGGTACAATATTACAGTTTGTCGGTAAATTTGATTTTTACTCGTAGGTACCAGTATCGTCACCATTCACCCGATATTCGAACAGTCTCCATTCTGATGGGAAAGGGGTACGAACAAAAATTTAAATACATCAGCAAACGGTGGTGGAGTGCGCCTTCACCAAAAATTATAAAATGTATTTGAATTTGTTTTCAATGATCGTTTCTGGAGGTTGCTGTACCTGATCTACACCTTTTATAGTTGTAATTCAGAAAGTGTAATATGTATTTCAGACAGTATAATTTGTAATTCAGAATAATAAATAGTAATTAAGAAAACATTAAATGAAAATCAGATTGGGGAAATGAAATTCAGAAAATGTTACTTGTAATTCATATTAGTGAATTGTATTTCAGAATGTGTAATTTGTAATTCAGATGAGCGAATTAATAATCAGAAAGTGTAACTTGTAATTCAGAAAGCGTAAGTTGTTATTCTGAGAGTAGTTATTGTTCTCCCATTTCCTATTCTTACTTATCAAGTCCTCGACGAGCATAGAATGAAGGCTTCCATGGCCGTAAGTATAATCAATGAGTATGGTTTCCGAGCTTTGGTTTACCTCTATGAAGGCGGTTTCTATGGACATTTTGCTCACAACTGCGGTGAGAATCCTCAGCGTGGATTTTTTCGTATACTGACACGAGTATTATGTCGCTCTTCGAGAAGACAAAATTCACGTCCATAGAAACCGCCTCCACGGAGGTGAACCGAACACGGCCCCAAAGCCCCGAAACCATACTCCTTGATGAAGTCCTTGACGGTTTCTGAATTACAAGTGATGGTTTCTGAATTACAACTAACGCTTTCTGAATAACAATTCACTAATCTGAAATTGAAGTTACAATTTCTGAAATACAATTTACTACTCTGAACATGTTATGGTTTCTGAAATCCAATTAACAATTCTGAAATACATGTCATATTTTTTGAATTACATTTTACTAATCTGAATTTCAAGTTACACTTTCTGAGTTACATTTGAAAAAGGTGTAGTCAGATTTTATTTTAGAAACCCAAAGGGAGTTCTAGAACCCAATCCCTCATGAATCTAGTGTATTTTGATTATTTAACGCTCTTTGTCTTACTATATTAGTCTAGTCATATATTCATTCTGTGCTTTAGTAGAGTTATCCATTTTATAATGTCCTTATGCTCAGTGTTTGGGACTTCACACAGTTCAAAAATTATTTAGACTTTGTTGCACCCTGGGATAATTTGTTTAGAAGCAAGGATGTATTTTCCCTCTGCTCTCCCGATTGTGCAGTAATACACATCAAGAACATATTTATACATTTATTTGTAGAATACTCTCATAATAATCTTGAAGGACTTTCAATTCCATTTCATATTTCTAACTCGTCTTTTTGTCGGCTGGATTCATTCTCAACAAGAACAAAAGATTCACATAGAAACCTTATTACTGATGTGCTTCATAGTGCAGGAAATATCAAACACCGATGTTCTTCGAATATTACAAAATTTTTCCTTTGGAAGGAACGAAATTATAAAAAATTCCACTGGAAGATGGATTAACAGTTATTATTCAATCATAATGATATTTGTCAAAAAACATCACGATAATAAACGTCAATCTGGACTCATTTAACAAATAAGTGGCCATATTATGAAGCATAGATTTGAAATGTGGTTAAACATTCATCTCATAGAAACGCAGTCTGGGTAAATTTGCTTGATGTTTTTGTGATTTGTAGGTTGGTTGTATATGAGATTTTTATAGTTAAAGAAGACCCTTCTTCAATCGATATTGAGAAAAAGGGTGCTATAGTATGAAAATACACTGAAATCCAGTGGAATTTGATTCCAAACCCCATCTTGTGTTTCTGTAATCAAATCTGAAATCAGATCCCGTTACTCTCGGAACCAGATCATCCGCCAAATTATCGAATTGATACCATGCGTTAGATTTTTTGGCGAAGGTAACCTACGAAAATGCCTAAAAAGTTATTCACAGGTGTAATATTATGAGATGAAGCTCCGTCGTATAGAGAGAGCACTGTCAGCTGGCGTCACAGCATGGCTGTCATATTATGTGTTCTGTGGCCGTCATCAGCTGATGGGAGGACAAACAAAGCATTTGTGTATGAGGAGATATTTGGTTTTTTCTTGTTGTTAATGGTTGATTACGATTTTTGAAAACTTTACAGACATTCAGGGATCCTACTTCTTGATAATATAATATAATAGACCCTTTTTTCATATGAGAAGTCGACTAATTTTTCTGAAATCTTTGCTTTTGTTTTGTGCTCTTTGGCGAAAATATCATTTTATTCTTGTCCCCTTGGAAGTTTTGCGATATTTGGCACTAAAATTGGATTATAAAAATCATATGAAGTAATATGTTTTTACTCGCTTCCTGTGTTTTAAATCATGAAATTGGATTTTATATACACACATCTTGGAATCATCAGATTTTTATATATCATTGGAAAAAATTTCAAGGATTTTAATAAAATATGATTCTATATTTACAATTTTTTAACAACAATATTACTTTCTCTTCAGTATGAGCCTTTCACCATTTTTTTAAATTGAAGCATAAAAGGTGAAAGCCTTCTCACATGCTATAAATATCTGCAAATTGAACAATAAACTTTGTTATCATTGAAAAAGTGAATATGATTTTAGTTCTGTCTGAGACTGAACTTATTATAGGTTTACCATTCACAAAGACTTTTCAATGTATCTGAAAACGGACCAATCCTTACTGTAATTGTGTAGCTGGGTTAGAAGTATGTACACATGTTGTTGCTCCGATACTTTTTGCTGGTTCTAGAACTAATGAAAAATCAGTAGCAGTTTTGTTAAAAATTTGTCATTTCCGTTACGCAGCTGCATCCTCACGAACAACCCTTAGAAAGTCTTCAGGAGACTTCTGTGAATAAGGGAAAATATTAGGGCCTTACTTTTTGATATTTTGGCATTATTTGACTAGGTCCAGTTTGAGAGCATAACCATTGAAAAACTGAATTAGTTAGGGTAAGTTTTTGTATTATCAAGTAGAAAACGAAGTTTAAATTCTGCATATCTAAACTGTTATAAAGTAATCATAATTATGTCAGTGAAAAGATGGCCATACTTGAGAGCAAACCTTCACAAACATCAAATGTTATTGACTTTTATGTATCATAATAACTGGAACCTGGAATGGTTGAACAAGGACAATGGAAATGTAAGCAATTTGACGTCGTCAAGGCTAGTCATACATACTGTAGTAAAACTGCACTAACTAATTGTTCTAATTTATTTAAAACACTACTTAAAACAATTATTCACTAAAACATTTATTTCTACGGTGTCAGTCTCTATCTGCGAACTCTGGAACTGCAACTAACTCTGAATTCTGACTGTCCTGCCATCTGCTATACAGCGGCTATATACAGTAGCATTTACAGATTTCGATCTTTCCAGTCTGTTCGGCGACTTCTTAGAGGTTCCTAGAATGTTCGGTTAGAGCGTTCGCGTCTCTTCTACGGATGAGTCATGTGTTTGTCAGAAGAGAACTTGTTTACATTTCGAGTGTGGATTGTAATTGGATGATCTGGGCCGGTCTCGAGGCCGGTCTCGAAAACGTTACAATACATCATTCAACTCCTTTTATCACACAAATGAAATACATACGTACAATACTTGATTACCACACTTAGAATAAAAAAATGGGAACTTCAAAATGTTGACTGTAACTTCCCAGCTCTTTTTCCAAACTCCACATTTTGAAAGATACATAGTCTGGATGTTTGGTAACGTCTGATGGTCAACCTGAATATTCATCCTCAAATATTCAGATGACAAGTATTTGTCAGCTCATTACCTGTGAAGAGCATACGTGCATTTGCTTTAGAATCTGTGAAATCAATCCTATGAGGAGCAGCCATCCAACTAGCATATCCCCGTACCGTAGTAGTGTCTACCTGTCTCTTCCTGGTGTGTATAGAAATTTGGAAATTTCCAATGCTGATCTCGATTGGATCGATTACTACAACCCAACAAACACCAGATTCTTCATTATTCTTTCACCAAATCCAAAACAGAAAACTATTTAGGTGTGTTTACATCATGACAACATATTTTTAAATTGTAAAATCCAAGTTTGTAACACGACAACAGATTCATGAACTTACTTCACACTATACAAAATGAATTAATAATCATTTTCATTAGGAAATTGGTTCACGCAGAAAATTTACAAGAAAGACACACGTAGCCTTATGGAAAATAGCTTTATTTGTCCCCCATCAGTTGTTTGCTAACTGACAGATTACGTCACTGACAGTGCTCTATTGATACCACAGCTGATTTCCGTTCAAATCTGATGACTGTGACTTATTTTTTTAAATTTCGGAATATCTCTTACCTAGAATAATCGAAAAATATTTTTTACATCACGCTTCGATTTTCCCAACATGAAAGCATTATATGAGGAGAACAACCGTGGTGGAAAAGTGGCATAGTTGAATTTTATATCCTCTGTGTTTACGAGTTAAGTGTTGGTTTATATTGACTCTAAAATTTTCTTCGAAGGACAGTAGTGAATCCTCAGCTTGTGCAACATATACTGTAGTGAAAGGAATCTGTAAATCTGACCAAAGAGATGAAGGTAAAATAAAAAAACACCTGTTCGTAGGTATATTATCTATTCCACCAACGGTTAGATCTCTGAAGGTATAGTTATGAATACAGATGAACAGCTGACCAGTAACGAATTATGCACTAAATTATTACAAGCTATAGAACGTGGAAATGACAGCGTTAAAACAGATTTGAAAGGATACATAAACTCTGAGAATCAGAAATTGATAGATGTCATTAAAATACAGATTCAAAAAATTTCTGATCTGGAAAAGAAGTGTGAAAATCTCACAGCGACTAACATCACATTGGATAGAAAACTCAGAAAAAATAATGTAATAGTTTTTGGACTTGATTATAATTCTATTACCGATAGGGCAAGGTCAGTTCTTGAAAAGCTCAACAACTTGTTGGGGACTAGTTTATGCGAGTCGGATATCAACAATTTATTTCCACTCAAGGATACTTTGAAGCTTGCCTTGAAAATTGAGTTTCTATCACATTTAAAAAAGGATTCTCTCTTCAAGAACATTTCTAAATTGAAAGGTAACCATACTGAATGATCTCTGTTACGAAGACCGCTTGAAAAACAAAATTCTTGTCAAGCACATGAAGGAAGCTAGGGGAAAGAATCTCTCTGCTAAAATAACAAGCCATAAACTGTTGATTAATGGTAGGAGTTACACTGTGAACGAATTAGAGAATAAGGGCGAAATCCTAGAGTACCCAAAGACATCCTCTAGTAGAGAAACAGAATTCCTTGAGGCACCATTCACTCCACTTACCTTTGACAGCTTCTCACCGGAACCTTCATTAGCTAGTGAAACAGGTTTGACCGATGTACTGAACTCAACTGTAAACCCCTCAGTCAAGAAACAAAAACAACAAAACCCACTCCAGGGGCTGCAAACGGAGAGGATAATTAGAAAAAACAGTTCGTCTTCGAAGCAGTAGAGACTGTTTTAATGTATTGCTCTGGTTTATGAATAATCATTTCTTTATTGTATCACTTTTATATATATATATATATGTACTCATTTCACCTATTTTTAATACATACATTTTTTTTCTCTTGTATGATATATAATTTGTAATCAGTATTCACCTTTTTTATGTAATGCAGAAGAAGATAAGTTTGTTGTACCTCAATGTCAGGTCCCTCTCTACCGGATTTGATATATTGCGTGATTATATTCTCGATCATGACATTGATATTGTTGCCTTGGCAGAAACTTGGTTGAACGAAAGAAGCGATACTGATGTGGTGGCTTTAAGAGATTACTGATTTTTACATAGGGATAGGGGTAGATAGGTGGTGGAGTAGCAATTTATCTCAAAAATCATTTGGAATGCTCTATTCTATTTTCCTCCATCAGTATAGCTCTTCAGCAACTCTGGGTCTCAATAAAATTCAGTTATGAATCACTCGTTTTTGCTGTCGTCTACCGCCCTCCATCTGCATCTGTAACTGATTGCATTAATGAGCTCGAAGACGCAGTAATAAAATTTCTTCCTGAGTGACAAGTTTATTGTTGTTGGTGAACTCAACATCGACATGAAAGGTGATCATAAAAGTAATCAACTTCAAGTATGTCTGGATTCTTTGAGCTTGATTCAGTTGATTGACACGCCCACTAGAGTTACTGTTGCTAGTCAAACCCTCATTGACCTATTGATCGTCAACAATTCAGGATTTATTTCTTCACAACAGATGTTGTAGATATTGATGGAATCTCTGATCATTTTGCTATCACCTGCAATATCAACTTTCCCAAACAGATTTATACAAAATAACTTTCCTATAGGGATTTTAGTAACCTTGATATCGACTCTTTCAATTATGACCTCACGATAGTTAACTGGGATAACATCTACCTTTTAGAGGAAGTCGATGATATGTTATATTTCCTTAATGACAATCTGCCATGAATTTTTAATCATCATGCCCCTTGCCGTAGAGTAAGAGCAACCAAACCACCCAAACCTTGGATCGCCTATAATATCAAAGAAATGCTCAAACTGAAACGAAAAGCTTTACAACGATATAAGAGAGTAAAATCACCTGAATCATGGAATTATTACAAAAACTTTGTTTGTGGTGCCGTCCGCCGAGAAAAGTGTGCATATTTTAACTATGTATTGCGTCAAAATAACTCCAGGGCTACTTGGAATACTCTTAGGTCTCTCAACGTACTGCGTGACAAAAACACATCTGAAATACCTCCAGGGCTGAAAAATCTAGAGTTACTGAATGTTCATTTCACTAATATACCGTCTCCTGATAAAACTTCAGGTCGTTTTGACGTGGACGAACTATATGCTACTCCTAAACTAGAACCTATTTTCACTTTCCAAAATGTAGAATGCGAAACTGTGTTCAAGTACCTTAATAAAATCAAAAGTAATGCTTCAGGCTATGATATTTCTATCCGTATGCTACAGTTAGTTCTGCCCCAGTTGCTTCCTCATATCACTTTCATCTTCAATTTTGCCATCACAACTTCCAAATTTCCCTCCCCTTGGAAACACGCTAGAGTTATACCTTTACCAAAGTGTAATGACCCGAAAGAAGTTTCAGATATTAGGCATATCAGTACTCTACCTAGTTTATCGAAAGCATTCGAAATGGCACATTACAGCACTGCGTCGGCCTTGAGTCTAATAACTGATGATAATTTCAAATCTCTTGACTCAGGTAATTTCACTTGTTTCATACTTTTGGATTTCATCAAAGCTTTTGACACACTCGACCCAGCAGTTCTGTGCAAAAAACTCACGTGTTTTGGCTTTACAGATAGTGCTGTTGCTCTGTTGCATAGTTATTTATCAAATAGATCTCAGTGTGTTATCCTTGAAGCCAACCAACCCACTTCTCTTACGAAACGTTTGGGTGTACCTCAAGGCTCCGTACTGGGTCCACTACTTTTTGCATTGTATATTAGTGATTTTCACGAACACATCGAATCAGGTAAAATACATCATTACGCCGATGATACACAAATATATGTGTGCTTCTCGTTTGAAGAATCGATACATGCTGAAATGGATATCAATGAAAACCTTGAACTTTTGTTTGATTTGTCTTGTGTGCATAACTTGAAACTCAATCCTAAGAAATCCCAAGTCATGCTCTTTGGTCCCAACAGTAAGAAGCATATCGTACGTGACTCTCTTTCTATCGTAATTGATCAAAACATTGTACCTTTCGTAAATGAATGTAAAAATTTGGGCCTGTGGCTAGATACTGATATGAGATTCATTAAAGATACTAGCCATTTATGTAGGTTATCCTTTGGAATCTTAAGACAGTTGTATCCAAGTAGGTCAAAAACAATGAAGTTGAGACTGTGCGAATCTCTCATTCTTTCAAGACTGACCTACTGTGATCATATTTACGGGCCTGCCCTGCTGGAATCGGACAATAAAAAACTTCAGAAAATTCAAAACAGTTGCATAAGATTTTCGTACGGTATCCGTAAGTATGATCATATTAGTTCATCTTTCCAGGATTCAGGTTGGTTGAAATTGAAATCTTGGAGGGAGATGCATATGCTCACATTCATTCATAAAATCTTAAGAACTGTCTACCCGCCCTATCTACGTAGAAGATTGGTTTCACTTTCTCGTAATAAATATTATTCCCGTAATAGGCATATTCTACTTATTCCCACACACTCCTTCTCATACAATGCCGCCAAACTGTATAATACCCTTCCCTCGGAACTGAAAGAACTCACTTTAAATAACTTTAGGAAGATATTGAAGCTGATGTTTTTGTCAAGGCATTGATACAATGGCTACACTAATGATTTTTCTCACGGTATTGGCTAAACATTGATTGTAAACTATTTTATTTTAATTTATAGGTGTTTCAATCACTTATTTTTTTCTTTTCCGTTTTCGTTTTGATTTTGTTTTTTCTTTTAGAGGTTGGGTTTAAAAGCAGCTTTCATAGCTGAACTCCTCCTTTTCAACATAATTTGATTGTATACTTGACTGTATATTGAATTGTTACGTATGATGAATAAAGACATAATATTATTATTATTATATCATGGCTATAACATGCCAGCTGTGGATGGATATAGGACCTACGTGGTTAGGAAAATACTGAATCTTCATGAAAAATGTAGTGATATTATCTAGTTTTAATTTTGGTAATACTATCAAAACGAACTGAACATCGAAAGGACTTATTCAGAAACACGTATTCAACACTTCATTATCTTATAAAATTGCTAAGCCAGTCCATTTATTAGTATTCGAATAGTGAAAAAATCATCCATTGTAAGTGGTAGCCCTTCATCACCCACAATGGCTTATTCACTGGCGACATTTCGTGAGTGAAATATTGTCATTTGTAAGGTTTATGAACTTGTAAGCTAGATATCCTCAACTATCGAAGTAAAATAATAATCTTCTATAGCGAAGTTATTTGTTTCAAATGGATGATGCAAGAAAAAAAAGAATACACAAAATATAGCCAGAAGCTCTTTGTTTTCCGTATGCTCTCCACTGGAACTGAAGTTTGAATTTTAAGACCAATTAGGTGTGCACACTTAGCCGAGACTGTAGAAAATGAAGTCATGAAAAAAATAATTCATGTAAAATTATTTTATGAATAACCACCTTCACTGAAATTGAATGTTTGGAAACAATATAATTTCATGCAAATGAGCCTTCGGTTGTTTTGAATTTCGTGGAGAAAAGAGAAAAGTATTTTCTTCTGGGCTGTATTCAATCAATGGGTAATTAACTCTGTGTATGTTTAGCAGAGAGATTGCGAGATTTTGCAGCAAAGCAACATTTCGAGACCACTGTAAACCTCCGTTTATAAACAAAAAAAATCAGGTACTTTCCTGTTCATTCATTTTCAAATTGGTATGCTTCATTCATATAGAGGGTTCCTCCGGGAACTGCATCGATCAATATATAGAAAACCATAGGGGGGCCGAATTTGAAAATTTGGGAGTTCACACTTATCCTTATTTGCTTGCTCTTTTTTACAGCAATGCCTATGAGCTGCTCAAATTGTTACGGGAGGTCGTGGGTATCGTTATCTGCTAGTACGATAGATATATCCTTTGACAAATGTAAGGTATAAAGATAAAAGATATTAGGTATGCATGGGCACCAGGTTCTTATTTTATTAAATGAAAATACCAAAAACACTGATTTTTCAAAGGATGATCTTTGTGCTTCTCAACAATAAAAAAAAACAAAGTTCAGAAAACACTATATTCACAAAAGTCCCATGTGACAAAACATATGTGACAAGATTCTAATGAAGTGACAAAGTTACAATCAAATTTGTTATTTTAAAGTTACAAAGGATTTTGGTCTCTCAATATTTGCCTTGAAACGACTGGTTGGTTTATTCACATTTTATGATCAGTTCTTGCGATGAGAAAGACTTACTCCAGAGCTCTACTTTATTGAAGAATATAGGAGCCTTGTATGGTCTCTCGAGACAATGGCTGCTCTACTAGCAGGATACAATCTGGATACAATCTGTAGTCGGTCTGGGGTCTTTCCTGGATCTCATAAGATGTTTGAACGATGAGGTAACGCTGTGAAAAATAAACACAAACCAGTATCTTGTGGCAGGTTGAGTCATACGACTCGAGATATGACCATGATTGTACAAATCTAATCTAGATTTACTTATAGATTACCAAATGAATGATGATGAAATTTACAATAAATAGTTTATTCAGGGAATATATAAATGAGATAAAGAATTTAAATTTACAATAAATGTATGATTTGCTGAGTTAAACAATGACTGAAATATTCAATAGGTATAGAAAGAATTCAATTTTACAATGAAACTCAAATTTGGTAATTTCTCAAGCAATGTTAGAGAAGAGTTCAATCTCAAGCGAGCATAAGAAAAAGATTTTCATAAAGATATTGTTTTCTATTTTTTTCAATTTAATAGTCAATTTCCAACGTTCAGTGGAACTGACAAGCAAAATCATCAAGGATGAAAGGAAAATGTATATCTCCTGACTGAGGAGAAACAGAGAGAGAGAAAGCAAGAGAGTTGAGATAATGCTTTCTTATAATGTCACAAAGAAAGCAAATGGCTTTATTTGTGTCCAGAACTACTGAAAATGAAAGGTTATCAAAATATATCAAACTTCTTTTGGCTAGGCATCTAAACATGGGTAGTGGTGTAGAAGAGAGCGAAAGATCTTACCAAGAGCTCAAAGCTTCATGAGTGAGTGTAGCTTCTTCTGATTGAGATAAAGGAATCAGGAAAAAAAAAGCATGTACTCACCCATGAATCCTGTTCTCCAAGCTGCCAGATCAGACTTTCTCACCGATCACCATCCAGGTTCTGGAATTTAGATCCTAGTTCACTCTTCTTGCCTTTTAAGCAGATTGATAACTTCTGAACATTCAGGAAAAACTTGTGGAAACTTGTATCACTGAAAACCATAAAGCACGAACAGAAACAGATCTAATTCATAATCTTTTAACTTCAAGATTGATAGAATTAATGAATATTATCTCCACACTTTGTCTCGACTTTCACAGGTTAGAATTTATTTCAGCTAAGAGCTGTGACATTTCAGGATTCAGGAGTATAAAATGACATTCGATTATGATCACGTATACTCAAACTTTGAAGATTTTCAAATTAATCATGAAATTCATGAGTGACAGAGTGACGCACATACGGCCATTTTACAATGTATCAAAATTGAATTTTCAAGTTCAAATTAAACGTACCAAAAGAATATCGATTTGTATATCGATTCGATCAGTGAAATAGATAAAAGTTAATTATGTTACAATTGTGTGTAAGTTAATTATTCAAAGATTTGAAGATTTCGAAGATAATCATGAATGACGCACTTACGGCCATTTTGCATTCATGTTAGAACGATTAACGAATCAGATAGAAGTTAATCATTTTAAAGATAATAATATATACGACCTTTCATTTCCTCGCTCTAGAAAAATTTTGAATTTCCCGATGGGAAAACTGAGAAAATAAACCACAGCTTCGAATGCTCACTTCAGAAAGGGGCGATAGAAGTTCTCCAAGGGAGGAAGTCAATCACTCTCACTCTGTCTATCGTCAGTGTTACCAATCGCATAGCACAATTGAATAAATTGGAACAGCTCAATGAGATGGTGTTACCAACATAAAATTCAACAAACCGAAAAAATGGTACCGCAATGTTTTACATTTCGTTACAATAAGTGCTATCCGGCTAAAATATTTTGAAGATTCACTTCCGGTTGTACGTGAAGTGGAACCCAACTTTAATATTTTAAATGGGATACCATGTATATTATCAGAGTTTTAGATTTTACGAATAATTCTGAACAGGTTTCATGCATAATGTAATATACCCAAGCCTAATCGATTTCGGAATATTTCAAATTTTAAGTTGAAAATTGCGATTGCAGACCAAATAATATATTTTTTTTTAATTCTAGACATGTATCGATTTATTCGTAGGAGAGGGCCCAGTTCAGCAGAATTTTGATAACAATTTGATTAGAGTTCTACAGGGCGTTCGCCAGAAAATGATATAGATCCGGTTGAAAAAATCATTGGAAACCCCCCAATTTTATATTCTCATTCGATTCGGCATTCACTGCCGGTGTAAGGAAATTGAAATTTCAACAAAAATAATACTCGAAAGTACCGAAATTTTCCAAAATCTGTCCTGTAGTACCAAAATTGGCAGTAACAAAGCTCTTGCTGCTCATACTTGTACACCTTCTTTGTCAGTTGAATATTTAAATGCTGCAAGGCCGATTCAAATACATGCGTGCTCATTCAGGGTTTTTGAAACACGTGCCGTTTAGATGCCCTTAAATGTCTATGATGAAGACAAATTTTATTTGGTACTGTAAGAACTTTTTCATTGCTGAAGTAATGCTATCTGAGTTTTTCAAATAATTTCGATGTATTTTCACTGTATCTTTCATCTCATGCCTTGAGAGCTCTATTTTGAAAGTGAATTCACCACGGGAAAAATAATGCAGTATGATATAATAAACTTATATTTGTGCACCTAGTAAAAAGTCCGAGGCCAAAATTTTGAACTCTGATGTTTTCATAATGAGCTTAAAGTAGTATTTGGTTTAAATAGCTGTTAGAATGTGACTACCGATATTCTATCCCCTTACAACTTGTTTTCGAGTGGTTATGACGATCAAATGAAAGAAAACATGAGTTGGGTAATTTTTACGAGAGGTTCAGATAAACGCGTATTTGAATTTCATACTACAGCATGAATAAACTCGAAACAAAAAGTGAATTCTTTTCAATAATATTGCTTCCTAGCAAATAACTTTTATTTATTCTCGATATATCTTCCAATTTGTGCAAAGATTATGAGAGATATTCAATAAATCTGAATTGGAATCGCGACGAAAAACTATGGTAGCATATGCAGAACACGTCTAATATCGTTTACGATTTCAAGTGCATCGTAAAGAGGTTCTACACTGCATCTAGGATTCAATTTCATTGCCGATATCGTCTTTCGCGATACACATACAAATTTTTAAACATAAAATTTTATACGACTTGCAACTTATGGCCGACGCATCCAATTTTCATATGAGATACTAAATTACCTCGGAAGTGACTGAATATGTCACAAGACTTTTATGTTTTCGCAAAAGGAAATAGGAACGCAGCTTTGATATGAAATAAAATCACGAGATTTATATCCCTGTTGAGAGTCTTTGCCAGAGCATGCTGCAATAGGATCATTTTTTGAATAATGGTGAGCACGCATTTCCATTAATGTGAGGGTTGACATTGCTGGCAGGTGATGTTGAAATATAAGTGACCATACATTTTTCTACAGGTACTTAACAATTACCAGGTATGAACAAACGCTTACGAAACTTCTTAGGTGAAATATACAGGTACTACCTATACAGGCCGTTTCTTTTATCATGTGGTAACATTGCTATATTCTAAACCGTAATAGATACAAAGACGATTAAATGGGAAAAATGTAACTATTGTGGTGAGCAGTACATTGGTCAGAGAAAATCTACGGGGACTCTCGTCCTTCCCGACTTATACAGGGAAAACTAAAAATGATGTTTTCGGTTTTTTACGAATGGTTATTTCAGAAAATATAAAAAAATTAAAGAGGAAAGTTTTATTGTATTCAAAATGTACTAGAACTACGTAATGACAGGACCGTAATTAAAAATTGTTGTCACTGATGATGCCAGTGATTTTATATGAAACGTTATAACAATGTCGAGTGTGATATACCACTGAATTGTGATTTTATCGCTCTATCAATATTTGTGATGAAATAGACAGGTCCGTATTTGAAAAAAATAGTTGATGATGGCGGTGTTGACACGAAACGTTTGATTAAAAATTTATCGTTACGTAGTTCTAGTACATTTTGAATACAATAAAACTTTCATTTTAAATTTTTTTATATTTTCTGAAATAACAATTCTATTCGTAAAAAACCGAAAACAAGCATTTTCAGTTTTCCCTGTATAAGTTGGGTAGGGCGAGAATCCCCGTAAATTTTCTATGACCAATTCACTGCTCACCACAATAGTTACCATTTTTCCCATTTAATCGTCTATGTATCTATTACGGTATAGAATATAGCAATGTTACCACATGATAAAAAAACGGCCTGTATAGCAAATAAACAACACAAAACAGATTTACCACTGTACGGTAGTACAAATTACAAAAAATAGAAGCTGTGAGAAGAAGTATGTGGGCCAAACTAAAAGGGCCATGGAAGTACGGTTCAAAGAGCACATTGCTCATATTCGTTTTTTGAAACCAGATAAATCGAGTGTGGCCCAACATGCTTTGCATCATAACCAACGATTTAATGACACGATTTTACCCATATACTCAATACCTCACTCTACGTGCTAAGCCTGATTCAATATATTAAATGCTTCCAAGTTATTCCATTTGAGATAGTCAAGTATTTACTTTATTTCGATTCAGTATTTCCCTCATTTCTTTTTAATATTTTTTCTGTTTCAATTCAGTATTTCACTTATTTTTATTTAGTTTTTCATTTGTTCTAATTCAGTTTGGATTGAGTATTTCATTTATTTCGATTTGGTAATTAATTTTTCCAATTTATTGTATTTTGCTAACAATTTATAAGTAGGTATTAATTACTAACAATTATCAATTAGCAAGTGTGAGTTGACTTTAACTATATTTTTCAAATATTTACGGCATTTTGTATAATTCTGATGTGTTTTCATACCTATTGCCTTCAAAAGGAAATAAATGATGCTATTCAACTAATCTTGGTTCTTTGTACGACAATTTTCCAAACTATACGATAAAGGGCTTTGAATACAGTAATTGTGGTATAAAGCTCCTGGAATGTTATTGGTAATCTGGCAACAAGGGTTTTTTGGAGGATTCTCGTTTTGAACCCATTCTGAAAAGCAAATTTCAAAATGTTTCGTAGATATCTTGTGTACGCAAAGAACGCCACATGGCAAGACCATTGATTTCATGAGATTGTCAGACATGCCTCATTCTTTTCTTATTCTACATACTTCTATCGTTCAGTATGAAAAAAACAGTTGCCGTTAATAGCATCATCAGCAAAACTATATTTTTGCCTATTTAATTTCACTGAATATCGTGAATATTTTCTGGGCATTATATTTTCTTGTAAAATAATTATGAAAAATATTAGAGTCACTAACTTCCACATTATTTTTAATTAGATTAAAGAAGTTTTGCTCACAGTCCAATATATTTTTCATTTTGTTTGTGATTCCAAATATGATATTCATTTATATTCACTAACTTGCATGATTTCATGTGAAATAATAAATGGGAGTGAAATATAAACAAAAATCCATTGGAACAATCATACATGGTGTTATTTGGTTCAACTTGGAACAATAAAATAAAAAAAATTGTACCTACCTCTTTCTGAATATAACCCGGCTTTTTGTATAGAATTGATGAATTTATGATACATACATGTTTGTGTCTTCATGCTTCTGAAACCATTCTAAGGATTGAAGAAATTGAATATATTGATGGATTGTATTCAACCATATTCCAGACCAACAAAATAATAATAATTCTGATAAATATTAATTTCCTTTGAATGAATCGTTGGACCCCTCATCATATAGAGTTAAATGAATAACGTCACAAAGATTAAGCTATAGTTCAAAGCCATGTGGTATGAGTAAAAAAATTACACGAGAGCAATTTTTAATTTTTTCCTTTTGGAGTTGCTAGATACTGCGTCTGGCAAACAATTTCTTCTGATAACTTTCAAATTCCATAGAAATTGATAGAATTCCATGAAATTTATCATCAAGAATTGTTTCCATGGCGTCTTTTTCAGGGTCAAATATCTCCGAAAAGTTCTCTATGGAAAAAAAACAATGTTTCTGAAGTATTGCTCAATATTTATGAGACACCATGTATACTATGAATTTCAGACAAATTTGAACAATCGCTTTTTTGGACCAACCAATATATTCATTCATTTCAAGAAAATATTTGATTCTTGCATTTATTTTACATTTTTTAATAAGTTTTGCCATTTTTGAATTCACGTAATTATGTATTTGATTTCAGACCAATACTCTGAATCCAATACTATATATTCTGAAATGGAATAAATATCTAAAACAATTTGGGCGACATAAATTCTGAAATTAAGTAGTTCATGTTCTTGAACCAATTCTTTCAATTCTGAATTCACACAATTATTTATTTGATTTCAGATAGCCGAGTATATTGACTCAATATATTCTCAAACGAAATGAATAGAAAACCAGGCATTTCAATTTATTTGGAAAGCATTGTGAGTCTTACCTACAACAAACCAAAAGAATTGGTTGAAGAAAATATAACACTCAGCTTTGTTCAAGATTTTTTGTATCTAACAAATATTCCTTTTGGAATTCGAGTAAACTCCCGTTTTCTTTGAGATAATAGATTTATTTTGCCATATTGAAAAAACTAATTTATTTGACTGAAATAAAGTTTTTTTGATTCAATACAATTTTTTTTTGTAGAATATTTTTTAAGATATTCAATTATCTGAATATTATTATAGTAGAGCTTACAAAAATTTAAATTATCCTAAAGAACACTATCAATAGTCTACTATGATGTCCCTTGCATGAGTATATCACCCATTTAATTCTATTGTCTAATAATTGTGACATTTCATTTTCTTTGCTTGATTAGTTGCAGGAAATTCAACCACTTGGGGAACAAAACTACCTTTATAGTATTTCAGATCAGTCAATTTTACCCAATCAATCAATCAAGTATTTGAAATCATAGACAGTGAATAAGAGATTCCTAAACTTCAGATTATTTCTACGTTCGATGTCATTAATTCAATTATTATCATTCACCAATTACTAGGAACTTTTCAATCAATTCGAAATTATTCGCATCCCCAATTACCTTCTCGAAATCGGTATAATTATAAATTCTTACCAGAAATTCCATCATAAGTCCACCATTCTTGCCAGTTGTCACACCCCCCTGCAACAGAAAATAAAAATGATTACAATTCTACCCCGAATTTCATTAACTTCGCAACCATCCAGAATATCTCAGGAAAAGGGTGCGAAGGGGCGAAACCCCAATGTTAAACCGAGATCTCTAATAAAAAACATCGTTTTTATTGATGTCAGTAACATTTGGCGTCGTAGATACGATGAAACTTGGGAGATCCTTATATTACAATATCCAGTTGTTTTTCCGTTCTGTCAACGATATGAGACTGATAGGGAAACTCAATCTATAGGGTGTATTATGAAGATATGTGGCGCAGCTTGATTGGGGTAGGAGGATTTTATGCGGAACAACAAATGTGCTTTTCCTAATCGGATTTGTTGCCACTTCTTTGTTTATTTTTTAGAATTGAGGATACAAAGGAAACATTGCGGTTCTTCTTGAGTTTCATGAAGTTGCAATCCTTGGGACAACCTGTCTAGGCGAAACGTTCCAAATCTTCGTGGAAACAACGAGTCCTATGGAAAACAAACAATCAGCAAGTCCTTTGAAGTGAATATAATGAATTGTGAATACTGAATAGTTGAATCAATCTCAATGAAATTGCTAACGAAACAATTTTTTGCGTTACTCTAGAGGCAAGCCATTTTGAATAGGACTTGAAAGGCAATGATTATAATTTATAGGCCAAACTTTAGCAAAAATGCGAAAAAAATAGCAAAAGAATGCAAATTCTCACAGAAGTTTTGTTTTAGTGCTCAATGAAACTAAAAATATTTGCACCTTCGTACAATGCCGGCAACATTGTTAAAAATATAAAGTATAAACAATTGTAGTTTCCTCTAGAGAAAAAAAAATGTTTAAGAGTCGTAAAGTAGCGAGAACAAAAAAAAATCATTCTTCGTCATTCCCCGAATTTGCGACCATTTCAATTTTAGAACTGAGGATTATAAAAAAAATTAAAACTGAATTTGATTAAAATCAACAGGGAAATGATGTAAAAATATCAATTCAATCCATTACAGTAAAAAGTATTGAAATATAAAAGTAGGATTTAATATAAAATGAATAATTTTCGGAATCACTGAAAATCATGCATCTTGGATTTTTTTTTGTTTTGAAGGTTTGTAGGTATATATTTTATGATTTTGATATTTTCAGGTAAGATGGTGTACAGTTTGGGTGCGAAGAAGGAATAAGATCTTTGATCTTTGTTTCAACGTTTTGAGCATCAACAGTATGACGTAATAATGTTTTCGATGGGTATCATAATCATGATTCGGAGGTTGCGAGTGATGTTTGTTTATATTTATTTATGTGATATTTATCGCACAGGAACCAAGAATCTGTTCGATAATTATACAAAGTATATTTCGACGTGGGCTGTTATACAGGATGGTATTTTAAAAATGTTTTATCATTGAATTACACAAGTGCCTTAGCATTTGTTACAGGAGTATCAATCGGAGAATAGCTCAAAGGTAAAATATTGATTTTTCCAAAATTAACTTTCAAGAACTTGCTATCTAGATATTTTTTATATTCAAAAAGTATTTTCCTGCATTATAATTTAATTCTATCCAGCTATCAGCTTCATAGATAATGCCATAGTCATCTGCAAAAACCCTTTATGCTACCTCCACTTTTAAATGAGAACAGACCATTTATATAAATATTAAACAGTATGGTATGGTCTGGTATGGATCCTTGAGGAACCCATTTTCTATTGCCATCGCATACTTCCGCATACACCATCAACCCGTACAGTTTGGAATCTATTGTTCAGGTAGCTTTCATATAGATTTATACAATTTCATTTTATACTAAGATCCTCCCTAACCAGCACGAGTAAACAGTGGCTGACGGTGTCGAAATCAATGAATATTTTAAGAGGCAGGATTTGCTCTCATTCAAGGACTCTGTGATCTACTAAATTAGACTTAAGATAGCATCTTCAGTTGATTTTCCTTCCCTGAATCCGTATACTGTTGGTCAGAGATGATGTTATATTTCTTCAAGTATGACTGTAGCCGATTTTTAACAGTTTTTTCAAATATTTCAGATAAATGCGTTAGTAGTGATATGGGCTGATAATTAATTATTTCGGTTATACCGCCTTTTTTGAACAATGGGTTGATTATAAGGTATTTTAAATTTTAATGCTGATCTCTGATCAATACATAGGATTATAGTATACGTTAGGGGTTCCAAAGTATAGGGAGATATCAATTTGACAGTTTCAACTTTAACATCATCATATTTTTTGAGTCAGCATGTAATTTTGAAGGTATAGTGCAACTTTCAAGTTAATCAATTGGATTTTGTAGTTTTCATCATTGAGGGGCTTTTTTGAGTATTTTTTCCGTTGATGGACTTGAAATTCACGTGTTGTACTAATTTCGTAGTTCTCTTGGCAAATTGAGAAATTCAACTGGAGTTAAGAGGTGTATTTATCCCCTCAATTCATTTTATAAATCGTTGAACCTCTTACTTCAACGTTTTGAAGAGAAACTACGTAGTGATGATTTAAATTGCGCTATTCTTTCTTCATCAATGATTTACTCCCGTTATTTTGGACACTCTGAAGGAGCAAAAAGTTACTTACCTTTTCGCCTACCGATTTACGTAACGCGAATAATGCACAGATCGTAGGTACATAGGTACATAGTTAAATTCACACACAAAAGTATTAGGTATTGTTTTGACCCGAACATAATTTGCAACATCTGCAATTTAGCAAGAGAGGAAACTATTACCCATATAATATTGGAATGTCCTATATACCACCAATTCAAACCCCCTACACTCAAGGAAATTCCGAACGAAGAAACTCTGATTGAACTACTTGACAACCTGTCACCACAACTGGCAAGAGATTTCAGTAATTTTTTCACCTCCAATTTGAAACTTAGGTCTTTTGTCCTCAGCGAATGAATACATAGCAAAACATCAAGACTATGGCAAAATAGTTTTAGTAGGTAGTGTTCAGTGGACAAATTCAGTAAGAAGTAACTAATGTTATTATTATTTTTTTATGTCTAACTTATTTCTATACGAATTATTGTATTTCTTAACAGAAAAATGTATTTTATTCTATTCTACAAATCGTTGAGATACATTCGAGGGGACCTGGCGATTTTTTGAAGAATGAAAAATGAATGATTGCGATAATGTAGTCCATGTCCTTGGATGTCGATTATTGCATTATTCGACTTTATGGGTTTGTGAATCTCTCAAAAATGTGATGTTATTCCTTTTCCATGCTAAACCTTGTATCTGATTATTTATGAATCATATATTTTCGGAATCAGCATGAAATTTTACGTATAATGTGCGAATTTCAAGTGAATCTCATGATTTTATATATTTCAAGATTTTTAGGGGCCTACCCCTATGGATTTTTGGAGTTCTATTTTTGGCCGATCTACTCGAAATTCACCGAGTATACTAATATCACTATTCTGAAACATTTGGCTTTCGTAACAAAAAAACCTATCTTCAATGGTTCGTGAAATGAAAAGTTCATCTGGAGTTGAGAGGAGTAATTACCCCTCCTTTCTACGTTTATAATTCGGAATCAGCTCGTCGAGATATATTCGAGGAAACCTGGTGATATTTTGGAAAATAGAAAATTGATATTGTCGCAAAATTCAGTTTCCCCCAATTTCGATTATTGAATCACTTGAATTTAATAGTTTATCAATATCTTAAAATACAAAATTAGTTCGTATTTTTCAATTTGAATAACATTTTACTAACAAAATGTTGATATGTGTATTTATATGGCTAAATTTTTTCTGAAATCTTGTCAATTCGTCATCGAAATTTATTTTTGTAATATGATAAGTCTAGATAGATATTTTCTTCTTAAATTTTGACAATTCGTCATCGAAATGTATTTGTGTGGTATGATTCGGATTGAATTCGTCTAGATACATTTGAAACACTGTTGTGTTTTTTTGAAATATGGAAAATACAAACTTTAGAAACTTAGATCGCGCAAGGGGATTTTTGAAGTTTTTTTTTATGCTAAACCTTGTATCTGAGCATATACAAATCACATATAGTGCGAATTTCGAGTGAATCTCTGACTTGTTTCGAGTATTTTTTTTCTAATTTTATTATCCTGAATCTATTGTCGTTCGCAGAATTGATCTATCTTCAATCGTTTTCCAGATGAGAATTTCATCTGGAGTTAGGAGGGGTCATTTCCCAAAAAAAAATTCAAATTATATTCGTGATGATTTTCATTTCGGTAATCCATCACAGAACAGAAAAATCTGGATATTCACATGTCACTAGAAATAACACCAAAACTTGACAGCACAGTTGTTTATTGTGAAACAGGCGTAAAAAAAAACATTGCTAGCTGGTAATAATGGTGGACAAAACATAAAATTATGATTCAATTTTAGTACCACTGCGCACCTGGACTAAACAACTCTGAGTGGTACACTTTATCAACTACTACACTTCAAAGAGACGTTTGCGGTAAAATGTTGGGTAGTGAAATGGACGTTGTTCAGTCTATTATTTGATTGATTGATTAATTGATGGTTGTCTCTGCTAAGATGGAAGTTGAGGTCAATGATTCGTCTAAATTGATAATTAATTGATTTTTCTATTGTCTCAATACAGCAGTATTTGTAACATATTGGAGTATATTATTCTCGTATGTTCACAAAAAGGGGCCCAAGAAGTGATCATTTGGGAAACACCAAGTATACGTATGAGGATTTTTTAGTCTAACACTTGATAATTCCAACAGAGAACCTAAATCGTGTATCTTCCCTATTCATCTTTCAGCAAAACTCATTTGAAATGCTGAAAACGGATCCACATATCAGATGTTAATGCGAACCACTCTTCTGTAAGGGTGTACGTACTTCTACGTCACTGGGTCGAATCCCCTGAACCGTCTCGATGCTAACGTCGTCCAGTCTCCCCTCGTTGAAGAAACGCAATCCAATTCACGAGAAGCTATAACTGAATCTCCAGCGCTCAGGGCTTGCTTGCAATCCGAAGCTCAGAACCGATTCAAGATATTCGGTGATCAACTTCACAAAAACGGAAATAGGCCAGAGTAAAATGAATTAAGGGCAGTCCGCTGATATTGTGTGTATTTGGGGATGTCTGTGAAACTGGTAACGAGGAAGCTGCACGTACGGGGATGAATATTTTGCATTTTATATGATATTATTATATTCCTAAGTAATACAACAAAAGCGTATCGGTGTTTATCGAAATAGAAATTCCTTCGTTTTTGAGAAACAAATTATGTTGCTTGGCAATTGTGTTTCAGCCTAAAGGCTGAAACACAATGGAAGTTTTATGTTTTTAGTTTCAATTTTCATAATTTTGGATATTTTTTAACGCGAATTGATCATTGCCATTATATTTCTGACCACACCTCGTAAATAATCTTGTTGGGAAAATTCAAGCTTCATTTTTCCATTCCAATCCCAAAACTTAAAACTTATTACATAAACCTTCCATTGTGTCTACGGCTTATAGCAACATAATTCGAAAACGAAAAGAAATTTACGATAATCTCCGTTAACACGAGTTGTATTTGTTAAGATTATTTCATGAATAAAATCGAAACCATTTGAACTACTATGGCTAGTGACTTTAATTATTTGTTGTTCTCCGATTCCGGAACTTGCCAACTGACTGACAGCTGTAGATCTATATACATATCCAGTAGCCAATCAAGAGCCGAACTACAAATTCGAAAACAGGATGTTTAAATTATCAACACAAAAATTTCAACCAATCAAAATACGCTAATTTGGCTTAAGTGGAATAATCGGATTCACTCCTCAAGGAGAATTCTGTGGAGTTTGGAAATTATCGATATGGCTTTCAGTCAAAGTTCCTAAATGTTTGGTATGTTTGACTTCCTCGGCAGAAGTGCCCAGGGGCACAACAATATCGGCCTACTAGTGTTCGACATACAGGATTTCAAAGATGGAAAGTGAATCTTTCTGCCCAGAATTTTTATCAATTTCGAGAATTGACAAAATGCCTATTCATTCTGTGAATATAATGGGTCAAAGAATAGTAGAATTTCTTTCTTAATAACAATAAATGAAAAAACCAACGTAAAATCAATAAAATAGAAAATTGATCATTTATCAGAATAACATTCTATTAGACTTAAATATAGCGGAATTAAATGTATAGAACTGATTTATAATTCGAAAAAAAAAATTCATCTAATGCTTTTTTATGAGAACCGATAAAGCATCATACGCGAAAACGGTAAGAATTATTTTTCATAGATCTGAATTAGTTAAGAAACGAAAGTAACTGAAATGATGAAACTACGTAATCGCAAATCTCAATAACCTAAGCTATTCATATAATAAAACCGTCAAACTAAAAAACTAACGAAACATAATTTCATCGAAACAAATTATCTGAAAAAAATATAGTATCGTGAAATTTATGGAAACGTAATGTGTATGAAATAAAATAATCAGAATCGAAATCCAGCAGAAATATTAGCGAATAATACACCAGTCTAGTAGAAACTTGCTCTATTAGCTCTTAGATGGCGCTAACTTCTAGTTGAACAAATGGAATCGTCTGATTCGGACTCATATTGATCTTTCATTTGTTTGTTCCTTCCTCGATTTATTCGAGAATTCAATTGCTGGGAGCTTATTTTCGAAAATATCGAAGAAAATAGCCAACGTTATTGAACTGAATTTCACTGAACTCATAATCCCATCATGCTACGATCAAGCTTAGTAATATGTCACATCTCAATTATTACCCATATATCGGCAAATACTACCTACTGTTTTACCTACCATAAGGACGCTTTCGGAGGATGTAGCATGTCATCCACGAATCATATTATTTTCGTGATACCTAATACTGGTGATGAAATTTTATGTGAGCCTTAGCATTTTAGTAATATCAGGTGGTGAGACAGAAATGAGAAGGAATTTAATAGGGACACGAGAATTTATTTGAGTATATTAACCGCACGCTACGCCATCTCTGAGAGAATAGATCAACCGGCGTTTAGCTACGGTATAACCTCTCTAATTTCTGAAAATTTTCAACATGTCAAAGACAACATGTCAAAGATATATCAAACATTCTTCAATGTTGGGAACGTCGTATAGTCATTTGATGTACACAAGGTGATTAACAGGAAACAGTCAAAGTTTCTTGGAAAATGCGGATTTTCAAACTTAGTTCATTGAATAAATGTCCACAAAACGTAGATATTTACTATTGCGGACTTTCTTGGAGAAATTGGTCTAATACCTTCACCATTCATTTCGTAGAAACCTCACATTTCACAGAAATCACATGAAATATGTCTCCATATAAATTGAATTAGCTTTTCAAATAATGGAGAATCATTCTCAACCCTGAGAGAGTTATTGCTTCTGAAACATTTCAATTTTCTCTAGTGGAAACAGGGCATTCGAAAGAAAGACCTTATATCTACCATGTATAGGTACCGAGTAATTAAAATTTGAGCGGAATACATTTATACTGAGAGAACTGCAGAAATGTATTTTTAACTATACCCAAAAAGAATACAACCACCAAGAACATTATTCAATGAATAACAATAACTAACCTAAAATAAATGATGGAATTGAGACTGAGACTACTGATTAAGATCATAGAAAACAGTTCTATTGCTTTTATACATTATAAGTTTTTATGACAATTGTTTGGATGTTGAAATACAATGAATGTCTTTAACGAAGTTGATGTAGTACCTGGAGTCAGTAGCTGAAACGTTCGATAGGATAATAGCGTTGCAGAGTTGAAAAGGTTATACTGTAGAAATTTGCCCGTTGGTGAACTAAAGAAAGACTTGGTGAAAAGGTAAGTTTGTGACTTTCGAATACGTTTTTATACTTGTGTATTGGAATCACTCACGAGAGTGTTGAACTAATTAAGTACTTAGATTGTATTGAGGATGAACATACTGAAAACTCGAAAAAATCATTGTATCAGGGTAGAACTGATAATTACTTTGAACTTTTTCACGTAATACATTATTCAAATATTGTTTTTGTTACAGAGCTGCATAGCCAGTGGAAATAAAAACAATAGTTGGAATTGATGGTGGTATCTGATACAAACAAAAACTTATTCTGGCAGCATCTCCCTACCTTTGATCCACTCTTGTATGGTAGATCAACAATTAGATTCCTCGGCACAGCATGATTCATCAGATTCTAAAGATTTCCTGGATCCATATGTAGATACTGGATAAAATGTCATCATTCCAATTGGTTGAAAAATATATATTTTATAAGAGAGCTTCCTTTTTAAATTTGTCACACTATATAGAACTTCATACACATCACTTGATGGTGGTTTAAAAACGTACAAATACAAGAATGTGAATAAAAAAATTAGCAGACAAAGAATGCATGTTTATTATCGTTATACAACTATTTCTTTTTGAATACATGTCCAAATTAATGTTTCCCTTCTTAAAATCTTTGGGGAACCATCGGCTCCCGTAAATTCACTTACCAAGAAATGACAGACACTGAGAAGAATTTTCTGAATAGTTTTCTGCATAATCTAAACTATTTCATAGCACCAACACACCTCTCTAATGAATTCTAGCAGATGCTTGTTAATTGAACTTCCTCTGCATCAGTCATCTGTGGTCTGCCTTTGAGAAAAGGGGGCATATATGAACATCAATACACTTTTGATTACATATATCCTGTACATTGAATCATCCATCAACCATAATGATGATACCTGCATATTCAAGTTTATCAAACAATCCACTTTTAATAAATATCTCTATATCACTGATGGATCCTTCAAAGGCTTCATACACAATAAAGCAGATACCTCCTGTAGGTATAATTGCCGAGATGAACTTAAAAGTTGAAGAATGTTCATTGTAACAAGGGTACATATTTCCTTGCTCACGATAATCTTGAGTTTTTTTCGTATTTACTTTAAAACCATTTAATATTTCACAATTCTTGAATATTTTACAACCTTAGGTTGTGGATTTTTTAAATTCTCTCTTTGGAAGGAAAACTATCCAAATGTTTGAAGTAGTGAAAAAAATGTGGGATCCAAGTTGTAATTTTAGATACCATACCTTGACTCATATTGAAGCGGTATGCTAAGTTTTACTCTAGAAATCCACATCTGAGGCTTATTATTTAGACAAATCAACAGTTGGTCTTTTGGTAAAGACACTACCATTTTATTGTCTTTTCCACACCATACTTTCAAACATTTATCCAAAAATTCCTCACAGAACTTCAAACTGCTGCAAAAAGTCCAGTATATGCAATTTCCACTTTATTACCAGTTTGTATACTTTTTTCTATATTATGAGAAACATTCCAATGCACATGGTTCATCTTGAATTTCAAAATTGGCAAACACATCTGCTTGGACTTTGTTTGCCTCAAAACATTCTCTCCTATAATATCGCTGTTGCCTCGACCTCATGTACCTGGACATTTTCACCAAATGACTTTTATTCGCTCCTGATGACATTTTCACTTCTCAGGTATTTCGAACATGATGGTTCGAAAGTTTCATTGGTGTTAATGGCTGTCTTCTTCTCTTCAGAGAGATAATAGAATAATTCATCAAAATAAATCAGTGACTTTTGAAATAGGATACGGATTTTCTACAGTTGGTCCATTTCCTCCTAAAATGAAGGATATAAATATATGTACTAGGTACTTATTATTTATATTATATTCTCATTCATTCCGAAATTTTGCCTCCTACCGGATGAAAACCATCGCTTGCATTTTGGCAAATCAGTCTACGGCTTTGGAAATTGAATGAAGAACATACCATCTTTAGGATATCTGCTGTCTGACGAACACAATCCATGTGAAGTTTCACCATTTTGACAAAAATGAAAATTATAACTGGACTTAACGATGCTTAACTGAATGAGATGAGATTGTCCACTCTCATTATAGTTGCTCATTAATCTCGTATCACTCGTATCCAATAAAAATCTATCAAAGTAATCATAATATCAAATACACAAACAAAGTGCTAAACAAACACTTCTGCTATGATCAAATCTGTAAAACTTTCAACTTTTTTACTTTTGTCAGTGTTGTTAAGTTAATACTCCGTCCATTTATGTACGGAAATCATTCCATTCACCAGCAATAATTTTTGTAATTATTTTTCACATGAACTATTGATATTTCTTATGTTATTTGATGATTCCATCGATTTCATGATTATTTGGCATGTCAAACATCGTGAAAATATGTTAAATATCGTCCAAAATATCATGACTATTGGCATCAATGTATAATAAAAATGAGAAAATTCTGAATATATAACTACTTTTGAATAGTTTATATGGGTATAATCATGGGTTGTTCGGGTTGTTTTTTATTGTATTTATATTCCTATACATATTGTTCATGGTGTGGAATTCGAAAATTTCTGGATATCTGCATATTCATAATATAATTTAAAATTCAGTGCTTGCATGTTTACATGTTATGCTTATGAGAATTATATTCCCGCCATTTGAATGTCCTTACCATCTAGTGGCAATTTTTTGTATTTCCGAGTAGTATTAAGCCCAATTGAACAAGCTTACCCTAAATGCGATAAAAACTACATCTCGAAAATCTGAATGTTATGCAAAAATGAATTTTGAAAATCATTTCAGCAAAACCCCGAGATTATCCCACCGATTATCTATACATTGAAGCCCAAATATATGACATGAGGCAGTTTTACAGCTTGAATATTCTAACGAGTGTATAGAAAACAAAATCTTCTTTGTATACCATCTCATACCTATGAAACAAGGCAAAAAGAATTAAAGTATTGCTCTATACGATGTGAGAAAACCATTGTGCAACGTAGTTGTGTTTACTTGAGTAGCAAACTCTATGATGAGTTTCCAAGCAGCATAAGAGACAGTAGAACCTATAATAAATTCAAAAATGAAACAAAGAAATGGATACTAAATGAAGAGCGTCATTTCTTTCACAAAATAATAAATAACTATTAATTTCATAACTCTCCTCACAAGACGCCAATATATCCACATTATAAAATGTTAAACATTATATATTCAACTCTTAAAATTTCATTATATTCATTGATTTTATTGTATTTTCCACTAATCCTATAATCAAATCATATTGTACTATTATTGAAAATTTATGATAAGCTCTTAGTAATTGTAATGAATTATATATTTTATTGTTACATTGTCCTGTCTATCAATTTCACTGTGTTTTTAAATTATTTCTCTTGTATTCCAATTTTACAACATATATTTTATTATATAACTCATATTTTATGATCCCCCCTATAACACGTACAAGCTGAAAACTTCAGTTTCTCTGGTCTCTCCGTTTATTCACAAAAATCATCTAAAAATATTGTATTATATTTCAGATGAATAAACATTATTATTATTATTCTGCCGTCCTAAGCAAAAATGCGGTATCTGCTATCTGTTCTTTGCTTAGAATTCTATAGATCCGACCTTTTTACGTAGCAAATTCTTAAACTTTCGTACATACGACAAAATAATGAGTTAACTTTTGCCATTTGAATCGAGTATACTTCACTTCTGTTTGTTAAAAGGCAACATTTATATATTTTTAAACCTATGGAATCCAATATCTCAATATTCATATTTTTGGAGATACGGCACTTTTGCTTAGGACGGCAGTATTATTATTATTATTATCTACAAAGGATAGTTCAAGCATTTTCAGATCAATCTCATTCCAATTTTTGAATAGACAGTAGAAGTACTTACTCCTTGGCGGGCACGATCCCCAGATCAGTGGAACACATTTTTTCTGTCGTAAATATTGGTTATGGTGGAAATAGAGCTAAATCAGCCCTTTACGACCCTTAATAACACTGCCAAATTACCGGACCTATGTTTATATAAACTTTTCTTCTTAAAATCACTCAAAGAATCACCTCTGCAAGTTTGGCCATGTACTTACATAACACCCTCTATAATCTTGATTTTACAGATAGTTACTTAATAATCTACCAAAAAAATTGTAGGTCTTTTGAATAGGGTTGTTGTTGCACTAAATGAAATGTGTGAAAGTAAATTCAGCCATTTTGAAAAATGGGAAAGTACCTATGAATTAATTATTGATTTTCTTGGATTCCTAGACAAAAACATAAAACTTGGTACCAAGATATAGTATTTAGGTTGAATGGTTTCTAGAAGTACAAATATTCAAATATTTTCATTCGCCATTTTCCAAACTTTCAGAAAAGAGTGATCACCTGTCAAAATATTATCTATACTACTGCAATATGAAATATAACTCGGTGCGTTGCTAGATAGGTTTCAGGGTGAGCAAAATTGTCATTCTGTACATTTTAAATTTTTTATTTACTTTTTCCTTGAGGAAATCAAACAATTCTATTCCGTCCATTACGTCTAACGAACATCAATTCACATATTTCAGAGATTTCAATTTCCTAGCCTTCACTCACGAAATCACCGAGCATTCTTTATCTCGATGAGTGGAAACAGTCTTCGGAGTTTTGTCGGTAGCGAATTTGATGGCGCCGCAGTTCTGCAGTCTCACAAAAACTATCAACAAATAGATTTGACTCTAACGAGTGGCGCCAGACTGGCGGTCCCGATATTTCCTCCTGCGAATCTTTATATCTCTTTCAAAACCCTGACTCAAGTTTGCGTTCAATGGTTTCGGGTTACTGCAGAAATATTTTAGTGGAACTTATATTTTTGTCGTAACTGTGAGGTATTTTATTTGACAGTATTGACGACAATATACAAGACAAGCTCACCATATAATAAAGAATAAATATAGAATTCTCAGAGAGGAGGAAAAAATCGAATGAAGAGCAAAGTTCGTCAATATTTTTCTAAATGAATTACTGAAAATTTAATTCCATGAACCATTAGAATAATTCCATTATCCTTTCATTGTATCGGTCCTGATTTTCCCATAAATTCATCATTTACTGTTCTATAAGTAGTCCTACGTGGTTAAATTGGGAATTGAAATCAAATATGCAGCGAGGGTACATCTGGTTGACGTTTTCTGTTAAAACATTTTCCGATATCCATTGAATTGATTTGATGGGGTCCAGCGCTGACCAAAATGAAATCGTGCATTTTCCGGACAAGATTTCATTTGATTAGTTTGTCACACAGTGGGATATTCGAATTATCGAAACTGGATGAAAGGGTATCCGCTTTTATAATTGAAAAAATGTACAGGGTTATATCTGACAATCAGCCTTCATTCCTTGATGATAGAATTCCATAAGAGTCTTAATGAGGTCTTTCGAAAAATGTCTAAAGATGAGTACAGAATTTGAACGAAATGAAGATGACTTATAACCCAAAAAAATTATTTATTTACTCAGAATGATGTATTCTTATAAGTAAATTTCCCACTGGAGTGAATGGAATACACCTCATCCCACTCCTAAAAGGACTAGAATTGATAATTCTTCATTTGTATAGAACATTCAAGGCTTTTATAGCTTCATAATACATGCCTCCCGAGTGGCACAAAGAAAAAGTAATTTATATACCCAATATAGTTCTCTACTCTGTGCCCAAGGCACATAACAAGTAACATAGCAACTTCTACCACTGTGTATCTGCTCAGATATGAAGAATAGAAGCAAATCCTGACGGGGCAAGTTGCATATGCACATAACACCTCCTTCCATGACATAACCGAATAGTTTCAGAAAATGTTACTTAACCCCACTTCCACTTGACCCTTCAATTGCATAAATATCAAAATTTCACTTCTTCATTTTCTAACTTTTGCTAAGTGATAATTTTTTCATATGACCGATTGTGGGGGGACAATTCCAGTGAAACTTTAAAAACGTCTCCGAAACGCAATGAGACGAAAATCATAACCAAATAGCCATCTGTTCTTACTCCATCACACTATCATCTGAATATCATGAAAGTATTACATTGTGTATTACTTGTGCCTGGCAGGAATGTAAAATATCTACGTTAAATACAAATGAATGAATTATCCTATATTGATATGATCACTAAGTGAAATTGAATAAAAATATTTTCACCATATTCGATACGGAATGAGACTGAAAATATTATAATTCAACAATTTTCAAGTCTCTATAACTGATACTTTTTGGTAAATTTACAATTCAATTTTCAATTTGTCAAAATTGATGATAGATAGATAGATAATTTTAT
Organism: Chrysolina americana; assembly: GCA_958502065.1. Taxonomy (NCBI): domain Eukaryota; kingdom Metazoa; phylum Arthropoda; class Insecta; order Coleoptera; family Chrysomelidae; genus Chrysolina; species Chrysolina americana. The sequence goes on from OY293415.1 coordinate 15,494,946, forward strand.
TGACCCAATGTTACATTTCAGGGTAAATGCTATAATTTAATATAAATAGGTACATAATTATATTACCTAATTACTGGAGAAGTTGTGGTGTGCCTGATTGGTAGATTTGAGTAGCAAGTAAGGTTTTTAAAATCAACTAAATTACCTATATCATTTTCAAAATTGACAGTTTCATATCAGTAAGCACAAAAAATCATATATATATTTTTTAAGTAAAATTAATTATATTATTTTACATGAAGATACTTATCCTTAATTGACAGATTTAGATTATGTAAAGAGAATAACATTAAAATAATATAAGTAAAATAATATTATACACAGTAACTACCTAAATATACAATATACATTTTGAGTTGATTTATTTGATGATTAAGAGGTCCAGAACAGGGGTTTTCGAGTGTATAATTATTTTTTTCCCCGTTTTATTGACTCGATATTTCCTATGTTATCAAGTATGAATTTTTTCGTTTTGTCGCAAAATACATTTCAGGTCTTGGGGTGGATAATTGTAAATTTTTGGGCCTGTTGTATTAATGAATTTTTGGGATGAAGTTGTTTTTGTTTGGGGTGTTTTTATGTTGACTCTTTTTCTTGTGTTGTAATCTGGTTATTTGAATTTTTCTCAATTTTATTTTTGAACATGTATTTGGAGACGTTAAAAACAGAGTTCGTGTAGGTTCATGAGTCTTTTGTCTGAGAAGAGCTGTGTTGAGAATCTTTTTCGTTTTGATAGTAGAATTTTCAAGATCCATTTTTGTGTCAGTATAAGTGTTTTCAGTTCATTTTGATAAGTACCACCCCATATGATAATACCGTAAGACGAAATAGATCCAACCAGCGATTTGTATGCTATTACAAGAATATGGACTGGAAGAAACCTTGTTAGTTCATGAAATGTGTAGATCAGTTTAACCAGTTTTTTTGTTAAATAATCAGAGTGGCTATCCCAATTCAGTGTATTGTTAATCATTAGGCCAAGATATTCAATATTTTCAGTTTTTTCTATTGTTCTATGACATGTACATAGATTTAGTTTGCAGTATGGTGAAGTCAGGTCGATTCAGGATACTATTTGAGAAGGTCATGAATTTGGTTTTTTGGAAGTTTAAGCCAAGCAGATAATTGTCTAGGCAGCATTTGATTTCTCTGTCTGTTTTTTTGTTGTTTCCAAAGTTTGGTTTGTGAAGAGTAGCACAGTATAATCGACGTATGATACAATATCTCCCGAAATATAAAGACTCAGCATGATATTTATATACAGAAGGAATAGCTGGGGACCAACAACTGTTCCTTGAGGGATACCACTTTTTGTTTCTTGTATTTCACTAAAATATTGATTTATTTTGACTCTTTGTGTGCGGTTGGTCAAATAGTCTTTGAAAAGCTCGAACACAATCCTGCGGATACCGTAATATTCAAGTTTTGGCAAATATTCCATGAGATATACTATCGAAAGCCATTGCCAAATCTATAAATATTCCTATAACTTTTTTGTTGTCTTCTAGATTTTCATGTATTTTTCTGGTGAAATGAAATAAAGCATCCTCTGTAGAAAATTTTTCTCTGAAGCCAAATTGGCGGGTTGATATTATATTAATTTTAGTTAGGTATTTATTTAATTTGGAGACTATGCATTTTTCTAGAATTTTAGCAATTACCGATATGATTGAGATTGGTCTATAATTTTTAAAAAATAGTCGAGGTCACCAAAGTATTTTGCGCATGAGATGCAAACAAAATTTTTTCTACAAACGTCAAAAATATTGTTCTAAAATAAGTAATATGCTTAGCTTAATATGAAAAATAGTATTGAACTGGCTTAAACTGTTTTTCCAAATCAAGTAATTACGTAACTACGGAAATAAAAATATGAAAATCCCATATAGTTTACATGCAGTGTGCGAAATAAGTATTTCGCACACTACTTCGCGAACAGTGTCGTAACGAAGGAAAATTAAAAAAAGGGTCACTTCGCATATTGTTTTCATTGCGCGAACCTTGTCATTTTTTAACGTTTGTAGAAAATAGTTATTTGTTTTACTAGGCATAAAAGCACAAGATTTAATGCCGCGGCTGGTGTTTCATAGACGAGCGTAGCGATGCTATGAAACCAGCCAAGGCATTAAATCTGCTTTTCTGCCATGTGAAACATAATTTTTTCTTCAAATTTGTTCCAATTCCTCGCAAAACCGACGTTTTTATATTTAAATTGCGTTTCATTATCAATATCCAAATAACTAAATTATTTCATCAAAGGTAACTGGGCCCTGCGTTACTAGTTTACCGCTGATGACGTTTGTTGAATTTGTTTGTTTACTGTTTACTTTGTCATTGTCAATTTTAATAACCAGTTTGATTTAAATTATTACTTGGAAGGTTGCCTAGCAACGAACTTTTTCTGCCTAGGCTGTAAAAGTGGACTTTTTCTGCCTAGGCAGTAAAAGTGGACTTTTTCTGCCTAGGCATTAAAAGTACAACTTCTAAGCCTGCCAAGTGTCATTAAAAGGCCGCTTTTAATGTCATTTGGAGAAAAATGGTATTTATTAGGTGTGCTAGTGTTGTAACTATGCTTGCTCTGATTTCTTTGATAAATAATTGGTCCGAACCAATTTTTTAGTCTTTGGATTTTTTCTGAAACTTCTTTCTTCCAATGTTACAGGATCTAGGTAGGTACATGGAGTGTAATTGATTGTTTTCTATAGATAGAGTATCTGTGAAATCCGAATGTTCGTAATTTTTTATGAAATTTTACATTTTCATCCCAAATGTTGAAAATGTAAATTGAAGATATTGGAAACTTCGTTTTGATCATTAGACAATTCAAAATTTTCTGAGGTTATGTTTACCGTATTTCTTATCATTTTCCAAATGGTTTTTGTATCATTTTTGGTATTGATTAATTTAGTAACTTTCATTTGTTTTTGTTAATAGTTTTTTAAGATGATTTCGATATTGTTTATATTCATTCCAGTTTTCTGGGTTACTTTCTTTAATGAATATTTTTTTAGTTTTTCTCTCTTTGATTGACGTGATTAGTCCCTGTGTGATCCAAGGATTCATTTGTTTGTGAATATGCATATTCCTATAATGTGTGCATCTCATTATAGCAGAGGATAATTTAATTTGAAATGATTCTTAGGCTCTATTTACATTTTGTTCGGCATAGACTTCCTTCCACGTTTCTTGTTGCAAAATTTTATTGAGTTCGTCATAGTTTTACATGGGTTCTGTATATTTTGAGTGGGATGAAAAATCTTATAGTTGGGAAATGTTACTTTCGGTCTATACCGACATTTCAACTCACTCTTGGTGTTGCAGGTCTGAAATATTTCTGATTAAATTTTATTCATAAAGTTTTTATGATGGTACCTACTTGCGATGGTCTGTTTTTCCGAAGATATTATTTTTTAGCAATCACTTGACAACACCGCTAAATTGAAAAAATCACCTTATGTAGAAAAATTCGCACAGATCGACTGTGAAAAAATAACAGGATGCCCATTAAAAAATTAATGCTTCGTGTTGCCCCAAATTCAAGAAACACTCTATATTTCAATTATTTTTATAATAAGCTACAAAGTCAACCATATAACTTTTATCTGAAACATTATTTCATAATCCTCATGATAGACGAGCTACTGTACTTGTTGTTATTGTTTCAAATTATTTTTTTTTCGTTAACCAGCTGTCGTCCTTCTATGAATGACTGCCCTTAGAAGTCGAAACTTGATGATGATTTGTCTTACATTTCAACGTGCGATCCCTAGCACTTTATCAGGCCATCAGAAAAATATACTGCAGTCGCTGGGCTATGAACCACGACCGGCAGCCAGAATGATTGAAAAACCACTCGGCCACCCTGTATATACATATCATCAACACCCCTCATCCGTGACCTTCAAATTTATCCTAAATGAGTAATAAAGAATTTAATAGGCCCGATAATACACGTCCAAACTTGTCATTAGATCCAGTACAGTTGACTCTCATCAACGTCAATCATGCAGACTTTCCTCAGTGATGGGGTCAATGGAAATATTGAAATTAATTTGCTATCGAGTCTCGTGTGAAATATTATTCGAATACTGTGAGGTTTTAGTTTCGAAACGAACCTAGAGGATCTTCAGTTGTTTCGTAATATGTCATATTCGATGAAGAGGGCAGAGTAATCGTCATCCATCAAGCGGGCAGTGATTAATTGGGCATATCCATGGTGTGGAGAGGTGAAACAATAGTAGAGCGGACGATGCGATGAATTACATCGCCCTCAATTCCTCCCCCATGTGGTTTGTTACCCCGGGTTGCACGCGACCGGGCACACTCCAAACAAAAGCGTGCAGTCAGGTTCAAAAAGAGAAACGTTTTTATGAATAGTGGAAACATTGAAGTGCTAATCACTGATGAGGCCAACACGGAGCATTACAAAAAATTCCGCTGGAAGGATATCTATGAAAATCCGTAACCAATCGCGAATTCACCTTGCAATATAGGTTTTCGATCACTGGCGATGGTTTGAGTTTATAATAATAATAATAATAATATGCCTTTATTCATCATCTAAAATGTAACACCAATAAAAGTTTAACAGGGATGATGAATGGGCGGGGTTCAGCTATTGAAGCTGTTTTTAAACCCAACCTTGGACGTACACACCTAATTCTACAATAAAATATAAAATATATATAAATGATATACAATATAGACATACATATAATAGAATAAAATTGATTTAAAGATTGTAAATATTTAAAATTTGATCCACCTTGTACATGTGCCAAAAACCATTGAAAGCGATATGGCAATAAAAAACATCATTGCCTTGTTCAAAAAATGAAGTAGCTGTGGGTTTCCGAGCTTTGTGTTCGATATGCTTGTTTCAGTTTAGCTTGGAGTTCAAGATGACTCCAAGATATTTGACTGAGCTTTCGTATTGTAGGAACTTCCCATTTAGTTGGACATTTGGGAGGTCTCCTGGTTTGCTCTTTCTGCAAGCAAGCAAATTTGATGCGAGTTGCGTAGATATCAGTTCGGACGGCTGGTGCTCGCTTGGAGTTTGCACCGACCACCCAAGAAGGTGATAAAAAAATTGGATGGTTGAAAGGAGAATTGAATTATCTTTTCATCGATGTGACACATGACCCCCCCTGCCATTTAAAAATTTTGATGTGCCTCCCCGTGCCATCTATCGAGCAAAAGTTATTCTGAAACCAGCAGGTACGATGGCTGCTCACATTGCTGACGAGCAGAAGAGAAAGAAGCAACACTTTGTAAAACCACGGCAGTAGATGACAATTGGAACGGCAAAAAGATCCAGTGAGACCAAGAGAGAGATCCTGTCCTCGGTTGAGTTATCGACCGGAAAAAAAGTATCCAAACACCATCATGGCAGGAAATAGCAAGTTATTCGTCCGATGTTGAAGTTGAATCCTACTGGACTCCCTTACCCTGAATAATGAGGTCCTGAAGCGTTTGGGAGTCTGAAGATGGTGAGGAAGACAGGCGTCAGACAGTAGTACCCAGTTACAGAAGACAGGAAATGCTCCTAGAAATCCATGATGGGGTCCCCTAAGTATATCTGGGAGTGACGAAGACCCTCCTGAAACTGAGGCAACGGTTTCACTGGGCCGATTGCGAAGCTGACGTCAAGGACTGATGCAGAAAGGATTCTGTATGCGTTGCCAGCAATGGACCTCGAACACGACATAAGGCCCGATGCGACAGTACAACGTAGGCAGTCCGTTTGCTAGGATCGCCATTGATATCGCTGGACTGTTTCCAAAATCTGGCCATGGGAATAAGTACATCCTTGTGGCGATGGACTACTTCAGCAAGTGGCTCAATGCCTACGCTGCCTAACCAGGAACCCTTAGCCGTTGCCGACATATAAAAGAGTGGATATGTTGATTCGGTGTTCCGTTAGAGCTGCATTCTGGTAGAAATTCCAACTTGTTCCACGGCTCTGCATCCACAGTGCGATGGACTGGTAGAGAGGATGGACAAGATGATAAACCGCCATTTGTCCAGAGTAGTCTCTGACCACCATTACCTTCATTTATTCCTGATGGCCTGTCGTTCTGCAGTACACGAATGAAAAGGCCAAACCCCTGCTAGTTTTATTATGGGTTAAAAGCTGCAATTTTCCTGTGACCTGAAGTTTGGGACGCCATCAGGTCAAGACACTGCGCTAGAGGTCGTATCTGTCCATACCATAGTGAGCTCTAAAGTTTTTTGTCTTCACTGACGCTGCCCGTAGCACATGGAGCACATAGTACACACGACGCCGAAAGCTGGCGCCTGAGGCAACCCGTAACCTGGACTTGACACCAAAGTGACATATAAGGCGAAAGAGTGTTACACGTAAATGGCATCAATATTTATCATGATTTGTATTTCTGAGAATATATGATTTTTTTTCCGGTTTTCACTCTACAGTTCGCTGAGCGTCACAATAGTTATTCTGGTATCTCCTCGAAATATATCCAAAACGTGCCGTCAAGAGTTTTTATGTTGCATGGATAGTTGAGGGAGAACTTGAAAGTTGTATCTCAATTCATGGTCAGTGTGGAAAAGAATCATCAAGGGCGGCGTCTTATATATCTGAGGAAGACAATTATTTGTCAGTCAGTTTCTGGGTGCCAAACGTCCGAGTTCCATCCCAACCAGAAATGAAACCTTTGCGATTGATACTGCCAAAATAAAATCCGTTTTCCAAAGTTCTATATTTCTAAAACTGATCGTTTGCGATTGTAGAAAATTCTATCTAGCACATCAGAACAACAATATTTTCCGTACAAAATGTGCAGGTTCCTCTTTTGAATACCTCCAATGTAGGTATTTTTACTTTTCTCGCACCCTTCGCAGTGTGTGTAACTTGTTTGTGAATTCAAAAACGTACACCGTTAGCTGCCGCGAGTTATGTATTTTTCACATTTCGAACTGTTTAAATAGTTAAATCCACATTGTTACATCAGAATGGTAGGTTATTTTATTCTATTATGCAAACAGGAAGGTGAAATTTGAATATTTGTTTTCAGTTTTCTCTTTGTCGAATGGTTTACAAAAGATATTCATTGTGCAGAACTATTTGATTTCAAACATGTTGAATAGAATTTTGTGTTATTTCATGAAGCAAAATTCAAGTTTTTTTTATGTTCTGGTGTTGGAAAAGCGACTGGGACTGTGAATGAAACGATATGATTGAGGCAGCAGTGCGTGCAGCCGATTAACTCGACACTGACGGGGTGATCCACGATGGATGATGGACGATGGACGATGGACGATGGACGATGGACGATGGACGATGAACGATGGACGATGGACGATGGACGATGGACGATGGACGATGGACGATGGACGATGGACGATGGACGATGGACGATGGACGATGGACGATGGACGATGGACGATGGACGATGGACGATGGACGATGGACGATGGACGATGGACGATGGACGATGGACGATGGACGATGGACGATGGAAGATGGACGATGGACGATGGACGATGGACGATGGACGATGGACGATGGACGATGGACGATGGACGATGGACGATGGACGATGGACGATGGACGATGGACGATGGACGATGGACGATGGACGATGGACGATGGACGATGGACGATGGACGATGGACGATGGACGATGGACGATGGACGATGGACGATGGACGATGGACGATGGACGATGGACGATGGACGATGGACGATGGACGATGGACGATGGACGATGGACGATGGACGATGGACGATGGACGATGGACGATGGACGATGGACGATGGACGATGGACGATGGACGATGGACGATGGACGATGGACGATGGACGATGGACGATGGACGATGGACGATGGACGATGGACGATGGACGATGGACGATGGACGATGGACGATGGACGATGGACGATGGACGATGGACGATGGACGATGGACGATGGACGATGGACGATGGACGATGGACGATGGACGATGGACGATGGACAATGGATGATGGACGATGCTTTTAATCGGTATACGTGATTTTTCTATTTCATGGTAGAGTATGTTGTATAAACACCATGGTGTAGCAAGGACTAGTCGGCAAAACAAACAAGAATAATATAATTTCTGAATACCTCCTGTTTGATATTTGGCACAAGATTTGTCCTAAGATTCACAAGCACAAGGTACCATGGTCATTATGTAAAATTATTTTTTTTGTATGTTATCGTTGAGACACACTTCAAAACTGTTCGGGTTGATTTCGAAGTGTTAACGTGGTTTTCTTTGATAACTATATCCAAACGTTTTGACTGCAACTGCGGCAGTTGATACGTCGAAAAGAGACTTCGTGCACGCCACTGAAGATAACTATCAAGTTTTCAATGTTCTATGACAAATGATATCAAAAATTCTTTCGGTCTTGCACTGATGTTTTCTCGACCTGACATCTTATTAGTAGGTAGAGAGGGGAGCATCAGTCCGGCGCAATGTGAAGGAAATGTGCTAATCAAGTCCTCGTTAATTCTCGTCCTAATTTGAATTGCATACTGTGAGTATTAGCATGCGAGAGACGGCTGTCATCGATCTGTAACTAATCCTGTCCCCCGTTTCCTCGACCCAGTGTGTCTCGTTTCGCTTTGATGTAAGTTAGACCAGGAATTCGTTGCAATTTTTATTCAAGAAGCAATGTATTGTTTTGAAACAACATTTTGAAGTTATAGTTCCAACTGAAAATTTGCAGATTTATTGAACATTCCCCATTATATCTCATAGTAAAAAATGTTCATGAAGAAACAACAACTCCATGAAAATCTGAGGAATAGCTGTAAATTAATTCTTTGCTAAGATATTATGGATGTATGCACCAGCAAGTATAAAAATAAGAAAGATAAATAAATAATATAATATTGAAAACAAATAATTTCAACTAAACCACAAAGTGGAAAGTATGAGTTTACTTTGTGAGAATGTATGAGGTGGGTATTTTCGGATTTGTTCAAAATTAGTTGTTTTCGTTGAATTGATACACTACAGTATTACCAGTCTCCACATTTTATACATAGAAAAACTGGCCGGAAAATTGAAGTGAGATGAATTGAAACTTAAATTAAAATTCAGACAAGTTGTGATTTCGGATCAGATAATTAAAAATTCCATCAGCAAAGGTATAAATCAATTTATCTGCAAAGAATATTGGATTTTATAAAATAAGAATGGAGCCTCGATCACTGATAAAGTATTCAGAATTGTAAGATGGAGCTGAGAAATTATTGAGATATTTGTATTATTTTCGGAAGAACTGTTGCAAATATATTTTTCTTCTGTCAATCAAACACCAACACAATCTTCATCTTGTCATCAGAGGATTCAACAACCTCCTTGATCTGTAATCGAATAATTATTCACACATCTTGAAAGTTTGAGATATTTATGAAATATTGGATAGGATTTATATATTCGTATGTTCTACACAGAGTTACTTGAAGATATTCTCACAGTGCCTAGTTGGGAAGTACAAGGTAAAAAACATCTCCAATAACCAAAAATGCAAAAAGTAGAATACTTGTGCTAAAACGATTTTTAATGATGAATTGCCCTCCGATCAATTAACAGAACCTAGCTCACGCCTCAAACTTTGTTTGTAAGGGACATCTTCCCTCCCCGGCATTGTCGTTCATTGTTTTCAGAAATATTGAGGTTCAATAAAATAGAAATAATGGAAACCCAATATAGAATGTAAATCTGATTTTGGGAACATGCTATAATTGACATGTTTTTTCATAATTCACTCATTTAACACTATTCCAATTCGGTTTCCTTTTTTCGACAGTTACGGCACTACATCGCCTATGAACTGATATATTTTCATTTACAGCTTCAAATGATCTTTTATACTCTTCGAGCTGAAAAGGAGCCTGATTTGATTTGATTTTTTGATTAATTTGATTTAAACTCATATTTGTATTATAGTTTTTCATTTTTCTTCAGCTGAAAAGTGAATACACCACCGAAAATATCAGTAAGTCGCCCCGGAGCGCCACGGCAAATAATAATAATAGCCGTCCTCTACCCGCGCAGGCTATGCCTTTGGGTACACTCTACGAGTGTTTATGAGGAAGTATTATTATTATTATTATATTATTTCATTCATTGGTATAAAATAATAAATTTTCATCAATGATTGGCTTTCTCTAACAGTTGGATGAGCACACGGAGAGGGAAACTACAGTATATAACAGTATACCTGAAAACAGAGAACGGTTTAGTGGTAAGCATATATTTGATGTTATTCATCTAAATATCAGAAGCTTGAAAATAAATTTCGATGAATTACTCTTGTATTTGGAATCTTTTACTATTAACAACTTGGGCATTATTGTTCTCTCGGAATCATGGAGAGTGTAAGACATAAGTAACTTTGAATTACCAAACTTTGATATTGTATATAACGAATCCTACTTCAGTTAGAATGACGGAGTGGATGTTTATATAAAAAATGGGCTGGATTACATAACCGATATAAAGCATTTCAGTGAAACTAAAATCTTAGAATTTATGTATACTTTAGATGGCATGTCATTCATACTAACCACATGTTACCGTCCACCCTTTAAAAATTTAGAAATTTATCTGAGAGAATTAAAGAACTATTTCTCGCAACAAACCAGTGCCGATGTGGACATTTTCATCAATATTAATATCCAGGACACCACTGATAAACAGGTTAATGAATACATTTGTTTATGGCACATCAAGGATTTCTTTCTCATGTTGATAAACCGACTAGAGTGACGGAAACGTCCTCGACTTTGATTGATCATATCTTTGTGAAATTGTCAAATAAAAGTGATGAAAGAAAAATTTTTTTCAACTCTTCTGTCTTCACCATTAACTTGACTGATCATTATGTTGATATTATCTATCGAGCTTCCTAGTCAAAAAACTGAATACAAAAAAGAACATGAAAAAAGCACCTACATCAATTATTTCAAATTCGAAAAATATATTTCAAAAGAAAAATGGGATGATGTTTTAAAAACGGAAGATCCAAAGTTAGCCAATCTCAGTCTGCACGAGAGAGATTCTAAGGAAGGGTCCTAGAAACCAACCCATAACGATTCTCTCCGACAGTCAGGCGGCGATTAAAGCCCTGCGTTCATGCAGGTTCACTTCCGAACTGGTTTGGGAGGCACACCAAAACCTTAACGACGTGGGAGCACAGAATAGGGTAAAACTAGTCTGGGTACCAGGTCATAAGGGGATCCAGGGAAATAAGAACGCATATGTCCTAGCAAGAGCGGGAGCAGCAACAACTCTCATTGGACCAGAACCAGCCAGCGGAATCCCGTTTGGGGATATCAAGCAGGACACAAAGAAATGGGTTAAAAACCATCATTAATCTATCTGGGAGAGTGCCTCAGGCATTACTCACGGAAAAATGATGATGATGGGGCCAACCGACCGGCTATCAAGACACCTTCTTGAACTAAGCCGAGACTCCCTCAGGAAGGTGGTAGGACTGATGACAGGCCACTGCCATTTGAGAAAACACCTGCAACGGTTGGGGATACATCAAGAGTCCACACAATGCAGATTTTGTGAAGAAGAGGACGAAACAGCCTCCCACATAATGTTTGAGTGCGAAGCTCTGGCTCGCATGAGGGTGGACATCTTCGGATACCACGGTGCAGAAGATATCATCCCGCAGGAACACCTTGTGAGCAATCTCCTGGAGTTCATTAAAAGATCCGGAGTGCTCACGAGATAGACCTGACAGCGGGGTGCAGAAAGGTTCTATTCAAAACTACCTGCTTTTCAGCCGCTGGCTAGCCCCGCCATCTAATAATAATAATAATATCCTACAACATATTTATGAACAAAATATCAGAAACTACCGAATGATGTAGCAGAACAAACAAAAACTCAAAAAAATAACCAGAAAAAATTTAAACCATGGATGACTCAAGGTCTCCTTATTTCTATTAGGCATAGAGATCTACTGAAGAGTTAACTCAATGAATCTAAATCTCTCACTTCAAAAATAAACTATAAAACCTACCGAAATTACCTCAACTCACTTATGAAAGAATCCCGAAATGAATACTATATGAATAAAATAAAAGAGGCAGGAAAATATTAAAAAAAATAATTTGGCAGCAAATTAATGAGATAATAAACAAAAAAACTCACTCTGATAATAGCACCCAATATAATATAATTGATGAAAAAGAAAACAAAATTACAGATGACCTAAGTAAAGCTAATTACTTTAACTCATTTTTTGCTAATATTTTGGCTTGAACATGGCAAATACAATTGATAGAACAACTACTTTTATCTCTGAACAGCAAGGCAATATTCGAGAGTCCCTATTTTTCCATCCAGTAACACGCAATGAACTGATAACTCTAATATCTAGTTAAAAAAATAACACTTCTGATGGACAGAGGCCGGTTTATTTAATAAAAAAAGTCACCAATACTTTCTTGCTCCCCTATGTCATATATTCAACCAATGTTTTGTAGCTGGCATGATTCCAAATAATTTCAAAGAAACTATCACAACAACTATTTTCAAATCTGGAAACAAACTACAGACCTATTTCGGTTATAAATAACTTTGAGAAACTTTTTGAAAAGTGTATGAAAAACAGACTTGTAAATTTTTTGGAAAAACATCATATTCTACCACCACGCCAATATGGATTCATGGAAAATATGGCAACAGAAATCGCCATTTTTCACCTAGTTAATAACATTCTCAATAACGCTAATGAACAGAAGAAATGTCTAGCAGTGTTTCTAGACTTAGCCAAAGCATTCGACACTGTGAATCACGACATTTTGTTATAAGGCCGAACCTAAAGGGTCAAAATAAATAACACTTATAGGCAGACCCTACCAGTCACCATGGGTGTACCCCAGGGTACTGTCATGGGCCCAATCTTATTCCTGATATATATCAACAATATATACAGTTTGAAAAACATTGAAGGAGATATTGTTTTATTTGCTGATGACACAGCATTGATTTTCAGAGGTAACATATGGGACACTACCTATGCAAATGCACAAAACGGGTTGAACATTATATTTTCCTGGCTGAATTCTAGTCTCTTGAGTCTTAACATCGACAAAACAAAATTCTTGACGTTCTCATCAACAATCAGAGATCAACCACTAGAGACCAAAATTTTTTTCGATGTCCTTGGTCTCATATTCGACACTAAACAGACGAACCGAACTCTGTTACCGAGTTGGAACCCTTTTAGCAAAAAGCCCACGACAACGCTGCGTGGGAGTTTCCTACAGCTACATAAGAATAAGCCAATGCATGGGGTCTTCTTCAAGAACTTTGAAGACCTTGGCTTATCCAGAAACCTGACCTCCGCATTTATCAGATTAAGTGGGCTGAAGTCGGAAACCGAGATATTCATACTGGCCTGCCAACATAGTGACTTCAACATCCTCGTCAACCGTATCCGAGTGATGGATATACAGGTCCCTGAAACTAGATGCAGAGCGTGTCGTGGAGCAGCTGAAACCATGTTGTATTTGCTGTCAGCCTGTCCAGCTTATGCGGTCTCAGCCCATACCAATAGGCATAACGCGGCTCTACGAGTGTTTTACTACCATCTAAGATACTCGTACGGTATAGACGAGATACCGGTGTTGCCCTATTCTCCGGGGGATATTGGGTTCGCTTTGAAAAATGAAAAGTTTTGAAACTACTTATTCCCCACCCTCAGGCAAATACAAGCCAATAAGCTAGATGTTATCCTCGTTGACCAGACTAAGACGATTTTCGTCATTGAGTTTTCGGCTACTGGCGAAACGAAAAGAGGAGGAAAATCGGACTGAATATCGAGATCCACTCTATGAACTCCGCAGCATTTACTCAAACAATTCTATTGAAATGGTGATTCTGATAATAGGGGTGCTTGTTGTTAAAATGGACACACTGCTCTCAAATCTGGAAATCATACCAGCTTTCCGTAATATGGTAGAAATCTTAGCCGAATGAATGTAGAAGGCCGTCACTAACCCCAGGGCTTGGGGAGGGTCTGGAAGAACGAAATAAATGAGACACATAACCTCAACGCCGCTGTACCACCTGATCGAGAACCAGCTCTACCAGGACTTTCACGAGGAGACGGATGGAAGGAACTCGCAGCGAGAACTGGAGGAATAGTCTCCAATAGAAGCCGAGGAGGGGACTCAGATCGGATAATCCGGGTCTGGTAGTCGGTGATGGAATCACCCGCGGCCGCCATACCTTCTGATTGAGAACCAGCCCTATCAGGGCTTAAGGAGGACGATTAAAGGAACTCGCTTCCTTGACAAGCACCTACACACAACAAACCGATACACTTTGAGGAGAGTAGGTGAAATCCAAAGGTAGGCTGAACTCCATGAGGAAAGCAGGGGATGATGAGAAGGGCTGTGACAACAGCCTCTTCATTGATACTTCTACTACTACTGGTGGTAGACGCGATAAATTATCAGTTCATGAACCCCGTTGCAATTTTTGTAGCTGAGAGCTGGCTGTCTTGTGCGATCGAGATAAGTGAAGTGACACAAATGATTTATTGGAAGCGAAGAACGGGAGGAAATCTAAGGAAAGTTAATTTGATGAATGAATGAGGATTTTGAGTTGGTTAGTTAGTTAACGATGCGCATTGGAGATGAATTGATCGGAATTTCAGCAGTTAATGCTGCTCATCGGGGACTCATACATCAGATTTTGATTACAAGATTTTATTGTTCTGCCTATCGGCCTCAGATTATGTTTATTCTATTAGCCATGTTAAGGAAATAGAAAAATATTAATAGGAGACAACTCCCACACAGTTCTTATGTTTTTTCTCAATTTAATTATCTAATAGATATGTTTTTTATTTTTTCCTTCTTGCGATAAGACAGATTTTGTTTTGTTCTTCCAAATTATTTTACATATTTAACTAATAATTATACCAAGTGTCCCAGTATACATGTTTCAATGGATTATCTCAGCCATTTCAAAAGATAAAAATTAAAAAATTTCAGGATCTTCAATTCGTCCTAGGAACCTTCAACTGAGAGAAAGGAAAATTGAAAGTCACTTCCGGTTAAACTCTAACTTTTCTTTTCAAATAGCACCCTGAATTTTTTGCAATTTTTTATTGCTACTCAAAATTACCTGTTCAACAATGTATCATGGAGAAAACGTCAATTGAAATTTTAAATTGAAAGAATTGCAGTAGGCTACGATATTTTGTGTAATCTTGATTTGGACTTCAATTTCCGAAAATGGCGAATAACGGTGACGTTATTTTTAACGGAAGTGATACAGCACAGGGCTGATTAATTGATAATTTATGAACAATTATATCTTATTTTTATAACGATTATGATGATCACATCAACAGTACTATTGAGCAATTTATGAAATGTTTATTAAGCTTAAGACGTTCTGTCGTAGAAGATAATAGTTATTTATGCAGGAAGTGCAAAAAGTAGGTGTTTATTGCACTCGACGTGAAAGTGTCCACGAGTTACATAAAATATTTTTTGGTGGCACTAAACTGTAAGGAAGACATTGTTTGTTTGAATATAATAATATCTGCTAAAAGTAATTCAAAAACATTGTGTGTCATTCAGTTGATATTCGAAAGAACCAATTCATTTTTCAAACAAATTGCGCATTTTCTAGTAATTTCAAAGTCCATTATGCACTCAGTGCAAAAAAGAACCAGTTTCTCCACCAAACATATTTCAATACAGTTTTTTTTGCATGAACATAGAAAGAAAATATTTCTCACTTATAGTCGTCATATCAATATGTATTTTACCGAACGTCAAACAAAGAATGAATAGTAAATGAAACAAAAAATTTAGGAGAAAGGGGCGCAAGAATATAATAACTGAAGCATATGTTCGAAATGTTGACCAATTGCATATAATTCGGCTCGTTGAAGTAAGAGGGTTGCTATTTATGTATTGAGAATGAAGAACTAAAACAATAATTTTCAAAATACTCTCCTTTCAAATCTGCACATTTTTGCATTCGATTAAACCAATTGGGAAAGCAGTTTTTCCACTTCAAAGTAGGTAACTCCAAATCATGGTTTTTGAATGCATAAACAGCGTCTTGTGGCGTCGAAAAGCGTTGACCACGTATTTTGTTCTTCACTTGAGGGAACAAATAGAAATCATTGGGTGCTAAATCAGGGCTGTACGTCGGATGACCCATCAATTCAAAGTTTTGAGTGCTCTAATAGCGGTTTGTTTGAGCCGATGTGTGTGAGCTCGCATCGTCATGATGGAGAATTATCCTTCGTCGACGGTTCGTTTTCCTTTTTTCTTTGATGACTTCTGGCAAACAAATAGTAGTGTACCATTCAGAGTTTACCGTTCGACGTTGCTCTAAAGGCACGGTTGCTACATGACCGTTTATACCGAAGAAACAGGCCACCATTTGCTTCGAAGTGCTGCGAGCACGAACAACTTTTGTTGGATTTGGTTCATTTTGAAAGACCCATACAGTCGACTGCTGTTTAGTTTCGGGCTCATAACAATAAATCCAAGATTCGTCACCTGTGTATATGTTATAAACTGCATTTGATGCACCGCGGTCATATTTTGTAATCATTTCCTTGCACCAATTTACACTAGTCTTTTTTTGATCGATTGTCAAGTTGTGCGGAATCCAACGAGAACAAATTTTTCTGACTGTCAAATATTCATGCAATATCTTATGTATACTTGTTATACTTATGCCCAGGGATGCCTCGATCTCGCGATATGTCACATGACGATCCTGCATTATCAGTTCGGACACAGTATCAAGGTTTTCTCGCACAACAACCGATTTTGGACGTCCATCTTTAACTTCGTCTGCCAGCGAAGTACGGCTACGTTTGAATTTACTAAACCCACGATATACTGTGGTCTTGAATGGTGCTTCATCAGCAAAAATCGCAGTAAGTTGATCGGCACACTGCTGTTAAGATAATCCACGTCGAAAATCGTAAATATCATGGCACGAAAATGTTCACGATTTACCTCCATTTTTTGGCCGAGATAAAATTTTCAAATGTCTATTAACAATACAAATAGCGTATGTATGACAAAAAGTTCTGATTACGTACACTGTCAAAAATGTCGAAATTTGTGATAGCATAATTGGATCGCGCCTAGCCAGTGTTGCCAATTCTCAATACATAAATAGCAACCCTCGTAGTTCACACGAAGTAACACTTCTCAATACCTCAGTATTAATGGCTCTACATTCATTCTTTATTTTGTTTTCTAGATGTTCCAAATCAATAAGAAGAGTCTGGTACACACGATCTTTCAAATACCCCCAAAGGAAGAAATCTAGCGGTGTTAAATCTGAAGATCTTGCAGGCCATCTTATCGGTCCGTGTGTGCCGATCCATCTCTCTCCATCTGTTTAATTTAAATGATTCGTCACCGCTATAGCATTGTGGAGGGTGCACCTTCCTGTTGGAGAACATTGAAGTATTTTTTTTTTGGAGAAGTAGCTACAGATCATAGAAACAAGTAGGCCTTGAGCACTCAGATAGCTGGACGTCCTAGCCAGCCACATTTTTTCAGTTTGGTTACCACAGCCCTAATAACAAAAACTCGAGGTGGTGACAGCATGCCTTTCGATTTTTTTGCTCTTCAAGCAACCTACAAAGAACCGTTTTCGGTGACTTTAACCTTGGAAACAGTAGAGTCAGTGAGTTGTAATAAACCGTGGTCATATGCCCCTGGACTAATATTTTAGCTGGCTCAGGCGAGATAATTACACACGAACCCGGTGTATACATTGTAGCATATCGAAGTCCATTCAATTAAAAAAATATCCGTTTTGAAAATTCGATGAATATAATCGCCGCCAGCGAGACTTATGTTTAGACTACCTCGAGATAAGTCTGCGTTTGTTGAAAAACTTGATTTATGCTGATAGGAAGAAAATTCTGCGTAGGAAGTCCAAAAACCTGAGTTGGTCTTAGGTCCCAAAGAAGATAGGGCAAAGCAAGGACTTTTCAGAAGCGATAATAATATGGGCAGGGACTAAGTGGAAAAAGATTGGCAGAAAAGTGAAAAGTCAAATTTTTAACGAATATCCGCGGACGGGAATCGAATGATGGGGCGTACCTGTTAATCGGATACGGGGGAAGTTATTTTTGGTTGACTGCTGGGAGAGACGGAAAAGGGATTCGTAGATTGGGCGTCGAGTTGAAAGTTTCGGGAGACGGTAAACTATATACGGAGGGGGTTGGTACCGGCATTAAAATTAAATTCAAAATTATGACTTGTGATTTCAGAGGGAGGTGATATTTTGTTGATGTAAAGAAACTCGTTTGATTGTTGCTTGGTGATTTGATAATAGTGAATCTAAATTTCGAGACGGAAAGATACGCAAAATACGAGGTGAGCTACCTATATGTGAGTGCAGACGAATTGAGTCGTTTACCAGACTCGGGAATAACGCCAGACACGTAAGAAAACTGTTTCTGTGTAATAACCATTCTGATATTTTTCATCCCTGATTCGAAAAAGTTCCTATAGTGTGTTTGAGTATATGTAAGTGTGAATAAGTAGACGTCGCCGACTTTTCTAGACCAGACCGTTCGTAGGGGAAAACCTTTTTTTTATTCTATTTTAGTAGGAAACTTGGCTCCAAGAGTTAGGAAGTAGGTATTGATTTTGATGAGTTATTCATGAGTTGCTAGAATAACTTGAATTATTTCCTTCCGAGAAGTTTTTTTTTAGTTTTTTATTATATACAGGGAACGCTCGACTTGTCGAGGCCCTGACAGTTTTGTCAAAACAAAATTTATTTTTATTAATTCTTGGTCTTGTTGAAGGTTGTGTATAATTGTATATCCATCAACCCAGAAAAACAAGTGATAAAAAGGAATCAAAAAATTCTACAATAGCTGAGCAATGTAGTAGTAACAATAAAGTATGTCCCGTTTGATGGACAGCCGAACCCGAACTATATAATAATTCGGACAGACGAAATTAGATCAAACCCAAAATTAAATCATTATTTCACCATCAAGTCTGATTCTTCGGGTCATGCGAATTTAGTCTTTAAGGAGTAGTGACAAAGCAAGCTGCCCTATATATTGATCTGGTTTTGCGCTGCGACTAAAAAGATCCTTTCAAAAGGTAACTAGAAAAATTGGGTCTGTAGAAACTCTTTCTCCAGCCACCTGTAGAGTCAGTGAAACTCCAAGGAAGGCCAAGAGAAGCAGAAATAAGATAATACAGGAAAAACCAGTTTTTCTATCGATATAAAATATTTCGACGGAAGGGGTTTAACATTTGGTGATAGACCGTTGGATTTTGATTCCAAATTTTATTACATAAAAGTAAAGTATCAACGTCGAGTATTACAGAGCGAAGAAGCCAGAGAGAAATGGGGTAAAACGCAGTAGTTTAATTGGAAGCCTGAAGGGCACTAACTAGAATATAAGGCGTTTTAAAGTGAAAGCAGAAAAACTCTGATAAATAAACCAAGTCCAGTTTATTGAAGCAGAAATCATATTTCAATTGTATCGTGCTTCTACGCATTACTAGAGTGAGTCGGACATTAGAGTAGAATAATAATTCCTCATTAATAAGCCGCCACTAGTGAGCAGAACCAAGTCATATTATTTATTCATTCATCTAATGTGATAAAGCCGTCTATCGTTCAATTGATCTTCCAGTATGAATTGAGGAACCTAATTTTATAGTTAGTACGCTTCATTTCTATAATGTTTCCGCTATTATCTGGTTCTTCAGCTTGAACACGGTTAATTTAACTGTGGCTGTATTTTATATCTGATTAGCTTCGTGCCGCGAATTCCAAACGGAACTCGCACAAAACAAGAGTGGCAAGTTTCATGTTGAACGGAATTCGTGAAATTTCTACCGGGAAACTTTTAACCTGAAATGCAAAGTGGTACGGTTTTTCTGTTGTGTAACCCCTCATGAATTTAAAGTAGAAATGAATACTTCCAGTTGAGGTGATACTGTGAATTAGTTCATTCACTGAACTTTTAGTGCTTTCCACCAACGATGAACACGTTGGAACTGAAATTTTTCGAAGTGTCTTCCACAAGATTTCATTGATAACATCAGAAATTACTTGTTTTATATTAAGAGCTAAAGGAAAAAGCTTCAGGAGTTGATTTGTGTTCGATAATGAACAATGTCGACAAAACCATAAAATCCTTTATAGACAAACAAAGTTCGAAAATAATGTGCCAAAGAGGTATCAACAAGTGAAATGAATACGGAGTACCCTTCTCTCTTAGCGTTTCTAACAAATAGAAAAATAAAGGCAAACATCTGTCAGAAAACAACTACTTCCCTGTCTAATACCACGACGGACATTGAACTACATCTGACAGATATTTGTGCAACGTTCTTCTAGGAAGACACAGTTGAAATTGCTCGTCTTGTAGTTATACAGAAGATTATCCTTCATTTGGCTTGGAATAACCACCTGCAGACATGCATGTTTCGAGGTTTATTGCATCTCATCAGTGACAGGTTATTATAATTGTCCTGTCCCTGCCAAATGATTAATAATGATCAACCGTTTAACTAATATTTCCCCACAGATGACACTACGACACACAACTCAGTTGATCACAGCGCCATCCGCACAGGAAATCAAGAATAAGCTAATCAATCCTATCATATATTTTTGGAATCTGCATGAAATTTTGCGTATATAATATGGATTGCAAGTGAATCTTCCGATTTTGTATTTTTCATCAATTTTTTGAATGATTTTATATCGATTGACTCAAAATTTTACCATTCTGAATCGATTGGCATTCGCAGAATAGATCTATCTTTAACCTTTCTTTCTTCTTCTTCTTTTTGCTCAGAAACCTTTACTTTTAGGTACATGGAATGTTATGACGTTTAAGTTGAGTATCGATGAGCCTGATTTCAAACGCTCACTTGTCCAAAGAAAATATGAAGGAAAATATTTCCACATACCAACGTAACTACGCCACTGGTTTACGAAAATTAAGAATTATAACTTCAAATTATTTTGTATCACGTAATTGACCTCTGAAATACGCAACTTTGTCCCTATTTAACCACCCTTCTATCTTTTACCATCACCGAGATCACCATGCATAGACACAAATTTGAATAGCCCTGTATACATTTTCAATCCTATCCGTAGAATTTTTGACGTTTCATTCCTTTTATAATATGCTAAACCTCGTATCTGAGCATACATTAATTATACCTATATAGTGCAAATTTCAAGTGAATCTGTTTAATTTTTTAATTTTCAGGGGTGTATCCGTTTGGACATTATTAGATTTTCGAATAATTTTCGACGTTCATACCTTTTTCTACCAGCGTGCGTGAAAAACGCAGGGCGAGCAGGCACGGAATCAGAAAATGTTCTATTTTAAATAATAAAAGATACAATGACAAATACGTCTCAGACGAACCCTCTCTTTCCGATCATCGAATCATTATGTTCAACGTGGAAAGGCTTGTGACACAAACAACCTTCACCAAAACAAAAATCCTAGGAACACAGATTGAGAAAAATACCCCACCAATCTAAAATGCAACCTAGAACAGATCAAGTTCAACCGCAAGAGTCACGTCGAATTTGAGCAGATCCTGGAGACGGTTAACGGGGGGGGGACGGGAATCCAGCTGCCACAGATAAGAAAAGAAATCACACAGTGATTTGGTGGAACATACACCTGTCAAATCTGAGATCCGAAGTCCGCAGGCTATTCAACAAAGCCAAGCGCGACGGAGATTGGCAGGAATACATCGAAAGGCTGACAAAATACAGTAAAGAAATAAGGAAAGCCAAGAGGAACAGCTTTAGGAGCTTTTGTGAGACGATCATATCAAGCCCCGCAGCAGCCAGATTTTATAAAACTATGGCGAGAGGCAGAGAGCAAGGACCAATGTCACTTAGAAGAACAGATGGTAGCTACACAGATAATGAAGAGCAACGAGCTCTCCTCCTACTGGAGACGCACTTTCCAGGTAGCATACCATTTGAACCCGACAGATCACTGGAAGAACCAGGTAGAGCCAGACGAGAAGACTGGGAGGTAGCGAAAACCATATGCACTCCCCAAAGAGTGAAATGGACAATTGACCTCTTCCAACCATTCAAGTCACCCGGAATTGACGGTATATTTCCGGCCCTTTTACGAAAAGAGCAAACGGAACTACTGCCATTTATTGTTAAATCAACCAGAATAAACTGGGATCACACCAGCTGACTGTGGGAGAAATACCACGAATAGACCCCCTAAAAATCCTTAAATTCCTCAAAGAATTGGGGCTTGAGGGGCAGCTGTGAACGAGAACACCTTGAAATAGCAGAAGAAGATGGGGCACAATAGATCTAATTATGTCGCAGCGCATCAGTCACCATCCATTTTTACCATTTACCATTTACCATGAAAAATACTTCAGAATTGCATTACTCCGGTATTGACAAAACTATTACTGAACCAGGCTTCTAGCTTCAGAGAGAAAAATTATACAAAATTGAAATGAAAATGAGACATTACTTGTAGCGGAAAACGTCTAAAAATTTAATATTCCAATATTCCTTTACGATGAATACTTTATAACCCCCAAAAATGTTATAAAACTAGTGAAATTAAATTCTCCGCTTTCAAAAGTCAAGAAAGTAAATATTCAAATGAGCAACCAGGAGGTTATTTAAGAAATGTAGTGAAAAGGAAGTTATTACATACAATTTGACCAATAACAAACAAAAAAACAAAATCCGTTCAAAAGTTGACATAAGTGGAGGTTACTTCATAGACACACTGTAAATTTTTTTATCATAATTGTGTTGACCTTTCTTGCTAAAAAGTATAGAGAACGCAGTGCCAACAATATATTCGTGGCCTTCATTATCTTGACGAATCCGTAATTGGAATATAATATTATACCTGAAAAACGATAATAACAGGGCAAACTATAACCAGTTGCAGAACATTTCAGCTTATACGCTTAACCAGCATATTATGGGTTATATACGTGGATTTATTTATGAACTATGATCTGATTATATATCTGCATGCAACCCAAAATACGATCATTACATGGTATCTCAAAGTACGAGTATATATTCGGGGGACGCTGGCATCAGACCAAAAAACCAAATCGAAATTGAGGAGAAATGGTAACTATTGACACACAGCATCATTAAGGAAATATTAACAAACGAATATCAGAACCCAGATCTCCAGCAATACAAAATGAGTGAGTGACAAGTGATATCTGGTCGTATCCAGAATGCCATATGAAGGGAGAAGAAGTAAAAATATATCAGGTGCCCCATTTAAAAATCTAAAGTTCATGTCATTTCCGGTTTCGCTTGAGTCACTTGTTGGAAAATGCAATCCTATGTCGTTTATATTTCCTTCGAATTTCATTTCATCATCTTTAATAACAAATACGGTATAGGGGTAAGCCACTTTCCGTGGACACCGGGTATATATATCAGCAGTAAAAATAAATACAAAAATAAGCTTCAGTTGATTTTCAGAGTAACCAGCCTAACGCTGCAACTCATATATGGAAATGTCAACATTTCCTTCGTCCATGAAATTGTGCCCCTTTTGTGCCAACTTTTGACGTATGTTATGGAAATCGTTCTGTTTAACTAATAAAGAAAAATGGTGGATTACGTTGTTCAAATCTTCCGCTGAAGAACCTATACAATAGTCATTGTGGTCGGCAAGTATTCAAAAGAAAACAACTACTGCCCTTACGGCCGTTGAATTATAACTGTTTGATACTTGGCAAAGTTTTCTACAAGAACAAACTTTGCAATACATTTTAAATATCAAAAATGAAATTATTTTTCGTTTCAATTGGGAGGGCACCTCCGCACCGGTATCATGGTCCTTGCCAATCATCAGCGAAGGCTAGTTCGACGTTCGACCCAATTGAATCGAAAAATCCTTTCAACCAAATTGGAAATCCCTAAGACAACTACTGAAGTATGAATTCAGCACCATCCCTGGTTTCCAGTATTAAAAGGCACTCCGACCGTTTGTCGACTTCAATATGGAGTCAAAAAACATCATGAAGGGGGCGACACTACTTGACGGCCTACCATCAAACTAATGAAGAAAAATGGTGGATTACGTAATCCGAATCTTTCGTTGAACTCTGCTCATCATGGAGCATCTGATAATGCGAAACAATATGAGGTGATCCATTGAAAAAAATTGTGACATGCTCTGAGGGTGCGATAGGGAAAGTAACATCAAATATGATCAAATATGTCTGTATATTATTTTTGAGGTGTTTTTTATTTTTCCTGAAAATCGTTGTTCCAAAAGTTAATCAGGTTGGCTCGTTTTCTACTCAAATAATATGTAATTCCCGAACTAAAAGCGTCAGACCATATGTATAATACTTTGATGAAACAATATAGGGTGATCCATTAAAAAACAATGGTGACATGATCTGGGGGTGCGAAAGGGGAAGTAACATCAAATATGTATATGTCAAAATGTGTCCCTCAGAGTGTGCTATTGTTGACGTGTTTCTTTATTTTTCCTGAAAATCATTGTACCAAAAGATATTCAGAGTGGCTCGTTTTAAATGGAATGCACTCACTGTATTGAAATTATTTAAATATTTCCTTTTTCTACTATATTGTGTCCATTTTGTGCCAATTTGTGCACGTTCAGTTTTTGAGATATCTCTTGTTTTCCTACTAGTTAACCTTTTGAACTGTATTTCCAACGAAATGTAGAGGAATCAGTACGTGTATTTGCTGTAACCCATATACTGATATTTAAAATTTTCTTGTTAATTCAAATTATGCCCATTTTCTGCACATTTGGCCGTACATGACGTAGAAATTTCTGAATATTATTAATAATTCCTGTGGGTCAGAAAATGTTTTTTTTCCTATACATGCGTATACATGTCAGTTCAGATCATGAGCTGCGAGCGTAGTATCTTGAGTCCGGTTTCCGGCTTATTATATTATTATTGAGAAATTTCATGGTAAATGACACTAATTGAGATTATGATAGATCCAGCTGCGATTGTCCGTCTGAAAGTGAGTAGTAATTCATTTTAGAGCAGACAAGACATCAAAAATTCTTGGAGGGGATTGGAGTTGTATTGAATGCTGTGGTACCTATGAAATTATGATTACTTATCTTTTACAAAAAGTAGGGTGGAAATGTGTCAGGGTATTGAATTATTCTGGCAAAGAACAAGAGTGCTGCCAAGTGCACATACCACAGTTTTCTCTCTCCCAAAAAAGTAATATTCCATTTGAATTTGTTATGTAGAAGTTTTTCCTTAAGGAATTATTTGAGTTGATAACTAAGTCATACGAATATTCTCTCCCCGGGGGTATTTGAAGTGAAAATAATGGAATCTTATACAGTGCGGTCCAAAGGTATGGAATAAATTCATTTTTAGCGTTATTATGTATTTTATGAAAAAATCCTGAAACAGGTCAATTTTTATTGGCAATTTGACAATTTACAGTATGAAAATATTACCCCCTTCTTGCACCCCCTCTGAATTATGAGCACCCCCTCAAAAATTTTAAATGAGAAGGGGGGTCGTGTGGCATCTTGTTCGAAAGGGATTTTCATTATCTGTTCAGCAATACTAAGTGTTTCATATTTGGTGCAACCATAACGAAGAAATTTTTTTATTAAAATTTAAAAATATTGACACTGTAAATGATGTATCCGTTGAAACAACCTGAAACAGGTCGATTTCTATTCTCAATTTGACAATTTATAGTATGAAAATATCACCCCCTTCTTGCACCCCTTCTGAATTATGAGCACCCCCTCAAAAAATTTGAATGAGAAAGGGGGTTGTGTTGCACCTTTTCAAAAGGGATTTTCATTCTCTGTTCAGCAATACTGAGAAAATTTATTCTGAATATGTCAAATGTTGATAGACTGAAGGAAATAATGTAACATAATGTTTAGGAAGTATATTTCAATTTGTTTTACAGTTAAATTAAATGTTCAAAATGACCACCATTCACTTCTTGGCAATAAGCAAGGCGATCTTGGAATTCTCGTAGAACATTTTGTAGGACCTCAGGGGTTATGTTGTTAATTTCTTCCGATATCCTAGTTTTTAAATCTGCAATATTGTCTGGTCTATTGAAATATACTTTTGATTTTAAATAACCCCATAAAAAGTAATCGAGAGGAGTCAAATCGGGGGATCTAGGCGGCCATTCAATCGGTCCACGTCTGCCAATCCACCTATTGGGAAAAACTTCTGTCAAATAATCTCGAACAATACGTGTGTAATGCGGTGGAGCTCCGTCTTGTTGATACCAAATTGATCTATCTATTCCATTTGGATCATTAACATCGGGAAAAAGTCGTTTTAATGTAGGCACTAAAAAGTTCATCAAAAAACCTAGATGAACCTCACCATTAATTGTGCCTTCAAAAAAATAGGGGCCAATAATTTTGTTTTTAATGATACCAGCCCAAACGTTCACTTTTTTGGGATATTGTGTGTGAGCCTCACACATTCAATGAGGATTTTCTCTGCTCCAATATCTACAGTTTTGTCTATTAACCGTTCCATTTAAATAAAAAGTAGCTTCATCAGAAAACACAATTTTGTTTATGAACTGCAAATCTGCTTCGATTCTATCCATCATCAGTTCACAGAATTGTTGCCTTCTATCAGGGTCATCCTCATTTAACTCCTGAACCAACTGAACTTTATAAGGATGGTATTTTTCTTTATGTAAAGCTCTCAATATCGATGATTTACTTACATCATTGTCGGCGGCAAGTTGTCTACCTGTCATATGCGGATTTTCCTCAATCGCTAACAGTACATCTAACTTTTTCTCCTCATCCAATGCAGCATTTCGACCTGGTTTTTGACGAGTTTTTACATGTCCAGTTTCACGGTATTTTGTTTCTATTTTGGTAACTGTAGATTGTAATACGTGTTGACCAGGGTATTTATTATTGAACATTTCACAAACTTCCGTTTGAGTTCGTGTTTTATTACCGCATCCAAGCATAATTAAAATGTCTATTCTTTGAGTTTCGGATAAATGAGCCATAGATGAATGGAATACACACAAAAATATTTTTCAATACACTGACGTCTGCCAGCAACTCACAAATATCAAAATAACAGTAGTCTACTAGATTGACATTATATTATTTATGGGTTTTGTGAATAATTTTTTGGTGTCTTCAACGACTTTTTCCTGACTTTTTTAGCAAGACAGATAAGAAAGTATAAATTGTCAAATTGAGAATAGAAATCGACCTGTTGCAGGTTTCTTCAACGGATACATAATTTACAGTGTCAATATTTTTAAATTTTAATAAAAAAAATTCTCAGTTATGGTTGCACCAAATATGAAACACTCAGTATTGCTGAACAGATAATGAAAATCCCTTTCGAACAAGATGCCACATGACCCCCCTTCTCATTTAAAATTTTTGAGGGGATGCTCATAATTCAGAGGGGGTGCAAGAAGGGGGTAATATTTTCATACTGTAAATTGTCAAATTGCCAATAAAAATTGACCTGTTTCAGGATTTTTTCATAAAATACATAATAACGCTAAAAATGAATTTATTCCATACCTTTGGACCGCACTGTATATTATCATGCACTGATCTTTCCTAAAGTAAACGCAAATATATTAGCTGTGTGCCAACAAATCTGTTTTCAGGATTTTGAAATTTATACATGCAGAATTGAGAGTACTTACACAAATCATAGGGATTTTTCATCCCAGGACAATTATATGAATAAATACGTTTTTAATATATTTTCATGAATAATAATAATATTGAATTTTTTAGAGTTGTTATATAGAAATAAATGTCGGTCGGATAAGAGGGAACATAGGGGTAGATTTAAATGGTTGAATCTTAAAAAATGCAATTGTAAGATGTCACGAAAGATAGGGATTTATTTTATTTGTAATACAGATAGATTTTGCCAGGATTGGTGTATTTTCACTTCAGCAGGGCTGGAAATATTGATTTCTGTGAGCAGAGAAAGGGGGTTCTCATACAGAAATCTTGATGAACTGGCGGACGTCGAAGTAAATGAAAAATGTCGACAGATATACACACTCAGGGCTTCAAGCTCTAAGAAGTTCAAGTATGGCAATGAAAAATTTCAAATCCCTGACCCTCGAATTGGTTCATAATCTCCAATGGAATCCAAACTCAGGAACAGAAAGCTTCGATTCCTCGCATTGCTGTTTAACCTGTGGCCAAAAATGTGTACAAGAATGAATCGACCGCTCAGGACAGTTTCTAAAGCACCAAACGAAACTATTGAAAAAGTAATATTTAGTAGCGGTTTTTGCAAAGTATCACCGAGAATGGCCAATCTCATATTTTTCATAATATTTATTCATGAATGAGATGTGAGGCTTATCCATAATGTCAAAAGATATTCTCACCTTTTGTCTACAATGGCGGCTATTCCTAATCGCAATTTTAGGACGATTACACTGTTTCCAGAGATCGAAAAGACGGATTTGCTTCAAATATGAAGCATTAACCACACCGAACCTAACCTAACCCAGCCTCCTTACAGTATCATAAGACTACTTTGTAATTTCATTTATTCTATCGATGCCGTTTTGATAGCCTTTTTACTTTCCGAGAAAACTCCAATTTTTTTAAATTTCTTCAAGTCAAAATTGATTTTTTGGTAAACAATTATTTTTGAACTAAACATGATGTCAAGAAGTAACGTCAAGTTTCACAGTGTTACAATTCATCCTTCGGTTTTGGCACAAATTTGTCTGTCGATATTGAACTAATAAGGTAGATTTGTCACTCACTCTTCTCTTGCACGATTTCTGATCGATTTCGACTCTGATCTCTTTCAAGTTTCACATTTCCTTCCCATGGATTTTAGACACTTTAAACTAATAGTCGGATGATTTGTTGGTTTTACATTTATGATTAATTGATGTATTGATGATAGTCCATTTCGGTATTTTTCGAATTTGATAGTTGTATGTTAACCATTGCACTACCTCACTTTTTTGGGATATTGTGAATTTCAATTATTTAGTTTTATCTTTTTTGTTAAACGAATTCAGGTCTAGGAATATTGTACTACAGTTTGATGCCTCATTGGTTGTCATAAACATGCGTTCCATGCATTTCTGTTCGGATAATTGATTAGTTGAATATATTGTTAGCTCATTTAATTGGATTGATTTAATGGTGACTATGTAATCGAATGGTTTTTGTTAAACCAAATTGCAAAACGTAAAAGTGACTTCTCAAATTATTTTGCCAGAGTTATTATGAATAAGCAAATTATGAGAGTATACTATTGACGAATATTATTTTGTCATGAATTAACCAGCCGAGATATTATTTCGCTGCTATTTGTTACTGGCATATCGAATCAACCTAAGTGATTTGTGGAAAGCAAGTGGACAGCAATCAATCAACGCTATTGGTTTTCAACTCAATTTTCCAATCTGCAGAAATTCTGATCAACTCGATTCAATCTTCGGAGTACGAAGTTCAATCATAATCTCGTTTCCGGAGGTCGGTCCTGTTCTGGAAGAATCGGAGATCAGAGGATCATTCCAATCCCCTCAGGGTGTTAGCTTGACTTCGTTTCCGCTATTCAACCCAAATAAAAATAAACTAATTTCAGTGGGTCCGCTAACTCGCACGATGAAGAGAACTCAAATTAGAGATACCCATGCAAAGCCATATTCGCTCGAAATAAGAGAGTTGTATTTACCAGGAAAATGCGAATGTGTGCTCAAGATTTCCAAGAGCGATTTTTCTAAAGCAAACAAACATTTATTTTTATTCGAAAGTCGTAAAACTCCAGATATATGGCAGAAGATACTGCTAAGATATGTTCGTTGTGAATATCTGGATGAAATTGTGGAACGTACTGGAATGAGAATAAAAATTATAATGTATTTGCAAGTTTTCCGATCTCATCCTTGTATATGTAGTGTCAATTCGATTACCGACATGCATGTGAGACATATTTGAAGTAATATAGACGAATTCCTGAATTACGTATGCCGTATGTTATGGTACGTAGATTATACTCAACACTGAAGGAAAATTATTAAATCTGACTTTATATTTGTTTTTACTAATGCATCTGATTATTATTTCAACCCGATAGGAATAATTCAACAGGGTTTTTCACTCGCCTTGATCAATATTTAACACATCTTTTCAGCTGAACTATAGTCTATCATAAGTCTTTCTGGTATGTATAACTTTTGGTCGCTCTCCTTTGCTTTCCCAAATATGACTTTTCTTATGATAACAGATGGTGATTACATTATGATATCAGATAGTTTACTGAAAGAATATGGCAGGTGAGGTACAACTTTGATTTTTCCATTTATTGTGATCCTCTGGAGTAACATACTATCTTTGGTGGCAAATTTGGTATATTACTTCATCGTAGGACAATCAAAAAAACTCACAGTACGATGCCAGTAGTCCTGAATTCCAAGCAAGTATACCTGCATAGATTGGCAAATGACATTCCTAGAGATAACCTCACCTACTCCCCAAGGAACGGTCTTAGGTCCCATGCTATTCATTCTGTACATGAAAAACTTATTTTTCTTGGATACAGTTGGGGAAATTATTACATTAGCAAACGATACGGTTATATATTATCACGATTCAGACTGGGAAAAACTCAAAATAAAAGTAGATAAAGATTTCCTCAAAATTGAAAAATGGTTTAAAAATAAATTTCCAACTTTGAATTTTGATAAAACCTTTTTTACCCCTTTTAGCTCATACAAAACAAATCTGCCAAATTTAAACACTCTAAAAATCAAGGAAAATCATAAAACACTTTGAGATAAATTCAGCCACGAGCGTAAAATACTTAGGTGTGTTTATCGATAGTCATTTGAAATGGGATACTCATGTAGAATTCATCACAAAAAAACTTAGATCATTAATTTATTTATTCTACAAATCCCGAAAATTTCTTTCCCAAAATGATCTGATTTCCCTGTATAATGCATTGGTAGTACCGCACCTCACATACGGAATAATTTCTTGGGGTGGAATACTGAAAACCCATTTGCTCCAATTAGAAAATTTATCGAAACGTTTTTATAAAATTATTTTAAGAAAACCCCAAAATTATTCTTCGGACCAGTTACTAAATGAAATTCAGCTATTCAATCCTAGACAAATATATTTCTATAACGTTGCTCATTACTTGTTTAAAAACAAACACACTCTTGAGATTGCTCACAACTCCAGATATGACACCAAACTAAAAGATCCCATTTCTGTCCCACATATGAATAAAACTGTTGGACAAAGGAGTTTAAATTACTTAGGCCCCAAAATTATGAATTCGCTTCCAAACGAAATGATAAATATTCATCTTCCATTTAAATTCAAAAAACTACTAAAAAAAATTCGTAACAGAAAATAAAACAAAAATAGAAAAAATTATAGGCACTAAAAATAACTGAAAAATATATTTATCTGTGCATATCATATGCTTATATTCCTAAGGTCTTACTTTACATTTCAAGTTTTATATTTTAGACTTGAATTTTATATTTTAGATGCAAAATTTTATATTTAAGATTCAATATTTTATATTTTTATACTTTAACTCGTGATCAATATTTTGTATTTTATATTTCTATGTTTAAATATTATATCTAATTTTATGTGTGTATTAAATACGTTTTATGTGTGTACGGGAGTATGTGTAGATATTGTTATATCACACAACATACCATGTTTATCATAAATTTGTAAGTGATTTTTTTATCTTTCAATATGTATTATGTTTTCACACACAGTGTTTAGTGCTTATCCTTTATAAGCGCTTGACACTCGCGAATATATTCCAACGTTTATATCAAACATAGGATGAATAACTGCTTTCCTTAGAACAATTTCTTTATATCTATGAGTACTCATTTCGACTGCTTCCTGTCAGTAGTTTTGGAGCCATTAGAAGCAAACAGCTATTTTTTCTCAGTCACCTCTTGTCTTTTGAAGGAAACTCACCATATCAATTTTGAATAAAGAGATGGCACACACAGCGTTTCTTGAAGTAGAAGGGGAATTTGATAATACATCATATGCCTCTATCACTATAGCCCTCAGGGAGAGAAACGTTGCTACAGTGTTGAATAAATGGATATCTGCCATGCTCAGCCTACCTATTCGAGGACACGTTGGAGGTGAGGGGTGAGTACTATGCCCACTTTTGCGGAACCTCGTAGTAGACAACTTCCTTGAAGATCTAAATCGGGGAGGAGTATATTCCCAGGTCTACGCTGACAACAACAGGAAGTATATGGAGATCTGTGTGGATCTGATGCAATCAGCACTCATAATGTAATAATAATACTCCCTCATAAAAACTCATTAAGTGTACCCAAAGGCATAGCCTGTGCGGGTAGAGGAGGGCTATTATTATTCTTTACCGTGGCGCACTGGGCGACTTACTGATGTTTTTGATGGTGTAACTTTAGGTTGGAAAACCCGGGAAACCTACAGCACCACCCCCGGGTGGTTGGTGCGCACTTCAAACTAGCACCAGACCTTGGGATTGGCATCCAGGCATTTCACATCACACTTGATTCACAACAAGTGATGTGGCCACCTAAAGATACCTATTTACTTGAGAAAAAATATTCCGTACCGGAGCCTCGAACGTCTGTCTGATGCGAGCCAGAAGTTCCACTGCTAGAAACCTTAGCCATGGGTCCACCGCCCACCTCAAAAAGCTCTTCAAATCTTTGTTGAAAGTTTACAGATGTCAGGAGAGTCGAAATAATGAACTAAACTTATATACTCGAAGCATCTGGAAGAAGTGTTGGCAAGGGCAAGGACATTATTGTTGATGGCCAGCCGATCCTTCGGTGAAACATGGGGACTAGGACCCAAGTAATCGATTTGACTAGACACAGCGATACTAAGGCCCTCGATAACGTACTGGGTGGGCAGAGGCAGAACACGTTACAACCAAAGGGAAGCTGGCTAGTTCGCAGAAACTGTCACTACTTGGAGTCACTGGTGTACGTTTAGGATGGAGGTGATTCTGCACCTTTCTTCTCTGCATTTGCATATTATAGCGAAGGCGAAGATAGAAGCATGGGCCAATGGAGGGGCAATATCTCAAACCATTTTAACATAATGTAGTTAGGTAGTAAGAATCGACACATCCTAAATGCGGTTGGACAAAATGACCACAACTTACTCCTTTGACGGAACATTCTCCACCGTCATTCAAGATGGGGCAGTCACATCAAGGGCCCTACCAATGCTGACAAGGGGACGTATCTGTAACATGGACGGGTAGAAATAGAAGCATGACATCAGTCGGAGGAGTTCTAGCAACCAATCCATAGTCATTCTCTCCGACAACCAGGCGACAATGAAGGCTCTGCGATAATGCATATTTACTTACAAGTCAGTTTGGAACAACTCAACGACCTAGTAGTACAGAACAGGGTAAAATTCGCCAGGGTACTAGGTCATAAGTGGAACCAGGAGAATGAGAAGGCAGATGCCCTAGCAAGAGCAGAAGCAGCAACAACTCTCATTGAACCAGAACCAGCCTGTGGAATCCGATTTGGAGACATTAAATATATAACTCGAACAAATGGGTCAATCTTCCTGGGAAGACGCCTTACTGAAAAATCATTTTGATGGAGCCAACTGACCGACTATCAAGGCATCTTCTTTAACTGAGTCGTAACTCCCTCAGAGAGGTGTAAGGACTAATGACAGGGCACTACCATCTGAGAAAACACTTGCATATATTGGGGATACACAAAGACTCCACACTCTGCAGGTTCTGTGATGAGGAGGATGAAACAGCTTCTCACAAATTGTTTGAATGCAAAGCCCTGGCTCGCATATTGAAGCATATCTTTGTACACTGTACTGCAGAAAATATCATCACACAAGAAAACCTTTCAGGGTTTGTTAGGGCAAACAAGATAAACATAATGCCATTTGCTTTCCCCACATCAAGCTGATCCTCCTCATAATCAATACCGGGTGTTTCAAGTTCGATACTCAACATTGAGATCTCGGAAACTATAGAAGATACAAAAATGGTAATCCTTTCATATACTTATGTACATTGCTAGCTTTCAATATGGTATCTTCGATGAATATACTTCAGTCAATTTAACAAAGTGAATTACCCAAAAAAAATCAAAACTACGTCAGTTCCATTCGGCTCGCGTCACGCCAACAAAGTTGGCATCTTCAGGAGGTTTTTTCGGATTCTCAGTCATTCGCCCTGGGTGCCACGGCAAATGATAATAGTCTTATTAGGGAGTATTATTATTACTCACCTGAGTGGCTAATTACACACATCATCCAAATGTTCCGAATATTCATTTATTCGCTACTTCAATCGAAGTTAGGTGGAAGAGTGTTACTCCTATGGATGAGCAACCAATTCGAGATGCGAACTTTGGTTTTTACTCTGCACTTTTCACATCATAATTTCAATTCAAATTGTATTAAAAACCTAATACTGTTATGCTTATGGTTAGTTTTTAGCATTCAACTGAACTGATTAATAGCTGATGAACTGATTGAAAATTATGATGATAATAATAATAATACTCCCTCATAGACACTCATGGAGTGTACCCAAAGGTATAGCCCGTGCGGGTAGAGGGCGGCTATTATTATTATTTGCCGTGACGCCGTGTTTTTTTTTATTCGGTAAACTTGACAGTACTCACAGAGAATAATCAGACAACTATATTTATAAAAAATCATGACAACCACTACTATTCTATTTTCAAGGAAAACCTTACGAAAATTAATATTAATCAGTCTTAATTTTTCAACATTCAACATTCCCTCCAATGATATATATTTTTTTTCATTGCTTGGAGTTTCAATCATGGTAAACTCTTCGTCAACAGGTTGGCTAACTGATCTTCACTCTGTATATATTCGATGATGATGTCTTGATTATTCTTTTCTTTCTCGAAATGAAATTTCACATCCATGTGTTTGGTTCTTTTCATCGCATTTTCATTGATAGCATCTTGATAGCGCTCTGATTGTCTATGCACATTTTGATTGGTCTCTTGAACATCTTCAACTATTCTACGATCTTCAAAATACTCAATACCTCTCTCAGTCCTTCTAAGGCTGCAATGAATTCTGATTCTTCAGTTGATAATGCAAGGACAGATTCTGTCATTATGAACCAATCAATCACTGTTCCATTGAATGTTGAAACATATCCGGATATAGATCTTCTTGTTGTTTCATCACCGCAACATAGGTATGCATCTATGAAGCATTTCATAACATCGTGTCCCTTCAACAATGAATAAAACCATAAATCCTCGTATCGGAAAATTCTTTTTATGCTTTCCCAGTGTGTTTCCATTGGATTTTCCATATATCGACTCAAAATATTAGTTATATATGCAATGTCTGGCCTAGAAACCATCGACAACAACATAGGACTTCCTATGGCTTTCCTGTATGGTATTATAGGGAATCAGATGGGAAGTCAATATCCTTCTGGAAGATGATTTTGATCATCCATTTTTGAATAGTATTCAGGTTATCTAAGTGGTGTTTAACAACTCCACCCCATCCCAAAATACCAATTTTTTAAATCGAGGAAGTCTCTCAGGTATCTGAGTCTGGTAATTCCCTTATTTTTTATGTGAAAGTCCCATCGGAGGTGTCGATCAAGTATAATTATTATACCTAACAAAAGATCCAGAACGACTGGACAGCCAATTTTGTTAATGCAACTTTGATAACAAATATTTCGTAAAACCAAACAATACCTGTCTCTCCACACAATTTCACAAAGTGGAAATTACTGTAAGTCGCAGCTCCATTCGTAGACGGATACTATAAGGCTTTTAAATATTATCATTCATTTTGTGGAACAAGACGACTTCATTCTCGTCTGACCTATTCCTGCACTGATGAGAGGAAACTAACCTCGAAACATGAATGTATGCAGGTGGTCACTTCCATCAAAATGTAGGATAATATTCAATGGCTTGGTAACACTTGCAATTTGGTGTCCGTGAGGAACGTTGCACAAATGGACGACAGATAGATTTCAATATCCGTAGGGGGAAGTAGTTGTTTTCTGTCAGATATTTGCCTTAATTTCTCACTTTGTGGAATTGTCTGGAGAGACAGGTATTTTTCGGTTTTACGAAATATTTGTTTTCATTGAATTGAACTCTCCAATATACACACTCGAACTTGGTTCGTTTTGTAATGCAGCTTTGTTTGTCAGCTCAACGTTCGTTTCCTGTCAAGAACAACAAAGAATGTGTGGTTTTCAAAGGTTCAATCATTGGGAGTAATCAGTTGGCAAGCAATCCCATTCTATTAGACCCAACCGAACTACCCACAAGCTTTTATGAGAACACAATATCACAGATAGCCATCTATATACAAACCCAAACTCCTATAAATTCTCAGGTAAGCAAAGCTATAAGAATTAATCAAACGCGGGAGTGCTAATTACGGAGTATTATTCATGAATCCTCTGCTAATAATGGTAGTGGATTTGAACAATAATTAGTCCGAAAACAAGGGCGATTAAGAACGTTGGTTTCTGAAGGGGCCTTGAAGTTGGTCGGGAGGTTTGTAATTGCGAAATAGGTCGAAGATCTAATTCGTAGGATCGCGGAGAGGGTTTTATATAGGCTGTATTTTTTATGTCGTAGTACTATTATTAGCATCTCGAATGCGGTAAATGATAGGAAGATGGTTAAATTGGACAAAAGTTGATTATTTCAGTGAACAATGATATGATGTTTCCGAACCGGAAATATCACGAACCGTTTTCTGAATATACGAGGAAAACCGAAAAGGCTCATTTTTTGCCTTTGCGCTGGCACCTCTATTTTTAGGAATATGGAAATGTGTTCAGGAAACTTTCTTCTCTGTTTTGAATTTGTTTCGATTTACTGTGCTTTGATTTTCGAT
Source organism: Chrysolina americana (assembly GCA_958502065.1). Classification (NCBI taxonomy): domain Eukaryota; kingdom Metazoa; phylum Arthropoda; class Insecta; order Coleoptera; family Chrysomelidae; genus Chrysolina; species Chrysolina americana. Next base: position 15,531,928 of record OY293415.1, read on the forward strand.
ACGACGTTTCGTTCTTCAGGGGCCACCCTCGTTTCTACATTTCTGCCCATATATTCCATCATCAAGGTCCGAACAATGAAAATCCTCCCCTCCGGAATACGGTCCTGATTATATTTTTGTTCGTATTTGAAATGATATTTGTCTTGAGTTGCGAAAATAGACTGTCATAAATATACCTTGAATGAATACGATTCAAAATCCGATCCCAAAACTTCAAATCAAATCGAGATCAAATCCAATGTGATGAAAACGAAAAAGTAGAGGAATAACAAGGAACGATTGATACATTTATTTTATAAATTTTGTATGTCAAATAGCCGAGAATAATTTTTCTTATGTAATAATTCTTGAGCATTACGTATTTCCCAACCAACCTATTTCAAATAAAAACGGAGTTTCAAACTTCATGGAATGAAAGAAAGTTATTTACACGTTATGGAGTTTTCTACTGAAGAAAAAGTGGATATATGTATCAAGAAATGTATCCCGAACGTCGTCAGCCCAATTCCAGGAGTTTTCAACGTCTTGAAAGAAGTTGACGACGTTTTAGGTAAGTTATTTGAAAGTATCATGTTACACACATAGTAAAATAATAATTTGAATCAGGATTCGTGGAATATAAGAAAAATCAGAATGAAGAAGTATCTCTTAGAGATACACCACCAATGAATAGTGGTATATTGCATTCATCAACAAGAAAAATTTTGAAGAAACATAAATTCAAGCCCCACAGAGTGAGAAAAGTACATAATTTGCGTTTAACAGACTACAATAAAAGAGCAGTATTTTGCACACTGAGAGATTTTCGGTAAGATGATGAAATTTATAGTAAAATTTTATGGTGCGACGAAAACCGTTTTACAAATAATGGATGGTTCAACAGGAATATTCATCATCACTGGCGTCAGGAGAATGCTTAGTTACAAGAGAGTTTTGAACTTATAAATGTCTGGGTTGGGGTTTTTGATACCAAAATTATTGATCCTTACTTTTTTGATACTGCATTGACGGGAGAGCTGTATCATGTGTTCCTATCAGAGATTCTTGGCGATTTTTTGGAAGATTTGCCTCTGAAGGAAACATGAATATTTCCAGCATGAGGAGAGCCACCACATCGCACTCGAATTTGTAAGACATTTCTCGATAGGACCAGGCCAGGAAGATGGATAGGAAACAACGGTCTTATTAAATGGCCACCGCGTTCGCCCGACCTAATCTTCTTGATTAATCGATATGAGCTTTCATCAAGGACAAAGTGTTCAGTTCAACTTTTGAAAATTTGGACTAGTTGAAAGCTTTAACTCCCAGAATGCTTCAAAACTGCCACAAACATACCATTTTTAGAGCAAAAATGTGTTTGAGGAATGGTGGGCGTCATTTTGAACACTTTATTAGATATCAGCAGTGATGACTAAAAAATGTGTACTTAAGATATGAATAGTTGCCCTCTTTTATTTTTATAGTTTCTTATGTCAATTTTAAATAGTTTCAAGTTCAATGTGTATTTTAAAATGGAATATAGCCTTTTTTCTGCAAATGCTAGTGCAAAATCAGTACAAAAAAAATTTGGAATTTTCATTGTTCGTACCTTGTTGATGGAATTTATGGGCAGAAATGTAGAAACAAATACATGGTAAGATACATATCTGAACTCGGTGGGATAAGACCTACTTAAATTCAAGAAGAAAAGTACAGGTCCGTATTTGAAAAAATAGAGTTGAGGGTGGCCCCTGAAGAATGAAACGTCGTATCGAAAATCAAAGCACAGCATATCGAAAAAAATTTAAAACAGAGAAGAAAGTTACCTGAACACATTTCCATATTCCTAAAAATAAAGGTGCCAGTACAAAGACAAGAAAATGAGCCATTTCGGTTTTCCTCGTATATTTTGAAAACGTTTCGTGATATTTTCGATTCGGAAACATCATATCATTTACCGTTTTCAGGATGCCATTTTTTTAATCCAACAAATTTTACCATTACATTGTATTTTCATTTCGGAAACAGTTTGTTAAAAACTACAAAGGTTATCTTTAACAGTGAATAATGGCGACTCATATTTATCTTTCAGTCGCAAATGATTCCACATCTGACCTCATGAACATCCTGTTCATATTTTCAATGAAATCAAAATACAGAGAAAGTATCACATCACATCAGTCAAAATATGAAATTCGACTCATATATAATATTGGTCTTATTCCCAAAACAGCGCAAATCCAATCATCCATACTTTATAATGGAAAGAAGTTGGTCGACCATTTACCTCTTCTCATCAAAAAAATTAACCAAATGGAATAATTTCGTGTTTTTTGCAGTTCAGAGGAATTCTCCATTGCGCAATTAATAATTTTTTATTACATTAAAAATGAAAATTCGTAAATGAATATCTTGGTGATCGGTGTACGTGTTGTAAAATATATGTGTGTGTATACAGCCGTCCTAAGCAAAAAAGCCAAAAAAATTTGAAGCAGAGAATCTGTAGTTTCGACCATCTTAAGTACGAAAAGACTTAAACTTGTGTACTAAAGGCAAAATGATTGATTAACTTTGGCTATTTAAAACTAGTTAACGTAATTTTTTCTTTGGAAAAAATTAAATTTATAGTGTTTCAAGACTACAGAAACCAATATCTCCATATTTACATGTAGATGCGGTTTTTTTGCTTCGGACGGCAGAATATGGTCCTTATGCATTGATCGAATCGAAAACTATAGACCAATAAGTTTATTATCATCTTTTGCAAAAATATTCGAGAAATTAATATGTAATAGGCTCATAAAATTGTTCATAACTCCTTAAACAAATATCAGCATGGACATCAAAAAGGTTATACCCAAATTGAATTCAGGATGTTATAGTTTGAGAGTAATTTCAAATTACATGAACTACAGCACCATAAAAACGATATACCATGCAACCGTAGAATCAGTTATTAGATATGGCATAATTTTTTACGGAAACAGTAGAGACCCAAATTCAATTTTTATAAATTAAAAAAGAACACTGAGAATCCTTTGGAAAATCAAAAATGGTGACTTCTTTAGGGGAAGATTCAAAAGTAGTAGGCTATTAACTTTTATGGAATTTTCATACAGGAATGCCTGTTATATTGCTTCAAAAACAAAGATAAATTTGATCATCTGAAACCTCAGTCAAATTATGCCACAAGAAACAACTTTTATAATTATCTCCAGCACAGACTGGCAGCCACCGAAAAAAGTGCGCTCTATAATTGCCTAAGACTTTATAACAAACTACCAGCTGATATTGGAAATATTGATAAACTGTCATTATTCAAGAAACAAATTTTTAAACTTCTGGAAATTTAACCCTACTCACTTGATGATTACCTGTTATTCAATTTATCCTAGTGAATCAAAATGTGCCTGACCATTGTTTCAATTAATGTGCTTTATGTAATCTGTGATATATATTGTACGTTCCTTGAAATAAAATTTGTTCATTATTATTATTATTATCTGTAAATGTCATCGTGGACTCCAAGCAAAACTGGAACGAGCATATCGAACATAATGTTCGAAAAGCCACAGCTGCTTGCTGGGCATGCACGTGGTAGGTGGATTACCGCTGTAATTCAGCGAAAATTCCATACCTCTTATGGACATTTCAACACATGACTGAAATTTTCGTTGGTAACTTGCCCACGGAGTTTTCCGTCAAACTGAGGTGGCTTCAATGAAAGCTTTCATGGCTCAGCACTTATTTCCTTTTAAACTTCATCTAAACTCACACTCAGACTCAGCATGAAACTTTTACCGTTCATGTGGTGTGGGCATAATCCATTCTTTTTTTCAACTCATTGATTATTCTCTCGATCTTGTAAGTTTCTTCATCGATTCAATCTTTGATTCGGGTGGTGCTGTAGGTTCTCCGGGTTTTCATTAAACTGAAAAGTGAGAACGCCACCAAAAATCCGTACCGGAGCACAACGGCAAATAATAACTTATCCGTCCCCTACCCGCACAGGCTATACCTTTGGGTACACTCTATGAGTGTTCATGAAGGAGTATTACTATTATTATTATTTGATATACTTTCGTGTTTATCTCATCCCTGATTCTATCTTCCTCTTTCTCGACAGTGCCTATTTTGTTTTCTAACCGGTTTGCTACACTACAAAGTGTTTTGTTCAAGCCTCCTGTGTTTTCCATGAGCTTTTCTAATAGCCTTCTCGCTTTTTTGAGATATCTGGCATTACTCATTGACTACAGACAATTAGATAGGGTCGATCTCAGCTCGTAACAATACCTATATTATATAAACATCATTTTGAAACGTGACATGATTTTATTCTCCTGAAGCCTGAAAATGAAGAAATCATGAAAAATTTCTTTTACAAAACCAAACTTTCGATTTATAATCACTTTGAAATTCCAATAAAACTATTAAACAATCAAGGATTCATACAAGTTTGTTTTTATTTGGTAATGGTATGTATAGATGGTGATTGATGCCCTGCGACCTAATTAGATTCATTGTGCCCCATCTTCTTCTGCTATTTCAAGTTGATCTCGTTTACAGCAGCCCCTCAAGCCCCATTTCCTTGAGGAATTTGAGGATTTTGAGGGGGTCTATTCGTGGTATTTCTCCCACAGTCAGCTGGTGTGATCCCAGTATATTCAATCTTTTGTGATGTACATCATAACACTCCAGCAATATATGGTGTGGTGTGTCTGGATGTTCCCCACAGAATCTGCAGGTGCTGTTATCCTCTAAGCCTAGCTTCGTTAGGTGTTCTTTGAGTCTGCAGTGCCCCTTGGGAAATCCCGTGATTGTCTTTAGACTAGTTTTGCTGAGGTTAATCTGTGTCTTCGATCTTGCTCGGTTGAAGTTACCGAGGAGATCTTTGTCCTGCCTTAGCCCTGGAAGTATTTGCCAGTATGTTGCTTTCATTGCTTCTTCAGTTTTACTGAGTTCTTCTTGAGAGTAAGATTTTCCAAGACCGCAGAATGGTTTTGGCGTTGATGCCCCTTTTCGTGCCAGGGTATCTGCTTGTTCATTGCCCTCCACTCCGACGTGCCCCGGCACCAAGAGGAGGATCACCTTGTTGTTCCTGCCTAGATCTACTACTAACCAAATAAACTAAATTTTCTGGTAGTTTCGTCAGATGGGAGATCGGCAAAGTGTGCACTTTCGGTGGGGGTTGATCCCCTTATGCTGTGTGCTGTCCCTTTGAGTCCAACTTTAGCCATCCTGAGGTTTGCTCCCCAAGCAGTTCTCCTCACCATGATATGAAGAGGAGTGAGGTGCAGAATTACCTCTATTGCTGCTATTGGAGTCGACCCCATTGCTCCTGTTATACAAAGACATGCTAGTCTTTGAACTTTCTTGTTTTTGTTTTACTTGGCCGAAAGCCAAAATATATTGAGGAAATTTAGATTATTCTGAAAGATATGTATATAAGCAAGATAGGTTGTCTGAAAACTGCAAAACACGTGCTTAATTCGGCATCAGCTCCATCAAATCAAATACAAAAAACAGTAAAATATTTTTGACTTTGAGACCAATACTAAAATAATAATGGTAATGAATACCAACGAGAAATTCATGTCTTCAAAATTAAGAAGAAACACTGTAGCTGTCATTAGTTTGAAGTTTCCAATCGGTAATGGAATAATCTGGTTCAAATCAAACCAGCAACAATGTAAAACTATTCTCAAGAAATGGGTGATACGATCTTCAAGTTTTTTGCCGTACTGTGCTACATCCTGAAAACTACCTGTATTAACTTCAAATCACAGCAAGCGGCATTTTGAGAAGCCAAGGTATTGCTTCGGCACAATAAGTAAAACCACGATTCCTGCAGTTAGAAGTTTATAACAGATCAATCCTTCCAAAGTCGAACTCCTATAAAACTCAACAAAATAAAGAACTATTAACTACAGCTCAGGAAAAGTTCGACGGAAGCTAAACTAAACTCGTATACGGGGAACAAACGACAGCAATTCAGCCACGTGTGGTGCATGGAAGGGATACGTTACACCTGTTTGGCTAATCAAAGTCAAATTAGTTGGAAAGTTCATTTTGCCGCTTCGGCTTATGTAGTTGACAAGATGGAGTTGTTTCATGAAGGCGAATATTGTGTCTGGGCTAGGAATGAGCTTATTGAAACTACTTATTTAGTTTGACTCCATTTACTTCGGAATAGCAAGAATGATACGTTCTTGAAGAGGATTCTGCGTTTTTTTGGGAAATGCGTCTTACTTACATTTCGAAATTCATTTCTGAAACCTGTAGCATGTGAATTTTCGATACTGTATTTTGTTTAATTTTTGGTATCGCATCAGAGCAATATAGAATTCAGTCTGTTTACGATCTACCTTTGGTAAACCAGATGCACGGTACACATATCGGTATAGCTGGTTGTCTAACCTCAGTTATTGGAATACTACTCACTTCAACTGAGTTTTCGAATGTGCGTCATATGTATGTGTCTGTTTTGTTACTGAGAGAGATGATCTTAGAATTATTGTCTGCGTTTCGTTTGGTTGTTCCTGAATGTTCGTTTATTTTTATTCAGCTGTCCGATGATGTGTCAACTGTCAGTGGTCAACTATCTAATTCTACGACCTCCCAGTGTGATCAAATTAGCTTTTGGGTGTGAGACCACAGACTACCAAACATGTCATTATTTTAAGATGTTCTGATTGGTCAGTTATGCGTGACACAAGAATGTTGGTAACCTATCTTGCGGAATTAAGGAAGTGAGGTGGATTTCGTTTTCGAATGACAGTTTGATGCAATAATCAAGTTAACCAAACATATTATAGTGCCCACGACACAGTAAACCCACAATAGATGTGTTTGTAGACCCGCCGAAGGCCTTTAAAAGAGAAAGCTACCATATATTATTATCCATCTTAGAAAATAATGGAATAGGAGGAAATGCACTGAAATTAATTTCATCTTACCTCAGTTATAGACAACGTGTGTACCGCAAGGGACAGTTCTGGGACCAATTTCATTCTGTATTAATGTGAATGGTTTATTTAGAGCACAGAACTCAAAGAACTAGAAAGCTGATATAAACGGCACAAATTACCAAAATGCGAAACCGCATGTATGTAATAGAACAAATCCGATCGTGCGCAAAGCATGAACAACATTGCCAGTTTACGTACTTTTAATGAGAGATGTATTATTGATAATCTATGATGTATACGTACAGTTCCATAATAACAGCAAAAATTCATCAATTTTCAGTTTTTCAGGTTCATAAAATTCATGTGCCGAATATAGTCCAAAGAAATATGGAAAATACAGTACATAGCAAACTAATAAGACATGTGGTACGAACCACAGAAACAAACTCCGAATTCACAAAAGCTCAGTTGGCAACACTGCATGTGTAACTGCTCTGCTGATTTTTAAGTTGAGAGCTGGACTTGCTTGAAATGTTTCTGTGACAAATATTTCTGGAACTCTATTTGGAGATAGAAAATTGTTTTCTGGTAGATAATCACGTTTTTGATATATCTATGTATGAGATAAATCAAAAGTGAAATTGATTAAATGGATTGTAGAAATGCATAGTAAAATGAGAGTTTTGCTAGATTACAAACAGAAAGGTTAAGGGGGAACTGAAAAGGAAGAGACTCTCAAAACTGATACTCTTTTCACATCAATATTACATTAATAAATGTATTTCAATCCATTTTATTTTGATTTATAGATTGGATCCCTCAAAAGACATCTTTTCTCAATAAAATACCTTCAGCGAAAACGTAATTTCCGTCGTAAGTGAGAGAAATCCTCATAATCTCAACTTTCGTTTCTAGTGACAAAAGTTAATTAATATATTTTCAATCATTTCCTGTCCTCGAATATGTTTTGACGACTTCAAATTAATAATAAACAGAGACAGGAATCATTTCTATAGTGAGAATGCATTTCTCTACTTTTGTCCAATTGAAAAGCAAAATAGAATCGTTGAAATACCGTGAGTTTTAGAAAAAAATATATCTAGTTGTAGAAAATATACAGGAACGATTTTATCTCCACGAACTTTTCGAATTTTTTATTTTGAAAAGTGTGAATATTGAGAGGATTAAATAAACCAATAGAAATAATTCCGACTACGGTTCACCACACATTCCCACAAAGTGGAAAAATGAGGCAAATATTTGACAGAAAACAACTATGTTGAAAGAATACAGGAGTACCCTTCTCTCTAAGCGTTTCCACAAAGTGGAAAATAAAGGCAAACATCTATCAGAAATCAACTACATCCCTGGCTAATACCACGACGGACATTGAACTACAACTGACAGATATTTGTGCAACGTTCTTCAAAGAAGACCCAATTGCAAGTGCTTGTCTCGTAATTAAACAAAAAATTATCCTTCATTTGGCTGGGAATGACCACCTGCAGATATGCATGTTTCGAGGTTTATTGCCTCTCATCAGTGACAGGGTAGGTCGGACAACATTTTAATTGTCCTGTCCCTGCCAAATGAATAATAATCAACTGTTCAACTAATATTTCCCCACGGATAACACCACGATCTACAACCAAGTTGATCGAAGCGCCATCTGCACGGAACAAGACAGAACACTCCCAAGCAGCACAGTCTCCGGGAAGAGAAATCTGTAATCATTCGAACTAGTTCGAATATATTGTGCCAGAGAGGTATCAACAATGTTGAAAGAAAAGTGGAACTTCGTACACAGATTACTTACCTCCTCTCGATGTGACAAGCTTTTATCAATGTATATCCTAAAATGCATCCCGTTTCAGATACAAGGTGTCTGAAGCAAAAAAAATAAAAAATTTTGTTTCTTCGAAACTCCTGAAGGAAAAAATGTTTGAGTTGGTACAAAAATCTAGGTTCAACAATGTGATGATTTGATGTTATAGTATTTGATTTTAGTGAAACAGTGGCGTAGTTACAGTGGTCCATTGCCATATTTTTCTTCATATTTTCTATAGACAAGCGAATTGACATCTGCTAGGCTCATTAGTACTTGACCTAAAAGTCATACATTTCATGTGCCCAAATACGAAAAACCGAAAATATTTCCTGTAGAGTCATCTGGTGAAGATTTAATTTCCCATTTGCCATTATTGCACTATGCTAATTTATTACAACATATTGGAGTATTTTTTATCCTCCTAAATATTCTTGAATGTTGGAAAACTCAAAAACATGGCAAGGATGAATCTGAATTGCCCCTTCAAACTCCTTATCGTTATTCTACGCATAATTTCAAAGTGAACAGTTTTTTAAGATGAGTCTTGAAGTCCAACCTGTTTGAGATAAGATGTTGAGTCTATACACGTGTACTAATAACAAACTAAAACTTTCGATGGACTACTTTGAGGTCAAATAATATTTTATTCGTCTCAGAATTTTCATTCTTAATTCTCATGAATTAGTTTCGTAGGTAGATACACAAATTCGAGCATTTCATGAAATGGGAATACATTATTTTTGATAATCCAGCTTTTCACAAAATCAATAATTCTATAGGTTTTTTTCAGTACTTACTTGATAATACTTGATTGTACTTATTCATGTAATTATTTCGTGTGAAAATTCAGCGTTCTACGGAGAAATATATGGCACACCTAGTATTTCGAGGAAAAATTGTTGGTGCCGGAATATTTCGTGGAACTCTTAGTTTACTCGAACTCAAGAAACGACCCAGTAAAGTAGAATTGTGGTTTCATTCGGGACTTATTCAAGAAGTGTGGCTTACAAACGTGACAGAGTGGCGAATTAATGATGTTCTTCAATTATCAATTTTCCGCATTGACTTACTGTAAGAGTTACCATTAGGGCGATAGAAGCGCTTCCTTTACTAATGGTACAGCTTCTAAGATTGATGATCGGATTACACGCGAATGCGTCACACAATGCAGGACGAACCCAGAACTATCAACTTACAAGAGGAATGGTCAAAGATTCGCAAGAAAATAGGAGGGCCTGAATATTTCATGTTAATACAATGGCGGCGAAAGAAACTCGACAAAGTGAAAATGAATTAGGGAGAAATGTTTACGGTGTTGCTTTCACAACTCTTTGAGCTCATTCAACTCTCCATTTGGATGAAAGCATCGGTCTCTCAAGATAAAACTTTGAATCTAGCGAAATCATTGTTGAAAAGCTGGCAATTAATGGAAATAACATCTGTCATTCTTGATATTTTTCGAAAACTGCTGAGAATTCCACAGAATTATTCAGAATCATTTGTTTTTGTTTCCAATCTCGATTTTTTTTCTGTAGTATAGAATTTCTTAAATGTCGTAGGACTTAAAGTTCACTATTTATCATTAAAAGGACATGAAGCCTAAAGAAAAAATGTACAATAGTAACAGAAAACTCGTAGAAAATAAGCAAGAATTTAAGTGAAAACAAGAACAAGAGAAACAACAAGCTAGGAAAAAACAAGAGCAGAAAAAGCTTCTTCATCAGGAACAAACAAGATCAATAGGAGCAAGAGAAATGGTTAGTAACAAATCAGTCAAAAAATTACCAAAAGAGTACAGGATGTCTGAAGATGTATTTATTGAAGTTCAAGAAGTCAGAGGAAAAGACCAGAAGTGTTCAAGATATCGGAAATGAACTGACCAAAGAATTTGAGCGGGTGGCGAAAGAGATAGACAAGAAATTCAACAAGGAAGTAAATAGGACCAACAAGAGAATGTGAATGATACACCTTCCATATAAACGGGCAAATCTTCCCTATGCGTGAAAAATGTATCGGAAAATAGGAGCTCTAAGTTGAGTAGAGTTCAATTTCGCGAAGACTCTGCTACGAGAGAGGTGATAAGGAATAAGTTATTGGATTCCCTAGTAGCATTCAGAGAAATACCACCCAAGCTGTGGAAAAATGGTCATCAAAGAGCTGGGGAGTGGTATCGAGATGCAGGAATCTTGGGGGAAAAAGCAACCAATAAAATAGGATCGAGATCAAATTTCCCAAGATAAGAAGCTGCGTACCCACATCAGGCCAGAGGCCTTGAATGCCTGTGAAAAAACCCACCTTCAACCAGTAAAATAAGAATTATTCGGCACTAGGGGACTCTTGTCGATTTTCAGTCTTGACATTGAAGGGAAAACGTAAGTCTGCTAGTCCAAGGTCACGTTAAAGTTGTAAATACACCTTTCTTTCAGGTGAATTTGTTTAGATATTAGTCATTTGTCCACATTATACAGAAAAATATGTGGAACTGATGAAAACAAATATAATTTTTCAAATAGCTACAGTACAAACCCCATCAATCATTGGAGACACGCTTGAGCGTACCTTTATAGATTATATTATCATTGAGTTGTATATGTTTTTTGAGGAAATAATAGATGAATGTGTTATAGGTCAGGATATCATGGAAAAAAATCCTGAGTGAATGAGATGAGAAAATAGAGAATAATGTATGTTGAGGAAAACAACCGTATTTAAAAAAATGCTGAAACGGGTGTTTCCATCAGGTATTGAAGATAGTGGATTGGTGTTGGGTTCCAACCAGTGCAGTTTAAGTACTTTTTCAGTAACTAACGATAAAGATTACAGCTGTTGAATTTGATTGAGTTTTTCAAACCTATATGAGGATAACGAAATATTTCGTTGAAGGAAAGGAAACCAATCCTAACTTTTTTGAGAAATATTTTCGATTAGAACAACCTAAAAATAAATCCTAACATATTGAATATTTCATCCTGACAACTAGGCTGAAGAATATTGTGGGTTTGATTAGGTTCCAAATGTAGGATTCATTTTACCTGGTTTAGGATCTTGCTATTCTTGAATATATTGAAACTTTTTCCTCACATATCGCTGTATCTAAGTACGAATTGTTGCAGCAAGTTATATTCAATTTTACAGATTCGGTTTGTTAGAACTACAAATGTTGCCTTTCGGGGAAGTCGCTGTTTTCTGTAAGATATCACAATAAAACATTATCGTTTTCATTCTCAAAAGAACAATTTTCAATCTTCTTATGGGAATATCTCCTTTGTCAACAAAATTGCCTTCCATGCGGTCATCTTGAGCAGTGGAAAATGGCGACAACTTTATCTTTCAGTCGCAAATGATTTCATATCTGACTCATGTCCATTATATTTTCAATAGGATCAAAATACATTCTGGGATTATTGCAGCAAGCTTTGTTCCAAAGTATATTCGTTATCCAAACACAAGCTTTGAAATTATTTTCCAAAGTGAAAGTACGTGAATCATGCAAGACAATTTTGGCCAGAAAAAAAATAATTACCCTCTATGAAATTTTCAATCCAAAGAGAGCTTGATTGATGCACAAGTACAAAGAGAAATTCATTAACTCCAGCACAAATCGATGTATACGTCAGGAGAAACATAAAAAACTTACACTGCCACTTCCCACCTCTCTCGAAACAGAATTTGATATACAGAAGCAAGCAGGTTCATAATCATATACCAAATCGAGTCGAGTCGAATTTGCACTACGAAATATATTAGAAATATAGTTAAGAAACTCATGAAAATGTTTTTAAAATTTAAAGGAATATCCTGCTTACGTATTCTAGTCGTTTTATATTTAATATTCTAGTGATACTAGAATTTATTTTAACATTTATATATTTTACATGTTACTTCGTTTATGTATTCTTCTTCGTAATTTTATAAATTTTCAGTCAATATTATCTCATTTTCTCCTGAGATTGACATAAATTAGAGAGTGTCTTGATAGCCGGTCGTTTGACTTCATCAACAATATTTTTTGTGAGTTTTGAGTGACGCATTCCCCAAAAAGATTAATGATGGTTCTTAACCCATGTCTTCATGTCCCCAAATAGGGTTTCACATGCTAGTTCTGGTCTGGTCAAATGAGTGTTGTTGCTGTCCCTGCTGTTGCTAGGGTATCTGCGCTCTCACTCTCCTGAATGCCCCTGTACCCAGACAAATTTTCTTCAGGACCTCTCCTCAGTAACTCTTCCGGCTATAGGACTGATGCATTAACTCATGTTCTGCGTCAGTCTCTCCCGTTGCTTGTCCTTAAGCCATCTATATTCCATATTTGCTCTCTTGACAGCATTGGTACGGCCTTGGATGTGGCTTCCTCATCTTCTATGATAGTGGTATATGTTCCATCAATGTTGGAGTCATTTTGTCAGACGGCATGTCAGATGTGTCGACTCTCATGACACCCATTATGTTGAAGTGGCATGGGTTCTTGCCCCTCCATTTGCCAAGGCACTTAATAATAATAATGATAAAATGTTTAGGGAATCATATTTCTCATGAGAATAAATCAGTGTTATGTCATCTGCATATAGGACGAAGAACAAGATTGATTGATGTAGATTATAAATAAAAGTAGGCTCAGAATCGAACCTTGTGGGACACCAAATCGAAGGTCTCTGAAATTGGACGATTTGTTGCTACATATCACAGCTTCTAAGCGATTCGTTAAATACGATTCAATTATTGTGATACCTCTAATTTTGTGATAGCTGAGATTTTCAAGAAAGGTTTTATGGCAAATTGTGCATTAGTGAGAAATTTGTTTTCTTCGAAATATTTGGTTAATCTTTGTTTTACTAGGACTCCGACTAGTTTTGAGAAGATAGAAATGATAAAATGATGATAATTGTTATCAGCTTCGTCCCTATCTCCTTTTCTGACAACCGGAATGATTTTAGAGTATTTGAAAATATCTGAGAATTTACCCGTTACAAAAATTTGAATGGATGTCATGGATGTCTGATATGTTGAGTTTTTTAGGGATGAGTTAGCTTCTTTTATATAAAATATTGTTACGGGCTGCATTGAAAATTAAGAAGAGGATCAGGAAAATTTTTGTATCTTCCGGCACATTGGAAGAAAGTTCTATGGAATCATCAGACGTTAATTTATCAGTTGGAGTAGCACGTTTACCTTAGAATGATTCCTTTCGAAATGAATCAAGCGCCGGCTTGTTTTCGATTTATTTTCAGCAACTGAGAGATACTTGTCATATATTGTCAGTTTTTTTTAGTCGAAATTAGTTGTTTCTTATAGTGTTTTCTTTAGATCATGATAAGAAGGAAGCTACACAGTCAACATCGAAGTTTAATTCGAAAACACTCCAATTTGTCAGAGATTATTGTTCATTGAATAATATCGATCTAGAGTCGGTAATATTTCTATTGAAACTTTGGGTGACTATTTCATTTGGTTTAGCGTCAATTATAATATATTGGCCAGCATGATCTGAAGAACAGAGTTCTTCGATCCCAGATTTGTATAGGCTTGGGCTCAAATTAGTGAAATTATTGTCTAGATTTTTGGACGGATATTCTATTGTAACTGATGGTCCATAGGCATTTTTAGAAGACATTGTTATCGAATGTCTCTTCTACGTCGAGAAACGCTGTGAGTCGACTCTCACTATTCGAGAAAGATTGTTCAATTCTGCCGACTAGGCTATGCAGCGCCATCTGATAGGACTTTCCAGAATGACAGGCGTGTTGGTACTACGAGAAAATTAGATGAATGATTGAATAGATCTCCTCCATCTGCATTTGATTTCAGAAAAAATGATCTTGGATTGGATGTCAACAAAGATATTGTTAATCATGTAATGAGCAAATAGTTGTAACAAATAAAATTTTGGACTCGGTTCTACACAGAATCACAAAGATTCGCATGCTTCAGATCGCTGCCAAAACATATTACGACCAGGAAAAGCGAACGAATCCACACCAAACCACAAACGTACGAGTAAAAAACGAACAACACTCAGAAATATATTCTACCTCCTGAATATGCAAAATAAAATATATCATACTGCAAACCTCCGGGGTATACACTCCGAAGTCTCGCACCATGTCAATGATATGTAAGCCCCTGATAATTAATACGGTCCACTATGATTACTAATATGACGACTAAATGGCGGCTTGCGTGACGACCCTCGCTCGGATTTGCATTTGATCAAGGAGTCTGTTTATGTAAACAACCAGCATGTGTTCGAGGTTCCGTCAGAGTATGAAGGGAATGAGAGGTTGGCGTATTCAACGAGTTTTAGAAGAACAGTCACCTTCCTCAGTTATTTGGACTCCTAATAACTGATATAGTTGGATCATGTATGATAATATGTACCAAAATATCAAATATCCTTCCAAACTCTGAACTGTTTATAGGAGTCCCCGGTAGAATGATTTAATCGCTACTCTTCAATCTCTGCATTGTAAGGAAGGTCGGATACAGTTGTTACAATTTTACATTTCATTTTATAGATATTGTTATGATATGCTGTTGTATGGTACAAAAAAACTATTTTCGCTAATTTTCAAACATCAAAATAGAGTGGGAATCATTATATTAGATAAGATTGGGGCTTTCGTGCTATCGAACCTTTTCAGATCAATTGTGTGTGCCCTCGAAATCATTTAAAATTCTCTATCAGCCCTCTCTTCTTTACGAGACTACATAGGTTTGTTTTTGGAACTTCCATGTATCTTGAAGCTCTTCGTCTGTCGGCGTTAGAAACTTTTTCCTTGACAAGCACTGGCAGTGGCATGGTATGAGTGCTGATGTTTCCTCTTTTTTCTGACATAAACTGCATTACATTTCTCCTACCAGACAGATTGTATTGATATAATCGTTGAGCCCACAATGCCCAGCGACAAGTCCTACTAATATTCTAGTAGTGCTCCTCTTCTCGATTAGTAGATATTTTTTGAATATTGGCTGCGGTTGTTTGATAAACTCTTTGGCCTGTCTCATCCCATTCTTGAGATTTCTGCTGGATCCATGATATGGTGTTTGTTTTTAGTACAGCTTTTGCCATACTGCTGATCGGATCTGGGCCATTCAAGGCCTTACTTGCGCCTTCACGGGCTAGTGAATCGGCATCTTCATTGCCTCTTAAACCTTGTGTGCTCTGGCTAGGGTCAGTCTGTTCTGACTGCCCAGCTCTTTTAGGGCCAGTTTATCAATGTCGTGTTAGCGTACCTTGACTCCCGGTTAAATTTGACTCGTGGTTAGAATGAATATGATATTTGCTAAATGAAGGAATCTACCCACATTCTAACCATAAGTTAAATTTAGCTCGAAGTCCAATTAGCATACTGCCAACTTTATCTAAGGTACTGGAAAGAGCTATAGAAGTACAACTAAAAAACATATTGATCAGTATTCATTACTATCTTTAACACCATCTGGATTTCGAAAAAATTATAGTTGTACAACGGGTCTTCTCCATATTATTGATGATGTTGTTCGAGCTTCAGACAAAGATAAGTGTACTGTTCTGGTCTTGCTAGATTTTAGCCTAGCATTTGATACCATTAACCATACTTTAATGCTAGAAATTCTCCATTACATAGGACTTTCGAATAATGCTAGAAATCTCTTAGCATCTCACCTCCTTGGCCGTAACCAAATGGTTTCAGTTGATGGACACACATCCAATTATATGGATTCAAATTGTGGAGTCCCCCAGGGCCCCATTTTGAGGCCTTTTCTCTTTGCTTTATATACTTCCCGTCTAGTGAAGAATCTTCAGATTTGTAATGTCCGGATGATTCTCAACTTTATTACAGTTTTCACTCCAGCACGGTTGTGAGGTCCTGTGACTATATAAATAAGGATCTTAACAGTTTCAATAAAGCTGCAGAAGATCTCTGCTTGAGCATTAATTGTATTATATATGGCAATAGACACTTCCTCCCAATACATGTGAAATCAAATCTATGTGAGTCATTAATACTATCCATATTTAATTATGCAGATGTACTGTTTGGGCTATTTTTATCCAGCCAATATGAAGGAAAAATAAAAAAAGTATAAAATTCATGCTTACAACTTATATTTGGTATCCGAAAAAGAGAACATATTTCACACAAATTGAAAGATAATATCGCTGGCTGAGACCAATAGAAAAATGTTACATGCTGCTATTCTTTTTCAAAATATCATTTTCGATCAAAGTTTTTATCACTGAGAATATATGATAATTTCCCATTTTTACCTTTTACAGCTCGCTGAACAGTCTCGATAGGTACAGTATGTTTCGTATTTATCTGTCCGCCTCTGTCATTCACTCGCATATTGCTTAATTTGCTCAAATTTAATAATACGATATCCTATGAATAACGCTCTGAACACTATTCAGCAAATGCTCTTGAGGAATTTCCGACATTACTCATCTTATCCGAATCTTCAAATATCCTAAATTATTAGGTTTGTCAACATAGACCATATTTTTGACATGACCCCATAGAAAAAAGTCCAGTGGTGTGAGATCTGGACTGAGTGCTTGCCACTCAATGGTACCATCGATGAAAAATGGTCCTATCAACTTGTCGCCAATAATACCTGCCCAAACATTTACTTTTTGGGGATATTGCATACGAGCCGATTGGCCCCAACTTGGATTTTTGAATGACCAATATCTACAATTTTGACGATTGACTGTTCCATTCAAACAAAACGTAGCCTCATCCGAAAAAAGAATATTATTAATGAACTGATTGTCATTCGATGTTCTTTTCATCATAATCTTACAAAACTGTAGCCCTCTGTCTGGGGGTCATCTTCGTTCAATTCATGAAGAAGTTTAACTTTATAATTAACTTTGGTGGCGTTGAATTTTAACTATTTTAAATATTGTTTTGCAAGATTTTGTGATTGTATTTGCGTTTTGTACTCAATTGTATTCTAATTTTTTTATTCCTAAGTGTGCTTATATCTATGTGCATATACTACGATTCTTCTCTCATAATTTTAAGTGAAATAATAATAATAATGCAAAACCGGACCGGCAGCGTTGGCGCACCCTGGAGAGAATGCTCATTCCTTCTGATGTCGGCCGTGGGTATACTAGGCTAACACCCCGGTATATCCGACTACTCGGTCCTAGACGGACGAGAAAGAGGCCCCCACAACCGACTCCTTCGGATGTGGGGTCATAGGCAAGGTGGTGGGGCTCAAAACTATGATCTGCCAAATAATGACAACGGACGCTTTAAGTGGACGGATGAACTAAGGGATTGCTATGAGAGCAGTGAGCCCGCCCGAAGAAGATACATGGAGAGAATGCATGCTCTGTGGTGTGCAACACACCCAGAGCATGCTGCCTTTTTCTCACATAATCTGAGGGATTATGTATTCCACCTTCGGGTTCGAGGCTACGTAGAAGCCCCTCCTCAGCCTGTTAACGCAGTGGCAGAAGTGGCGGATATGCCACGTGTTGACCTGGCTGTAGAGAAAACCCGCATCATACCACCAATGGAAGGCACCAGAACCCGCAGGGCGCTCTATAACAGCATGCCCCTGAAGCCACAACAACTGGCACGGGTGGATGCGGAGATTCACGATGTTTTTTCAAAAGAGGCTGACATCTGGCAGATCAACTCTGCCGTGTATGACGCCGCTCAGGCGGAAAGGAGGGATACCACCCCTCTGATTGGGAGGCATGAGCGACGCATTCACAAGATGGAAGCTAAGATCAAGTCGGCGAGACAACACGCATGTCGTATCCAGTGTGTGGCGGACTACGTGGCGGCTAATGGGCCCTTCACGCCCGCAGTGCGGAGAATTGCTGCAAATTTAAGACGAGCTCACCACACTAAATCAAGGCGTGCTGTTTTTCATCAAACAGCACTGTCTTGATAGGATAGGAATGCTGGTGGCTGCAAAAAAGTCACTGGTGAGGCGGGCGAGGAGCATCGCGGAAAACATGAAGTTCCGCGACAAACCTTCTCGCCTACTCCAAGAGCCTCCACGTGTTGTGGATAACTCGCCGGCGGCTGATCGGGTAGAAACCTTCTGGAAGAACATTTATGAGTTTCCGCAACCACTCAACGTAGATACTCTAGCCCTAGCGCAGTTCAAAGCCTTCTGCAGGAGGCTTCGTCAGCTTGAGCTCAATAAACTGCGCAATCCGATAACCTCGGAAGAAGTTCGACGGGCCCTGAAAGGCTCTAAGAACTTTGCTGCTCCAGGCCCCGATGGCCTAAATAACTATTAGTGGAAAAAATTTCCAAGCTAGCACTAGACGAGATTAGCATGTAGACAACTCACAATACACTTGCTTTTCAACAAGGCATGCGATCGCCTATCGATCCGATATAAGGTATTTGAGAAAAAATCTCTTGTACCTACATCGGGCTCGAACCGACTATCGCTATGCTGGAGTTTCGAATGGCCTGTCCATTAGACCGCTAAGCCACCGGCCACCCATAATGAGCTGAATGACAGTTTTGCGATGACTTTGAAGGCCAAGACTTGCTACAAAGTATTTTTACATAACGTATTCGAATAAATATTTATCTATCTATCTTTCTATCTATCTATCATCCGCCAGTTGTCCTCCATAACTTATATCAACTGTCGTGTGTCACTTGTCATCCTTCACCTGTCGTATTCCACTCGTCATCTGTCACTAATCATTTGCCATTCCCCACCTTTCATAGATCATTTGTCGCTTATCTGTCATACGTTCCGCACTTCATTTTCACCTAATATACATGAATCACTGTATGCCTTGATATATCCCAAATTAAGATAAAATCTATTCACGCACAATACGTAGCACTCGTCAGTGTACATAGCTAATTGCCCTTTTCGTTTATTCAAAGCTCGTCACCGCGTCAACATTAATTAATTCGGTGAATTTCCTTGCAATTCGCCAAATGATTAGCTGAAGCAAACGATGATGGATTCTGTTGGCCTACCCGAATCTGGTAACCCTAACATTAGTCCACTAACAACGCAAGGTAAACAAAGAGGGACCATAAGATGATCGAGCGAGAATCCCGCTATCACTTACCTGTAAATCTGTGAGCAACAATTTACCCAACTCCAAACCGAAATCCACACCTCGTCAATTGACAAGTGGTTTTATACTACAATGGAATTAGGCATTCGAGTTTAAATACATTCGCTGACTATTTCGTTGAAAGAAAAGATCTGATTGTTACTTGAGAGGAAGAATTTAAAAAACGTGCCTACTTCCTTTTCCAGTCCTAGTTTCTCATTAAGCTTTTGAGTAGGCCTACTGTTTCAACCTCTGATTTTATTGTTCATCATGATTAAATGTAAAATTGAGGAATATCGTCTCAATTTCTTCATAAATTATTTTATGTAACGGAGCTACATAATATTTAGATGCATATTCGACGTCTTGCGTTATATTTTCTCTGTCTGTTTCGTTACATCATAGTGCATCACTAGTTGCATTACCCCACCATCCCGCACGGCGCTGGCGTTGATATTGATATCCTGTTGGGTGTTCCTCGATGTCAGCAGGGCATTCGACTGTGTCAATCACGACATTTCAATAAATAAATAAGCCAGTTTTGACGACTGCTGTCCTATTTTTCTGAAAAGTAAAATAAGAGAAGATTTTTGTCGGCATTTGGTCAGGTTCGAATACTGGGAATGGGGAAATTTTTCTCTGTTCCATAGGAGTAGACAGGCAGGCAAAGGTTCGATTATTCTCAATCAAATTTCATTTCGTGAATGTATTGCCTTTCGTTCAAGTACATACATTTCCAAATATTTTTCATTTAATAATATATAATAATATTAATCTATATTGGTCTTTTAGATCATTTACAAGATATTGGATACCATGATGAAATGATGTTTCTTTGGCGAGGTGGTCGATGGACCAGTGGCTGAGGTATCTAGCAGTGAAACTTCTCGCATCAGAGAGACGTTCGAGGCTCCAGTACGCGAGAATTATTTTTCTCAAGTACATGGGTCTCTTTAGGTGGCCACATGCCTTGTTGTGAATCAAGTTTCATGTGAGTTGCCTAGATTCCAATCCCGACTTTTGGTGCTTGCCGCCGACCACACGGGTTATCCTACAGCTGAGAAGTGGATATGCCACCAAAAATCATTTAGTTGCCCAGGAGCTCCACGGCAAATAATAAAAATCTATCTGCACAGGCTACGCCTTTCGGTACACTCTGTGAGTGTTTATGAGGGAGTATCATTAGTATTATTATTATTAATTCCGTCTGAAATTTACGTCAGGCCCTGTTTCCGGGGCCCCGATATATCCGAAGGGTGCACTGGTGTGTCATCAACCCCAGTAAATACTCCCCACGTCCGTGAGGTAATTGATCCAAGAATCATGTGCCCTGAGTAGACGGAAAGAACCAAGAAATACGGCCTTCTGCATTCGTCCGGCTGAGATTTCTGCTATATTTCTGCAAGTCGGTTTGATTTTTCAATTTGAGAGCAGTGTGTCTATCATTCCATCAAGAACTTCTATTATCAGAACAACCATTTCAACAGAGCTTGCCGATTTCAAAAATTTGATCTCGAAATTCAGCCCGTTTTTCCTCCTCTTTTCGAACGATGTTTTTTTTGCCAGGAGCCGAAAACTCTTTGCCTGGAATCGTCCTACATTTAGCAACACCGGTTTTTCGTCAATACCGTACGAGTGTCATCGGTAGTAATTCAAAACTCGTGGATATAGCCTGAGACCACATAAGCTGGACAGGCTGGCAAAAAATGCATTATGGTATCAGCTGCCCCACGACACGCTCTGCAGCTAGTGTCAGAGACCTCTATAACCATCACGCGACTACGGTAGATGGGGATGTTGAAGACACCATTTTGTCATGCCACTATGAATCCCTCGGTTTCCGACTTCATTCCACTTGACCTGAGAAAAGTGAATGTCAGGTTTCTGGATAAGCCAAGGTCTTCAATGTTCTTAAAGAAGACCCCTTGCATTCTCTCCGCAGTTTCGACGTGGGCTTTTTACGAAACAGATTCCAACTCGGTGACAGAGTTTGGGTTCGTTTGTTCAGTGTCCAATACGAGACCGAAAAGAAACACTTCAATTCCTGCTATTTCATGATCACATACTAAGCAGAGAAGGGTATCTCAACTTCGATGACTTTACAGGCTTCATCTAGTACTATTTTGTTATATAGACACTCCAAGATGAAAAGCTCACGGCCTTTCTGTTTAAGGGGAACTATAACCGTGAAACAGGCGATTTAGTATGCAAGCTCCTATGAGAATGCATAATTTTTCTAGTTTTTACGTCGAGTTGCCGCAGCTCTTCCTGAGTCCATTTCACCACTCTAAATGAGGAAAGAAGAATCGGAACGGCAAGCATATTAGATGCAACAACCACCAAATACTCCTATTTTCAGAAACACCATTTTAACAGAATGGTTTGGGTAAAGCCTGTGGAATTCAAGAATTAGGTCTCGATATTTTGTCCGTTTTTCCTCCTCTTTTCAGACGATGTTCTTTTAGCCAGGATTTTTTTGTTTTTCGTCAGGAATTTACCAGTCAGGCCCTGTCTCTGGATCCCCGATACATCCGGAGTGATCCTCCACAACAGATAAAACAATACTCAGAGTAGCGTCTCCATCTACAATAACATTTCTTCGGTTTGGTATTTTATGTTTGTTCTCAACTGACCCAGAATCCTTGAACTATTTTACAACTTTTGCCACTGTTGCATAATAGGGATTTCTATTCGGATGCATCTCATTGGATATATTTGAAGTTTTGCGACAAGTCCGATAGTTGTCGCCGTGTATTGCAACTATTTTGATTCTTTATTGGAGATTATGGTGTGAAGACATTATAACTAGGGCTTCGCGAGACCAAGACCATGACTGATCATTCTTGGTCTTGGTCTCGACAAATAAATGTAGTCAATTGTCCAACAGTTTAAAATTTTTGTTGTTGTTTAAAATTATTTTTTCCATTAACCAGCTGTCATCCCCCTACGAACGACAGCCATCAGATGTCGAAACTTGTGCAAGCTAAGGATTAACGAGGTCTTACCTTTTAACGTGCGATTCCTAGCACGAGACCAGTGACCATGCTGGGAATCGAACCCACGTCGCTCTGACTGATAGACTAGTGCTCTACTATCATGACCACTGCGGCCCATTTATATGCATATAATAGTTATTTCGTATTTCTCAGTATTTAACAATTGTCAAAAATGGTCAAAAATTATCACCATTATGAAATAATTTTTAAGAAATCTTGAATAAATATTAAATTAGACCCACACAGCACACAGGTCGATGCCAAACAGTCCAGAAAAAAAGGTTCAAAATGGTTGGAACGTAAATTTCGTTTTTATTAGTCATTTTACAATGGATTATTGTGTGATGAGCAGTAAGATGCGGTTGCGGCAGAGTGGTGGAATCGGAATCCCGAGGAAATTGCAATACTCATTAACTTCTGTGACCTTATTACAACATACCTACTCCTATTTGTTGTAAATTGTATAACTGCAATACAGACTTTGAAAAATGTATTTTTGATTTTGAATGAACAAAATTTAAAAATCTACCATATGAAAAATAAATAATTGAAATAAAATTTTCCATAAAAATTTTGTTGATATTGATTGAGTAGATTTAACTTCACTATTTTTTTTCTCTTGGTAAAGAGTCTTGATCTTGATCTTGGTCTTGGGAAAATTTATTAAGTCTTGATCTTGGTCTCGCGAAGCCCTCATAACAACACAGATATGAAATGTTTACTTTCTATTTTATCAATATTTTAAAGCCAACTTGGCGTATTATACCAAATTTCTGTTCACTGTGGAGCTTTGTTTTGATAATAAACGATCATATGATTAACATTCATTGGGGAAACCTGTTTTCACGTTGGTTGCAATACAGTTGGATTCTTTCAATTGAATTTGAACTGCAGATATCATTTATTGTAGCTGATTTCGAAAAATACTTGTTTTTTTCTGAATGACCACAAGAAATTACGTTTTGTCAGCACCAAGTACGATTAATGAAATTTTCTAGAAGACAGTTGAGCAAAACTTAATTCTATCTGGTAGTCAAGATAATATTCAGTGATGAGTGTACTCTGATATTACAAATCCTCATTATACATAGGGCGGTGAGATAAAAAAAGAAGAAACTCATTTTCGGAATATGAGGTTGTGAACTGAACGCTCTCTAAATTATAACTTCATTGTGTTCTTTGAAAAATTAAAATACTTTACTCTTGAGTCACTGTCATTTTTTTCACCTCTCTCGTATACGAAAGGATATAATTGAAATGTGATTTATTTACAGAAGCATAAATGTACCTCATCTTGAAATAATTTCAATTTATGAAGTCCTCCATGTGAACATACACCAAACATTTTGGAATCCATGCAATTTTTCTTGTCGATGATATATTGCTGGCGACTTCACTCACTCCTCCCAAGAATCACAGAAAAGTTGACGTTCATTATATGCTCTATATTTTTTCAACTGGCTTCATGATTTTTTTTCACGAATATCTTTCAGGGCTCGTCTGTTTGCAGTCTTGAAATAATTTGACCCCATGATAGCATTCACAAATCATTCGGCTCTACTTCCTAACTCCACTGAAGCAAACTGACGAGTGGTTTGGGCTGTTTAAGGGTTAAGAACACCTTTAAGCTTCTCACTACATGTAGATTTCGCATGAAGTGTTGGCAGAAGAACGGGATAAAGACGAAATGGAGGAACATAGCACAAGAGGTCTGATAAGGAGGGACTGGAAATGGCTCGGTCGGCCGCAAATAGCGGAGGAAACAAGGGTGTAGATTACAGATATCCCCTTGCTCTTGCTTATTGCCAACGTTAAGTGTGTCTGCAATTATTCCAAGGACTTGTGTCATTTTAGAAGAGGGCGTTAGATATACATATCAGTTCTATGTCTCGCTATTCTCGAGTCTTCTGTACGCAATACTGAGACAGGGCTAATCATAATTCATGCACAATTTATGGTTGTTACTCTTTTCCCTGCCTCCAAGATCAGTTACGATTAGAATCCACGAGGAACGCAGAAACAGTCATCGCAAATTTTTGTGCCGAAAATTTTTCATCTGATTTTAAATTGTACCATATGAAATCGTTTTATAAATCAACTTCAGTCGATGAACCTGTATGTAATTGTGAAAAATTGTTATTCATGTATAAAGTAAAGGAAAATACTTCTCATCTATTTCATAAAGGTAATTTTTTGACAATATAATAATAATGTTTATCCAACACATGACAGTTATGACGTCATTATTAATGCCCTTTTACACAGGTAAACTATCAAATAACACACTAGTTAGTTATGGATTATAACTCACGTTCATATTCAAAGTAGTATTTATTCATTTATTACTATAACAAGCAGAGTTCACATTGATATTGAAATTAAAGGAAAATGCTAACGGTTTATGAGAATTTGAAGTCATTATAAAATTCGTTGGTTCAATGGAACCAGACGCGGTAAAGCTGCTGATAGTGCTCGAAGACGCCGACACATTAGAACCTTGTATTTTTTCTGCAATAATCCCCATTATCAAAGCCATTTATGTAAAAAACAAACAAGTCGCTAGAACTAGTATTCTTTGATCTCAAAGACATGTATTTTTTGCACAAATTGATCGGGTTGACTGAAAATCCTTATTCAAGTATGGTAAAAAAACGTGAAAGTATTTCCCTTTTTCTTGAATATTTTCTATTTTCAAATTGACCAATTTATCGCATCAACAAGCACCGCTAATCCCCATTATCAAAGCCACTTTCATCAACAAGTACTCGTTCGTTGTCGGGAGCTCCGTTCAAAAATTTATCTATTTCAGGTCGTCCTAATGTCTACGACTTCTTTGGTTTGTGTCCCTTTAAACATTTGCTAATAATGTATCATGCCCGTGGCAACCAAAAAAACAACCTGCTTCGACCAAAATGTGAAAAAGTCACTGTCAAGTCATTCTGACGCAAATAGCTTTGATTTGACCACAAAACTTATTAATTATTATCTTATTGCATCCATGCACGAATGGGTAACTGAAAAAGTTTGAATACCTAAGTATAGAAGATTCCTTTTCTGAGTTTTAGTCATGTTTGAATGGAAACTCATATTTTTATATCTAAGTATGCAAAGGTTTTGGAAATATTGCACTCCAACCTAGTTTTCTGAACAACTTTTAATTGTTAAATCTACAGAAATTGCATTAATGTGGATAAAATTAGGATTTGTGTCAAACGGCTGCGGAGGTATGGATAAAACAACTTCCTTATATGATTGTGGATGAAATTATAATACAGTAAGGAGGTCAAACATTTCTAGAAACTCACTGGGGAAATGAGGAAATTCTATAAACATATCTCTGCCTCCATGTTTCATTATCCTATCAAACTGGATTCATAATAATTGGAATTCGCCGTGTGCTAGGAATCGCACGTCAAAAGGTAAGACCTCGTTAATCCTTGGCTCGTACAAGTTTCGACTACTGAGGGCTGCCGCTCGCAAGGGGACGACAGCTGGTTAACGGAAAAAACAATTTTAAACAGATTCATTCCTTTTCGTTGTTTCTCCAGCAAAATTTTCGAAATTTGGAACATTGAATATGCTCACTGGACGGCACTTTTTGACAAATTTGGAAAATAAAGGAAAAAAGGGAAGGAAAGAAGGAAAGGAGAAAAGTGTGTGTGTCACACGGTATTCTGTTGGAACTAAAAAAAAACTCTCATTGTCTGGTGGTTCGCCATTTCCAAGAATTTGAAAATGTTATTCTTATTACCTACACGTTGTTATTTTAACGGAATAGTAGCCATGGCATTCTACATTTAGACGTTATTTTGACAAACATCTCGATTTATTTCATTTGCATAACATTGATGACGCACGGGTAAAGATAAAATAATCGAATTGTAAGTCACTTGAGAATTTATTCCTGATGGCTTGATGACCCCTTTTTTCCTTATCTGATGATATCCATGCAGGTAATCTTTCAATTTCAGTTTATTGTTGAAATAAAAAACTTCATTTTCATTGGCGGGTTTTAGGTACATACTATACAGGGTGTCCCAAATTCGATCCTCATCAATGGGATCTCGGAATCTAAAAGAGATACGAGGTCGGTTAAATGAAGGCAAAATTGTGCAATTTGATGCTCATCAAAACGTTGCTCTGAAATTTTTAAAACTCCGAAAATTTTCGAAGATTTTTGGAAAAAACCGAACATTCTAGATTTCATTTTTTATTTTTCCATGACTTTATTTGAATAGAATAGAATAACAAAACAAATGACACATTCTCATCGCTACTACTTTTCGACGTTTCGTCTCTGAGCGCCATCATCAACTGGCCATCATCAAAAGCTTCTAATGTCCCAAAACCATGTACCACCATGTATTGCACTTTTTCAAAAAAGATTTTTGGTAAGATCTTACAAGGACATCGTTAAAATGATTTTTTTCGAAAAAGAACCAATGATATAACGCATTGGTTCTAGGACCTTAGGAGCTTCTAGAAATTGATATAAACAAATCACAGCCGTATTAAAAAAATGGGTTAATTATGGTTGCTTGAAGGCTAACCTTCGGATGAAAAGTCTGTTAACACGATCTTGTGAATCAGAAAAAAAAATACATTGAGAATATTAGATTTATTATTTGTTCCGAATCTTATCCCACACAACAGTTTACTTGGCTTCGTATAAAAATTTTATTATTGTTTTCATCACATAAAAAGTAAATGATTCGTAGTGTAATGTATAATTTTCAACAATAGGCATGTTGTTTTAATTATTCCAAAAAAAGTTAAACGAAAACTATAAAGTTGAATAATGAATGTTAAAACAAATATTCAAATTGCAATCCACCTGCTTGAATGAATTTTTGTGTCAGTCTGTGAATTATATGGAGGGCACGCAAGAAAGTACTCTAGAGGGTTCAGGTCGGGGTTTCTAGCTGGCCAACGCACAAGACCTTGGTTGCCAATCGACTTATTAGGGAACAATTCATTTAATGAATTTCTCACAGGTCCATCTCCCATTATTGGGTGGTGACTGTCCTGTTGCCACCAAAGTTGAAGTAATACGTACAAAGGTTGTTCCATTGAGGAATCCAATATATTGGTACTAATTAATTCTTTATATCTATTGAAAGTTAAATTTCCTCCCAAGAAAAAACACACCGATAATTTTATTGTGCCACATACCGATCCATACTTCAAATAAAATAAAATTATTTTTTCAAATTCGTGTTTAAAACCTGACCATTTGAAAATATGTTTTTTTTTACAATGCAAATTTACAAAATATTGAAATTTGGGTGATAGCTGCATAAGGCCATAAAATATTCTGTCGCTGAACTGATTCTCAGTTTCATTATACAGGGAAGCTCAGAAGTAACTTCTTTTCGGGGAATTATGAAAATGGCTGAAACTCAGTTTTTTTCAAATGGAACATCCTGTATATTATCTTATTTTCGAATTCAACTGACCAGTTTGAATTTGTTTTATCCACTATGTCTCATACTTATCTCTTACCGTATATTGTTATTTTTTTTTCGAGGCCTTGTGGTAGAACAGGGTCATGATGCAATCGTCGCTGGTTGGATCATGACACTGAACATGGTCTCTTTCAGTAAGTTTCTATAATAGGTATGAATAATATGGTATGTAGTAATTACTTACTTACTGAATAAATTCTTTATTATTATTATTATCATTAAATAATTTTATAATTTTTGAGGTCTGTGCATGCAAGTATAAAAATTCATATAGGTATATAATTTAGTGAAAAATGTGTCAACAAATAAGAGCTTCATCTTTTTTGAGAAAGATGAAATGAAATGCATGAATCTTCTTTTATACTGGGTGTATAACAAATATGATTATGTTGACAATTTGAAGAATGAAAAATTAAATTGATTAAATTCATTCTACAAAAGACATAATATAACAGAATTTACTTCACAATAATAACCAATTTGATACTGAAAAACACAAAAATCCTCAGCTCAGATGCTTGAAATGCTGACCATTCACTTGTAGACATTGATGGATCGATGTCATTACATGATCAGTCGTGGTTCTGCGGATTTACGACGGTTCGATTTCTCCGAATGCACATCTTACCCAGTTTTCCAGTTCCTGTTTTGTATTTACAGAGATGTTCCACAAACATTTTCTTTTATTTTTCACCCGAGATAAAAATCTAGGGGAGTCAGATCTGGTGACCGCGGTGGCCAAGTCCAAGGATCCAAACATCGTATCCACCGATCTTCGAACAAATTAGTGAGTTCTCTGTTCACTTCACCTGTGCAATGTCCAGGAGCCCCATCCAACTGATACCAACAATTGCAATTTAGGTTTACAGGAAAATTGTCAAGGAATTCACCCACAGTTGTTCTCAGAATATCCAAATATTTTTCGGAATTCAACTTTTCTTCATGAATGCATATTAAAACTTTGTGATCCATAAGCATACAAAACACATTGAAACCAAACTTTTGTTGAAATCCCGTTTCTCTAATGAAATGAGGGTTTTCTGATGCCCATGTCTTCGTAAGTCCATGTTACTGACATTTCGCAAAATTCTAGTAGTTTTGGTGGATCATCCCTATATAGAGCTGATGAATTTGTAACCGTGCATATTATGTTTTTGTAATATTCTTCATATGGAAGTGCAAGAAATTCCCAAATCCACCGTAGCACTAGATATTGATGCATGAGGTTAAGCATAAAAATATCCCAACACAATGATTTCATTTTCCATGTTACCAGCCACCTGATTCATCTTATTTCTCG
Source organism: Chrysolina americana (assembly GCA_958502065.1). Classification (NCBI taxonomy): domain Eukaryota; kingdom Metazoa; phylum Arthropoda; class Insecta; order Coleoptera; family Chrysomelidae; genus Chrysolina; species Chrysolina americana. The sequence continues at coordinate 15,561,439 of OY293415.1, forward strand.
GGGCGTTAACTTTTGTGAAGTGGAGATAATTTCGTTCAGTTCTTCTGAATTTCCCTTCGTTCATTGCTGGTACATTTGGATATAACTCAATGAATATTCCACAGGTCCTTGATATGATTTTATTGCACTCATCATAAACATAAAACAAATTCAGAATGTCAGAGTTTGAATAATTATTATTTTCCATTTTCACTTCTCTTGTATGACAGTCGGACTATTTGAACACGTTATTGTCAAATTTATTCCTTTGTCTTTCAAATCAGACTATCAGGAGTAGATCATGGCACACTATTATTCTTGTTGAAAGTTGGTAGTGATATCCATAATTGAGATTACATATAATCCATAAAAACGGTCAAATATAGATCTGAAATAGTCTATAAAATAAAACTATCGAACCAACAAAGTTCAGTAACGATTTTATGGAGAATTGAACTAGAAGGAAATAATTTCACAGAAATTGAAAATTATGGAGAATTGAACTAGAAGGAAATAGTTTCACAGAAATTGAAAATAATTGAAAAATAACTTTGTAAAACCAAAACATTACAATAACCAATTTTCATCAAAACCTAATTATCCCAGAATCAGAAATGATCCCATCAGATTTTTGAAGAACCAAAATTTGATGAACTGAATAATCACAAGACGGTATATCTGTAATACCATAAAATGAGAATAAACACAAATATGAAGACGGATATTCGATCAAACCGTCAAATTACAGAAACGATATCGCATAAAAATGATAAAATATAATGACAGAATATTTTTAGACTGCAAAGCGTAATATTCGAAAGTCAAAGGAATTATAATCATCGAATCAGTATACCACAAGACCTAAAATTGGCATATCAAAAAACGTAAGACGAATAAATGCTAATACCGAAAATTAAAGAACCGAAAATTTTCAGACATTAGAGAGGTTATAGCGTAGCGAAACGCCGTAGCGTGCGGTTAAATTTTCATATCCCCATTAAATTCCTTCTCATTTTTGTCTCACCAGCTGATATTACTAAAATTCACATTAAATTTCATCACCAGTATTAGGTAGCAGGAAAATGATATGATTCCGCCTACAAATGTTTTGTGGATTGACACGCTACATCTTCTGAAAGCGTCCTTATGGTAGATGGGTAGCGTGTTGTATTATGCCGATATCTGGGTAATAATTGAGATCTGACATATTGCTAAAGTTGATCGTAGCATGATGGCATTATAAGTTTAGTTAAAGTCAATGAATAACATTGGCTATTTTCTTCGATATTCTTGAAAATCACCACCCAGCAATTGAATTCTTGAATAAATCGAGGAAGGAACAAACACACAAATGCACGATCGATATGAGTTCGAACGAGACGATTCGATTTTTTCAACCAGAAGTTAGCGCCATCTAAGAGCTAATAGAGCAAGTTTCTACTAGACTGGTATATTATTCGTTACAATTTCTGCTGGATTTCGATTCTGGTCGATTCATATCTTACACATTTCGATTTCTTGGATTTTTCATTACTACATTTTTTTTCCGATAATTTGTTGGTGTTACGTTTTTAGATACAATTAAATAATGTTTCGATGAAATTATGTTTCGATAGTTTTTCAATTTGACAGTTTTATGATATGAATAGCTTAGGTTATTGAGGTTTGCGATTACTTAGTTAATATCATATCAGCCACTTTCGTTTTAACGAATGCAGATCTATGAAGAAAACATTTCATATATATTTAAGTTTTATATAAAGTCATTCTGATAAATGATTAATTCTCCATTTTATTGGTTTTACATACTAATAGTTTTTTCATTTATTGCTATTTGGGCCGCGGTGGTGTGCGGGCTGAGTTCTCGCCTCATAAGCCAAAGAGCGTGAGTTCGAATCTCAGCATTGCCACCGGTCTCGTGCATGGCATCACACGTATTAAAAGGTAAGGGCTACATCTTCCCCTAGCTCGCACAAGTCTCTGACTTTTGAGGGTTGCACGTAGGGGTGCAACCGGTTGACGGATAAAGCAATAACAATGACAAAAATTCTAGTATTCTTTGGCCCACCCTGATTTTTTCAGTTGGTTTCCTGAGTTAAAATAAAAGAAAAATAATTATAAAATTATTTGTATCTCATAAACTGTGAAGTATGGTGTTCTTATTATAATTATGTTTCATACAGTTCGATTATTTTATCTTTACCCATGCGTCATCAATTTAAGATCGAAGAAATCACACACCCTCTATCGAACATCTCTTTCTAACAACCTCTATGAGCAAATCAAAATTCGTTAACATTTGTCTTCTAAGCTAAGAATTATGGTGTTGTGATGATGACGCACGGGTAAAGATAAAATATTCGAACTGTATACTTGGTTAATTCATCAGAGTGCGGGTTTGTTTCTAGGGGAATGAAAAATATGTTTTGTCAAACCAGTATTGACACTGATTAAAAAATTAAAAAATTAAAAACTGCAAATTTGGAATATTTTATTCGATACATTACAGTTGGCGACGAGGCTATTGTGTCTACGTGAAATGGCAGAGAAAGAACTCCAATATACTGGCCATATCCAAGAATTCATTCCTGATTCCTCAGATTAGTATATTTATAAACGTAGACTCCAAAATTATATAACTGCCAATAATATGAATGAGGATGATCGTAAAAATGCTATCATGCTGATTTTATTGAATGAGGATGCTTACAAACTATTAAAAAAAAATTGTTTTTTCAGTTAACCAGCTGTCATCCCCCTACAAACGACAGCCCTCAGAAGTCGAAACTTGTGCGAGCTAAGGATTAACGGGGTCTTACCTTTTAACGTGCGATTCCTATTCAATATGTGTCTGCCTTTGGAACCAGAACAGAAAAAGGAATTCAGAAATTGTTACATCATTAGATGTCCATTTTAAATCAGTTTTTTTTTTCTGTTACAAATCTTTCAGGTTTCTACAGAGAGAAGACCGTGCTGGGCTTTGAACCCAAGACCTTATGATTGTGAGGCAAGCGCTCTACCATAACGACCATCAATATGGGCTTGTAGAGAAAGATTTTTCGAAGCTCGCAAAATCGACAATGATACCCCAAAGAAATGAGCAGCACGGTTACGAAATTCAGTCTCATCTTGTAAATTTTTAGGAGCAGAAGGGGTAGAAATTGCGCTAGTGAATCGATTTATCATTGCATATGATTCCGTAAAAGTAAAAGATAGGTAGGCTGTTTGACGAAACAGAGAATATGAAGTTAGCAGCAGCAGTCGAGATAGCTTCATCAAAATCACATGTTGAGTATCTACATACCTTGACGAGGGAACCTTCCATAAATTATACGGCAGATAGAAAAACAAGAAACAGGGATGTTAAATTTTCGATTCCCAAAAGTACTGAATTCCGGTCGACAGAAATGCAATCATGTTCAGCGAATTTCTCTAATATCGGGTGTATTTGTTTTGGACGTAGAAATCATACGGTAGACAAATATTCATTTCGATAATGCTATTGCCATGTTTGCAATGATAAGCGACATTTAGCGCCCATGTGGCCAAATAGAAAAATCGTTTCCAGTCAAGTCAAAGGTAATAAGAGTAACAGTAACAATTTTTTGGTGGCTGATGGAGATTCATTATTTACTTTACATGTCAAAACAGATCCAGTTTTGATACATGTCATCATTGACAGGGGACTTTTTACTTTCGGTAATGACCTATCACGGCTAGACCCCGTTATAAACATTTCGAACTGCGGTCACATTCTAAGCACAAAATTTAGTGCAGCTTTTTTCGCGGACAGTCAACCCAAAAGTTGGCAAAGCTCAATTATCTAATTATATACAAGCTTTATATGGTTAATACCGCAACTATGTTCCAACAAACTGCAATAAACATTGTGCTTAGAATGTGACTTGGTCTTGACCGCAGCTCGAAATGTAAATAACGGTGACTAGCCGTAATATGTCATTGGTTTGGACTCTGGGGCTAGTTACAGTGTGAAGAAAATTTTCCAAAAGAGTGATTTTAAAATCTAGTGAAATATTTACTTTATACAGTGTCATTCCCAAAGTATGCACCATATGGAAAACTTATTTATTATGGGTTTTTCGACGAAAAGTTATTCTTGATAAAAGTTTGTGCATCCCCCAAAACTAAACATACACCAACAAAATACAGTAAAACACACGTAATGTACGAGGAGCCTTCAAATATTTGATTTTGAGACAAGAGTAAAGTACTCTTATTTTGAAAAATCTCGGGAAATGTTATTCAGAAAAGTTGTTCAGCACTATAAAATACATATAGTTTTGGAGTCATGACCATCTAAGTTTTAATTTTTACCCATTTTCTTTAAATGGGGACTACGAAAAAAATTATTTGCTAAAACGATAAATAGACAGCATCCTGTACACGACGGTTCATTTTAAAAGCCTGTAATAATACAAATTACACAACTATGGTGTTAACCATGGTCAATTTTTCTGAGGAGTAAAATAATTTTCAAATTTTTTGGTGCAAAGTTATTTTTATTTTTTGTTGACACCGAAAATTACTTAAAATTATACAGTTTTGTAACAAGAACTTGATATTCAATAATATTAAATCACAAAACATCAAAATAAAATAGGTATTTCGGAACAAACTCATTGATTTTCTGGAGATTTTCTTGTCCAAAATAATTCTTATATTCGCTTTAAAAACGAAAGCATGTTTCCCAAAGAAGTATTTTACATCTCAGTATGATGTCCATTCCGCAACATGCACAGTTCGGTTCTTCTTACACAATCCTTGACTGCATTCGTAATGTGCTCCGGTTGAATGGCCCTGACACAATTAGTAATTACATTTTTTAAATGTTCTCTATCCCTAAATGTACGATGTTTGTAAACTTCGTTCTTCAATGAACCCCATAAGAAGAAATCCATTGGGGTTAAATCTGGTGAGCGCGCTGGCATTGGATATTCTGAGTAACGTCCTATCCATTTTCCATTGAATGTTTCATTTAAAAATTGTCTTATTGCAACACTACAATGAACACTAGCTCCATCTAACCGATACCAAATTTTTTCTCGTTGTTTACGCGTCATTTGATTCAAAATTGGTAATAAATCTTGTTGTAAAATTTGCAAATATCGGTTGGCATTAAGGTTTCCATCAATGAAGAAGGGACCAATCACATTATTGTTCAACAGTCCACATAAGACATTTACCTTAAATGAGTATTGGTCCTTGCACTCTATAGTGAAATGAGGGTTTTCTAAAGCCCACCATCTACAGTTCTGTGAACTTACGGTTCCATTAGTTGTAAATGTTGCTTCATCAGTCCATAAAATATTTATTGGGAACCGTGCGTTTTCTTCGTATTCTCCCTGATACCATGCGGGAAACTCAAATCGTGGGATAAAATTCCTTTCTTTTTGGGTATTTATAAATTTTGGTTTGAAAGCTTTGAATCTATTTCTTCTTAAAATTTTTTGTACGGTAGAAATAGGTACATCAAGAGATGTTGATATTTGTTTAATCGATGTCTTACCATTTTCGATGACACTTAAACACACTTCCTCTTCCACTTCTCTAGATACCTTTGCAGCTGAGTGAGGTTTATTGAAATTGTTATTAATACTGCCCGTTTCTTTAAATTTATTTAAAATACGGGTAACTGTAGTGTGATTTACCTTGCGATTAGGATGTCTGGCATTAAAATCGTCTGTTACTTGTCTGCTTGGAGTATTTTCCCCACACAACAATATGATCTCAACTTTTTCATCTTTTGTAAGCATCTTGATATTATTTAAATAGTACTTATTATCAAACAATAACAAAATAAGCAATAACAATAACTACGTAATGAATATTCAGCGAATATGTCACGTACTTAATGTCAAACATACGTTTGGTTTCAAAGCCAACTTAAAAAACACTTATTTTGGACAAGAAAATCTCCAGAAAATTAATGAGTTTGTTCCGAAATACCTATTTTATTTTGATGTCTTGTGATTTGATATTATTGAATATTAAGTTCTTGTTACAGAACTGTATAATTTTAAGTAATTTTCGGTGTCAACAAAAAATAAAAATAACTGCACCAAAAAGTTTTAAAATTATTTTCTCCTCAGAAAAATTGAACATGGTTAACACCATAGTTGTGTAATTTGTATTACAGGCTTTTAAAATGAACCGTCGCATTCAGGATGCTGTTTATTTATCGTTTTAGCAAATTATTTTTTTCGTATTCCCCATTTAAAGCAAATGGGTAAAAAAATAAAACTTCACTTAGATGGTCATGACTCCAAAACTAGATGTATTTTTAGTGCTGAACAACTTTTCTGAATAACATTTTCCGAGATTTTTCAAAATATGAGTACTTTACTCCTGTCTCAAAATCAAATATTTGAAGGCTCCTCTTACATTACGTGTGTTTTACTGTATTTTGTTGGTGCATGTTTAGTTTTGGGGGATGCACAAACTTTTATCAAGAATAACTTTTCGTCGAAAAACCCTTAATAAATAAGTTTTCCATATGGTGCATACTTTGGGAATGACACTGAATAATGGGGATACAATTTCGCCAGTAGGAATGATTAAGTGCAATGTAAGTTACAAAAATATGACAACGGAATTGAAAATAAATATGATTGAAAATGGTGGCCCACCGTTGCTGGAAAGAGATTTCTTTAATCATTTCAATTTAAGTATATTTAATTTAAATATGTAGATATACCAGACGTCCAAAATTTTCAGAGCTAGGCAACTACTATTTGCAATGAGAGAAAATGTGGAGAAGGAACTAGAACAACTTTTGAAATCTGGAGTCATTGAAGAAATTGATTATTGTGAATGGGAAACTCCTATTGTTCCGATTTTAAAATCTAATGGTTCAGTATTGTCGGGATTTCAAAGAAACAGTCAACCAATTCATTGAAATATGGGGGAGATGTGAAGTATGATATCTTATTATAATTATGTTTCATACTGTACACTCGGTTAATTTATCATAAGAGTGCGGGGATTTATCTAGGGAGATGAAAAATATGTTTTGCCAAACAAGCATTTAAACTGATTATTAAAAATTATAAAACTACAAATTTTGAATATTATTCGAAACATTACATAAACGGTAAGAGATAGGTATAGGTCATAGTCGATAGAAATCATTCAAACTGGTTATTTAGTTGAATTCGAAAATAAGATACCTAATATACAAGGACAAAAAAATTTAAATATATATATACAGGGTGTTCTATTTGAAAAAACAGAGTTTTAGTGTTTTTCATAATTCCCCGAAAGGAAGTTACTTCTGAGCTTCCCTGTATGATGAAACTGAGAACCAGTTCATCGACAGAATTAATGACCTTATGAAGCTATGACCCAAATTTCAATATTTTGTAGCATTGTGGCAAAAATTTTATTTTTCAATGGTCAGATTTTACTCAGAAATTTGACAAAATTATTTTTATCTCGATAACCGTCACAGAAAGGTATAGAGAATAAATCTGGGAAAGTTATGAGGAATTCTACAAAGATTGAAATAACAGAGTAGCTACTACTTTTCGACACTAGTGGCAACACTGTATTGATGAAAAATTTTAGACGGGTAGAGCATGTTTAATTATCCATGCCCACAAATTTTTGAAATGATCGGTCGTCGGTTCTCCAAAAACGCTATTAGGTCATCGAACATTGAATGCTCTGTATATTGTTGTATGTTGTTAGTGGCTACAGAAAATTAAAAATGCCACTTTGTAATAATTGGGATTCAATTGTCGGTTTTGTCGTATACAATTTCCTGTTGTTGTACCGTGAATTAAGGGTAAATTTTTATCACACTTTCTTTCGAGAATATTGAGTAATTACAAACTTTAGGTACACAACCAACACAAGAGAGTGTACTTCTCTTTAAGCTGTAGTGAGCAATGGAAATAAAAACTATTTGTTCAACTTCTCTATGCGATCAAACGATCTAAATGGTTAACAGCGAGGTGAGGCAATGCATTTTGCCTCGGCAAATAATGATAATAATAGACGTCCTTCACCCGTTTAAAATTACACTCGATTATTTCGAGCTTCAGCACATTTGAAGTTTTATATATCACTGAAAGAAAGAATAAGAAGTAAATCAATGACATTTCTCAATTACAGCTGTAATAGAATTCAAAAAATGTTTTGAATTTTATTGGTATTAGTTCAATATTCCCGAAAGACTCTGTAGTTCAGATGAAAATTCTTCGCCACGATGAAACACGACTTTTGGAATTTGAAAAAATGTAATGAAAAAATACAGGTCCGTATTTGAAATTGAAAAGTTAAGGGTGACCAAATTTATACGATATTCCAATGCATAGACTCGAACTTTGTATTTATATAAGTTAAGTGCTAGGAATCTTACGTTAAAAGGTAAGACCTCGTTAATCCTTAGCTCGCACAAGTTTCGACTTCTGAGGGCTGTCGTTCGTAGGGGGACGACAGCTGGTTAACGGAAAAAAACAATTTTAACAATTTTTAAAATAATTAATTTTTTTCAACGAATCCACCATTGATCTTGGACAGAATTACTTCGTGCTAGAAGGTGTTTTCTCCATGATCATCGCCGTATTTGCTAATTTTGAAATCAAATTTGATAACAAAATACTAACATTCTCTCTCTTGAGATTGAAAAAATATTCTATAATTGTCCCAGTGCAATTCAAATGTATTTCATTCTCTTTCTAGAGATAGAATGAATATTCTCACGCGTTGTAGCAATAATAAAGTTAGCCTTGACTGCCATCGTATAATTTTTCAACTTTTACGCAACTTAGTTATTGTTCGTTGCATTTCATTTCATTCCATTAAAATTTGTGGATAAAGTATGATCTGTTACTCGATTAGAATGAAAATTCGTTATGTTCGTGGTTCCTACTAGCATCGAATTTTTATTCTAACCCTACTACAGAATATTATCGAACTCAATGTTTGGTGGGGTGTCATAGTCTGAAAATTGTTGACGATTAACGTCTATCCGTCCACTCATTTTATTCCATCAGAAGATTAGGTTTTCTGAATTCTATTCCACAACAGCATGGTTTTCAAGCCAGACTAAGCAAAATTCAGCAGTTGTATTATTAGTTCAAACTGTAATATCATCTTTTCAGACTTCCTACAGAGGAAACGGAACTGATCTCTCTCTGTAGTGCCCTACAAATTTTCAATGATTCATGCTACATTAATGCTCAGAGTAATGTGCCGAATCGATACCCAAATGCCAATTCCGGAATGCATTATGGATACCTATCAAATATTCAGTTAATGCAGAGGACATGTTCGGTTTCGATTCGACTAAATGGAAATTATACTCGACGGAAAGTTTTAGACCATGAAAATTATGAATAATAAAATCGAAATGAAATGTTCCAAAGAAGATTCGACAGGTTGTCAGAAAGGCAAACAGTCACATTGTCAAGTCTGTAATAGCTGGCCACGAGATTGTGTCCGCTGTACGTAGATTGTAATAAACTTGTCCTCTTTATATAAATATAAAAGGGTGCCATTAGGAATTATAAGAGAAGTTGGTTTTATCTCTATCAATTCTTTCTGCTTTTTCTCTGCTTCTCTGGTGGTATACCGACTCTACAAGTGTCTGAGGAGAAAGTACCCCCAGAACTACCTCCCTAGTGGCCTTGAAAGGCTCACTGGTGCCCAGGATATACCAAATTATGAATGTGGGTAGATTTTCACCACTCCGTATTTTATTGGATGTTATATCAAGTTTATTTGTCTATGGAGGTACCAGATAGTATAATAATATTCAATTTCGATTACTTTGGTATTTCTCGTCCGAGTTTTTAGGACATTACATTCGTCCATACTGCTCAAAGAGGTGGACACATTATGGAAGTGAAATACAATTTGCAAAGTCTCTATTCAACTAAATGCAGATAATATTATTTCATTTAGAGAGATTTGATAAACAAAAATAAAATTCATCAGCAACGCCTATACTATATTTTCTCAATAAAATTAGTTAATAAATGCCTATTTTTATTAGAGCCAAAATCCCAAATTGAAAGATATTCATTAGGAAAAAAAATTAAAGTTGAACTAATATCCAATCTCGACTCAGGAATAAAAAATGAGTTAACAAAAAAGAGTCACAGTTAATATTACTCTCGCAATGATGGTATTCCAAATAAATTTTTCTGGTATATAGTCACATGTTTAACGCGCCCGGTAGAATAACGAATACGTTTTGCGAGCTCTGGCCAAATCTCAGCTTATTTCGCTAGAGTTAAAAAGTAGTTTTCGAATTTCAATTTGATTCTTCAGTTATGGGTTTTCAACTGAAATTTATCTATTTCACACAATTACTATAAATATAAATAATCACACAGTTTTATATTTTAGATCGACCAACCTCTTCAACCAAAAAATTAACATTTTTTGCATTTTTTATCACTTCACTCCCATCATGTTTCTTTTCCCTTTTTCGATTTTTTTTTTGTCTCGCGTTCACCATTCATACACTCATGCTGCCAGTTAGCAACAGCTATTCATATAACCAGTAAAGAAAAGCTGCATTTTGTGTAACGCGAGTTGTTACATACAAGATTTTTCGTAATTTTGAGTATTTGGAAAGCCTGTGAACGTAAATTAAATATGAATATGTATTTTTTATTTAAAAATCTGAAAAATTAACTAAATATTTCTGAAGATATGTTTCCATAGTCTGTTATTGATGATCCTAACACATAACATCAATGTCAAAATTGACAAACATTATTTATTCAATTTCAAATACAGAAATAATTTTTTAAAGCAGATGAAAATGTCTTGATTCCGGTTCAGATATCCCATGCGATATTGGTAAAAGGCTGCAAGAATTGCTGTGCTGTCATGTGTATGTCATGTATGTCTTGACATATGAAAATTTTGAAAATTGGTGCGAAGAAAGGAAGGTGAATCGTATTAATGAAAAAGTTCTGTTAGCGTGTTTCGAAGGAAAGAAGAATTAAAAAGTTTTCACTTTATGGACTCAGTATTCGATGCTGAGAAGTGAGGTCTCATTAAAAAAATCACAGATATAAAGTTGTACCTCAGTTTGATAGCATATTTGAGAAGACAATCAGACGGATATCGAGCTAAAAAATCGAACGACTTGTCAAAATAGAATGTTTTTCTTGATTGAGGCCAATTACTACAATTTTTTGATGATTAAAGTATGCGGAAACAACTAAAAATGTTATTGAATATTGTTGTTGCGTTTCTTATACTAAGGAAGATTTATATATTTATTTATTTATTCATTTATTCATTTATTCATTTATTCATTTATTCATTTATTCATTTATTCATTTATTCATTTATTCATTTATTCATTTATTTATTTATTCATTTATTCATTTATTCATTTATTCATTTATTCATTTATTCATTCATTCATTTATATATTTATTTATTTATTCATTTATTTATTTGGTTTGTTTGTTTGTTTGTTTGTTTGTTTGTTTGTTTGTTTGTTTGTTTGTTTGTTTGTTTGTTTGTCTGTTTGTTTGTTTGTTGAATGGTGAATGAATATGATGACTATGCCAAATACTTCATTTCTCTAACATAAAATCACCACCAGAATCTCAAGAAAATCGCATTTATAATAACAGATATTCGGGTGTATTCATGAAAAGCGGGACACACTGTATAAGGCGCTCGACGGGAGAGTGCAGATAGACAGTCGCAGAGAGTTACAGATATAGTTCCAGAGTCACAGCACAAAGAAATAGTGAAGTCAATGTTTCAGTTGAATAATTGTTTAAGTAGTGTTTTAAATAAATTAGCAGAATTAGTTTAGTGCATTTTTACTACAATATGATTTCACACGGCTATTGGAGAAACTGGATCCTTTTCTTTTCCTTGTGGGGTTACGAATGGGACCATGAACATATTCGTTTTGATATCGATACACAGATCGCTGAGAAACTCTCTCATGTCAAAAAAATTTACTGACTATTTTTGATAAAGTCATACCATTATTGTTATTATTGAGGTAATTGAATACATTCATTACAATTTAAAAAAAAAACTAAAGTAATTACTCAAAGCGTTTCAACAAATCAACTTGTTGGACCAAAAACATAAGGGACATATTTTATTCCTCGACCGGACCTGTAAGCGACGTAGGCAACATTGGCGTGAAATGTCCCATTTGAAATGCACTGACGTATGTCACGTTAACTGACTTCTCAATGAGGATCAGACTATAGGTTGAGGTTCAATATGTTGTTGCATTTTCAAATGTTAATGATGTCTTCACAATAGTTAGTATAAGTATTACACTTATAAATTTAGGGCAGATAGATTTACTCGTAAGGAGAGGATAGGATATGTAATGGTATAAAATTAGTACGTTAAAAAAGTAATTTTGAAATTTTCATGGAATGATAGAGATGTAGTATATTAAGATGATTATGTAATTGATAATGAGGTGAAACGGAATATGATTCAGTCTGTATCCGGAAGCCGAGTGTGAAGGAGTGATAATAAAGTCTGAGAAAGTGTTGAAGAGTTTCATTGGAATATTACAGGGACATTACAGTTTTTAGACTAAACAGTCCACATTTACCGTGATATATTATTATCGCTGTTTAAATGGATGAAATTTCTTTGCTGTGTTTATGAAAGGAGTATATCTCAACTGATACTTGAGGCATCCAAAAAAAACAAATGCATTGGTGTTTATTACATACAATCCAATAGCAATTCAGAGGACATCTAGTCTATAGCAGAAAGCAAACAATTAGTAAATGGCACTCTTCAGACCAACTGAATTCTTATGAGCAACCATCAGAAGTCTTCCAAGAGTTGTGCGATCCTCACCTTCCAACGAATGATATCATGCATAGAAAAAACACATGACACCATCTCCTCATTAACTCAAAAAGGTAATACATTTCTTAGTCTAGTCTAATAGTTTCCGCTACTGCGAGAACTTTGCGGAAACTGCAGAACATTTGCTGTGCGAATGACCAGCGCTCTTCTGCAAGAGGCTCAAGTTCTTGGGAGAGGGTTTCTTAACGCCATCAGGAACTCAGCTCCCAGGAAACTGATAAACTTCGCAAGAAGTCTTGGAATCCCGGGCCTCGAAAAGATCAAGGGTCACGCACAAAAGAACTTATAGGTCGAAGTGCTTGTGAGGCTGCACAGCCTGTACGACCCCCTTACAATCTACAATCTACAATCTAGATAATTGGCAAAAATGCTGATTTGGAATACATGTATAGTATAATGAATGGATCCTATTTGTCTTACAGTTGTCAACCACCTTGTACGATCCCCTTACAATCTGCAATCTAAAATCTAGTTTTGTCTAGTTAACAAATGCCTTTTGGGTTAAACTTTTTTCTCCGCCTCCGAAAAATATGAAAGAGGCGACATTCGATTTGGAATAGCATGTAGATGATTTTTGAAAATAATCAAGAGCCGCTTCCAGAAATTCCAAAAGTTATCAAGAATTGACTGAAAAAAATGGGGTTGGGTTTTTTGCAAATGTCTCAAAAACTATTTGACATTTTTTAAATTTGAAAAAAGGGTAAAAAAGGAGAGGAAATTTACCAAAAAAAAACTGCAGTAGGACCAATATTGATGATTTTCCCAGACGGTTGAAAATATCCGCCGAAAACGGGACTCTGGTTTGAGTAAGCCCAGCACACTTTGGACTTTTGATAATAATAATTATAATAAGTTTTATTCACATAAAATATGTTTTTTCAACAGTGTTTCATTAACAAAAACATTTATATATTATGGTAACACACTTGATATTCAATCAAAATATTAAATGTGAATAAAATATACTCGATAAGCGATTACACGCTTGTCTTGAGAAGGACAGTAACAGTGTATAATATAAAAAAATAATTATATTAAAATTGAATTAAGTTATTTAGAATAATCATATATTTTTCATTAACGAGGAAATGATACCCTAGTTACCAAAACATCAATTTGATCTTATACAGTCAAAAAAATTTAAATATAAAAATGGGGTGGAGACTATCAATTCTTCAACTTTTTTTGTGAAGCTTTTTATCATAATATATATAAATTACGTGTCACGTTGTTTGTCCGCTATAGACTCCCAAACTACCTAACCGATTTCAATCAAATTTGCACACCGTGTGCAGTTCGATCTTACTTAACAGATAGCATAGCTCACATCTCAATTTATAGCCGCAATATTATATTATTTCAAATTATTTGTTGATGGCGAGAGAGTGATACAGAACACATTACACGTTCTCGGTCTCCTCTTTGTGCGATGCTTCGTAGTTATTATTCGACAGTCACAATTATCTGTTAGTCCCAAACGATTCTAACAGATGGCGGTATCTGCTGACTGGATTGAGTAAGTATTCTAACAGATGGCGCAGTGTTAAAAGTACTAACGTTTCACATAAGTTACAATTTAATGGCATAACGACCACGTGTTGCTGAGGCTAAAGTATAACTTAAATTTATTTCGTAGTAAACGCAATACAGTGAAGTTCAATTGTTCTTACGTTCTTAATTTTAACTGAATTATAAATTGAATTCATATTATAGTAAAAGTAATACAGTTGAATCCTTCTTGCTTTTTAATTATTAGTGCTTCATTATTTAACAATCTTTAATTAAAGTATATACATGTAAGTATTACCACGTAGTTATATTATTATATATTTTATTATTATATATTTGCTATACATCAAATCACGATGTACGATATATGTATTTTGATGATTATGAGGTACTCAAGGCTCCAGAATCAATATCAACGGTAGTAGAAAATCAATGATGGCGGTCGCCACGTATTTTAACAAATGGCATCTGTGTAAAAAAGCATGGTAGTCCCCATGACTGGTGTTCTCCTACCGTTTCCTTTGAATAATTTACTACTATGTAATATAATATAAACCTTAGCCACAGCAACGCGTGGTCGGGTCTGCTAGTATTTTATATGAATTCAATATCTTCAGGCAAGATATTGTACAGTTTTGGTGCGAAGAAGGAATGAGATCATTTTGTAATCGTTTTGAGCATCAACGGTATGACGTAATTATATTTTCGACAAGTATCATAATCATGATTGCGAGTGATGTTTATATTTAAATGTGTGATATTTATTGTATGAGCACTGTCTTTGTAGTGGTCATCGTGGGGATAACTTGATTTTTTAGGATAAATCAATTTAAGGAATCTTCTTTATTCATATTATTTAAACTCATTAAATATAAAAATAAAGAATTGATAAAATTCAGGCATCTACAAGGTAGATTAATGAACAATAATTTGCCGTCAAAATATTTTTATTGCGATTTTCTATTAATTATGGATTAGTTAATAAACAATTTTTTCCTACTTGAACATGAACATTGCAAGTAAGATAATTGTTAAACGACAAATCTGATATGTTTTCCGTTTTTGGGGGCTATTTTTAAAAGGTATCAACGAGATTTCTGTAGGATAAAAAAATTGTTATTTTTCACTTCGTTGTCAGCAATTTACTGAAGTTAAAAATTCAAAAGGTTGATTGATCATTGAAAAAATGTGTTTCCAATATTTCACGATTGATCCATTTTTTCATGATCAGGAGCCACATGAAAATGATTTTTGAAAATTTTTATTTCTTATTGTTATAAATTTTGATTTTTTATTCAATAAACAATTTGTTGCAAACGAATAAATTTTTTCTATATAATTTCTTTCTTCTTTTACATATTGAAACAAAAACAACCATGTGTTATTTTTTGAGACACATAATTTATTTACATTTTTTATCGAATTTTAAAAATTCTGTTCTCGTTTACTCTATCATTCTCTTGTGGTTTTATGTTTAAATTTATCAAAACTCATAAACTGATCAAGATGAAGAAGAGATAAGGCCCAAATCTCATTTTTTATCCATTTTCAAATTTGAAAAATGTCAAATAGTTTTTGAGATATTTTCAAAAAACCAAATCCCATTTTTCCAATAATTGTTAATAACTTTTGCATTTTCTGCAAGCGGCCCTTGAATTTTTTCATAAATCATCTACCCGCTATTTCGAATCGAATGACACCTCACCTCGTTCATGTTGTTCGGAGGCAGAGAAAAAAGTTTGACATAAAAAGCACTTGTTAAGTAGACTATTAGTGCTTAGTGTTCGTAAAAAGTGCTCGCGAGCACTCAGAATAATCGCGAGCACTCAATTTTGAATAGAATCGGACCACAAATGACAAAATTCGCCTGCCATATTGTAGCCACTATCTTGTTTGATTGACCATACGAAAAAAGAGTTCTAAAAAGTCGTGGTATTTAGGAAGAAACCAAAATAAATATCCTAAAATTTTGTTTTGAATAATTCGCTATAAAATAGTATTAGGTATTCACCCGTCATTCACCCTGTACATAATTTATTCATACTTACAGACCATCGAATAATGAGTAGCTGAAAACAAGGCAAAAATCGAATTACATACAATACTAGCTGACCCGACAAACGTTGTTTTGCCATATAAATAATTTTGATGGCCGACAACTGTGTAGGGAGTGAGAAAGAAAGGAGACCGGCTTCGTTCTCATCCCTACTCCGTGCTGTTTACTGGGTCAGAAGTGACACCTGTAGACATCTGGAGGGGATAACTAATTAAATGATGATTGATCAGTTTTCGACCGGAGAGGAAAAATGATTAAATTACTAAAATGGCTATTAAAAAATAAGGGTTGATCGTAGAAGGGTGAAAATTGAGGATTGTATGTATTTTTGAATGTTGTATCATAAAAAAATAGAAATTAAAAATTTTGTCTAAAAAATAAAATAAAAAATTTAGGGGTGGACTACCCCTAACATTTAGGGGGATGAAAAATAGATGTTGGCCGATTCTCATAGATACCGGATAAGCACAAAAAATTTCATCAAAATCGGTCGAGCCGTTTCGGAGGAGTTCAAGTTCGAACACCGTGACACGAGAATTTTATATATTAGAGATTATATCCATTTGTGTTGATCCACTGAATTTTTCACCCGGAATCATATCAGCTATTCTGAAGTTTGAGTATGAAAATGCATGGTGCTGAATATAAATTAATTTTGCCGATTTTTTCGGTTTCCAATTAACTCCTCATAAGAATCAATACTTGTGACACGAATGTTGAACCAATTTTACGTTTCCTGTGAAAGAATTGAACAATGAAGTAAAATAAAAATTCTGCTTTAAAATCAATGTTACTTCTCAGTCAACCAAAAAAATCAAAATGCTGAAGTGAACTCAGGATTCAAAATTCGTTTGATTGAACATAATTATCCATAATTCTGAACGATATCAGAGATATTTTCGTTTTTACACCCCCACATTGAAGGCACTTTCGATATTAAAATATGAGAGACGTAAAATCGATACAAAGTTAATTTATCAATTATTATGCTCTGAAAATGTCGAGTAATGAAGTATCAGTCAGGAAATTGGAAATAACACAACCTAGGAGTTGATCGATACCATGAGTTCTGGCCAGTTCTCTGATTGTGGAATAAGATTAGTCAGATAGCCAGTAGTGCATATATATATGACTTTTGTTTGATAACTTCATGTTGAATCGATAAGCGATACATCACTAGAAGCTTGAACTTACTTCGTGGAAACTGTATGAACCTTGTGGAAAAAACGCTCAACTTGCAGAGATCAGCAGGGTAGTCAGTCTGGATAGCTCTCACAATGAAATTGAAGGTCTTTCGACAGGTCAATCATAATGAAATTGCTAATGGTGGACTAAATAATAATATCCAATAGAAGCATTAGCCATGGAAGTAGGTATCTATCAAATAGATACTTAAACAAATTTGTATAGTTTTTTAATTTTTTTGTTTTTTATCATGAGGCTGCGAATATACTATCAGAACTGCAGGGATTGAGAACTAAGACCAATGTGTTTCTGCAAAATTTAACAAAGATGTTTTACAGTTGGCAAATCATTGCTGCAAGTTTATAAATAACTTTTGACACGAATTATTGCCAACCTGCATATTAGCAAACATGAAACATTCAGAATTTTGCAGTTTATTGGTTGATTGTTGATTTGTTTGGTTATTGTTGGTTTCAATTGTCAAGAGAAAAACTGTCTCTTCCAAATATCAAATATGTAAGTGCTCCAAAAATTTATTGGGTTTTCCCATATTGTCAAGGGTGGTACCACGATTCTCACTACAATTATCCACGTGCAATGCAATGAAATTGAGTCTGGAGCCATTTGCTGCAATGCAAGAAAAATTCTTCCGTCCTTAGCAAAAATGCCGTATCTACAAAAAATATAAATATTGAGATATTAGATTCTGTAGGTTTGAAAACCTATGATTGCTAGCCAAAATTAACAAATCATTTTGGCGTATGTACAAAAGTTTGAGAATTTTCTTCGTATGAAGATACGGCGTATTCACTAGAATCGACAGAATTGCACCAGCTGATCAAAATAACAGATTGTTAATTGAAATTGCTGCGATTTGTATTGCATGCAAGACAAATTGCCGACTGTAAAGTGGACTTTTGGTGAGAGCTTTGATGCAATTATTCTCACTGAAACTGACAGCATATATGATTCCGAATTATTTGACATAAGATACAAAGTATTTAGAGTAGATAGAAGCTTCGAAGAAACTGAAAAGAGAATTGGTGGTGGGGTACTCATTGCTATCTCAAAGAAGTATAAATTCTCTGTGTAGTCATTTGGAAACTATATTCGTGGAAGCAAATTTTTTTGACAATAAGTTCATACTAAATGCGATATATATTACTCCAAAGTCAAACTCTCGAGAGTATCAACTAAATGACATTGTTGCTAGTGATTGTCATTTAATCATAATGGGGGATTTCAACATATCAAATATTTATGGTATCAGATATGAGTTCAGCATGAATTCTGTATTGACAGGAAATTTTTTCCCGCAATAGTGCGCAAAAACGACACCTCTCAAACTAAATTGCGTGCGGGTATAGGGTGAGTCACGCACGCTTGTAGGAAATAGTTATTATCGTAACAAGTACGGAAAGAGTACCTTTCCCACATGCGACTGCCGTTACCCGAATGACGCAAAGCGAAGTTCTGGTAAGCAGTCGAGTGCGGGAGAGTACCTTTCCGTATGAGTAAGGATCAATATTAGTAAAATTAAAAAAAAAACTATGTAGTACTCTTGAAGAAACTTTCACGTGCGGGAAAATTTTTCCTGCACTAGTGCGGGAAAATGACACCTCTCAAACTAAATTGCGTGCGGGTATAGGGAAAAATATATACATACCTCCAAAATATATACGATATGAAATATCAGGATTTAAAATTTTTTCAAAATGTATCTTCAGCTAGTCCTCATGTTAATATTTCCAATAATGCGTAACACGTATTTCTGTAAAATAAAAACTAGCACTATTTTTCCAAGTATTCCATATCTCATTTGAGAGTAAAAATTTGCACAATGCAATGTAAAAAGAATTCCTTTGCTGCAGTGATTTTTCAAATATTTGATGCTGTAGCAAACACTACGAAGTTTCTTACATATTTGGCTGGTACGTTCTGCCCATAATTGCCTATCGGAAGTAACTCCTGTCAGTTTCACATTTTCAGTGAAAAATTATTGTTTTTATATACCTCCAAATATTATAGGTGGAGCTTGTTTTCCACGTCCGAAATGTATCAAGACTGATTATCAATAGCAATTTATTATTTTCGAACCACCCTAGTATACAGGGTGTTTATTAAGTACTTGTACTTTAGGTGGTCGGTGGCTTAGCGGTCTAATGCACAGGCCGTTCGAAACTCCAGCATAGCGATAGTCGGTTCGATCCCAAGGTAGGTAAAAGAGATTATTTCTCAAATACTTTATATTGGATCGATAGGCGACCTCATGCCTTGTTGAAAAGCAAGTGTATTGTGAGTTGTCTTGATGCCAATCTCGTCTAGTGCTAGCTTGGAGTGCACACCGGCTACCCCAGGTTGTGCTGTAGGTTTTCTGGGTTTTCCTACAGCTGAAAAGTGAATACATCACCTAAAACATCAGTAAGTCGCCCCGGAGCGCCACGGCAAATAATAATAATAGCCGACCCCTACCCGCACAGGCTATGCCTTTGGGTACACTGAACGAGTGTTTATGAGGGAGTATTATTATTATTTTTTTCCCTGAGGAATGTACCAGTCATGCCCTGTCCCCGGAGCTCCGATACTACCAGAGGGCGCGCTGGTGTATCATTAACCCCAGCAAACACTCCCCACGTCCGTGGCGTGAGTGATTACTGGGTCCGAGAATCATGTGCCCTGAGTAAACAGAGTGAACCAAGAATAACGGCCTTCTGCATTCTTCCGGCTAGGTTTTCTGCCGCATCATGGCAAGCCGGTATGATTTTCAAGTTTGAGAGCAATGTGTCCATTATTCCACCAAGGACCCCTATTATCAGAACCACCATCTTGACAGAATGGTTTGGATAAAGCCTGCGGAGTTCAAAGAGAAGATCTCGATATTTAGTCCGTTTTTCCTCCTCTTTTGGGACGATGTTCGTTTCGCCAGGAGCTGAAAACTCAATGACGAAAATCGTCCTACTTTGATGGTCGAGGAGGACTACATCAGGCTTATTGGCTTGTATTTACCTGAGGGTGGAGAATGAGTAGTTCCAATAGATTTGGCACTTCTCATTCTCCACAACGGACTCAATATCCTCCAGAGCATAAGGCAACACCGGTGCCTCATCTACACCGTACGAGTGTCGTAGATAGTAGTGCAACACTCGTAGGGCCGCGATATACCTGTGGATATAGGCTGAGACCGCATAAGCTGGACATGATGACAGCAAATGCAATATGGTCTCAGCTGCCCCACGACACGCTCTGCATCTAGTGTCAGGGACCTCTATACCCATCACGTGACTACGGTAGACGAGGGTGTTGAAGACACCATCCTGGCAGGCCATTATGAATCCCTTGGTTTCCGACTTCAGCCCACTTGATCTGAGAAAAGCGAAGGTCAGGTTTCTGGTAAGCCAAGGTCTTCAACGTTCTTGAAGAAGACCCCATGCATTGGCTTATCCTTATGTAGCTGTAGGAGCCTGTCACACTCCGCAGCTTTCACGTGGGCTTTTTGCTGAACGGGATCCAACTCGGTGACAGAGTTTGGGTTTGTCCGTTCAGTGTCGAATACGAGACCGAGTTCATCGACTGCAGGGGTTGCTTCCATGAAAAGAAATGCTCCAATACCTGCTTTTTCATGATCGCATACCAAGCAGAGAAGGGGATCTGAACTCCATCCAGTACAATTCTGTTGTGTAGACACTCCAAACTCGAAAGTCTACGGCCTCCTTGCTGTCTGGGGAAGTATAACCGTGGAACAGACGGTTTAGGATGCAAGCTCCTATGGAGATGCAACATTTTGCGAGTTTTGTCGCAGCTCTTCCTGTGTCCATTTCATTACTCCGAAGGAGTAAAGTAGAATCGGAACGGCAAGCATATTAGTTGCAGCAATTTTGTTCTTCCCCGACAGTTCTGATGACCAGATCTGTCGGAGTTTGTGCTGATACTTGCCGCGGAGAGAGCTTTTGACAGTAGCTACCTCTTGGGTTTGGCGTTGTTCCACCCCTAGGTAGGTATACGCCTCTCCGGCATCCAGATGATGTAGGATGCTTCCGTCTACGAGCTGAACGTCCTCTCCGTATTCCTCGCATCGTCCTCTTTTGGGATGAACCGTGGCACATTTGTCGATCCCAAACTCCATTCCGATAGCATGCGTGTACTCTTGCACAACTCTGATGATGAAGGTCCTTCTCTCCGGAGGCATAAAGTTTAAGGTCATCCAAGTAAAACAGATGGGTTACCTTATGCCTCCGGTTGCTGAGGGTGCCGCAGTTGTATCCGCGGGTTTTCCGTAGTGCAACGGACAATGGCAGTAGTGAGATGCAGAAGTGAAGAGGGCTGAAGAGTCTCCCTGAAACACGTCCCTTCTAAAGATAACCTGCTCTGTTTAGACTCGAATTATTAGTATTATTGTACAAACTTCGAAGGGCAAATCTTTGACCTATTGCAAGATAAAAAGTTATAATGAATATGTGTCTGCAAATGTATCGTTTCGAACACATTTGCAAGTTGAAATTTCATTTTCAATTATATTGAATAAGTTTTATGAAAAATTTCTTTTTTTTAACAAACTTTGGTGAACGCCAGCATTACTTAATTTAATTTGACAGTGAACTTTTGTGATTTTTTTTATTTAAATCTTATTCCTACACCTTTTCTTAGCTAGAATGGACACACAAAATGCCTTCTTCTTTCTGACACTTTTTCAGAAGCTAATATGCCTAATTTCACGATAACAAGCACCAAAAATAACCATTTCACACAAAAATTCGACCTCTTATAATCACAAACATGCGTTTGTTGTAATTGAACAGTGGATTAAGCTTTATTTGGCTGGGAATGACCACCAGCAGACATGCATGTTTCGAAGTTTTGCCTCTCATCAGTGCCAGGGTAGGTCGGACAACATTATAATTGTTCTGTCCCTGTCAAATGAATAACAATCAACTCTTCAACTAATATTTCCCCGCGGTCTTCTTGGAAGATCGTTGCACAAATATCTGTCAGATGTAGTTCAATGTCAGTCGTGGTATTAGCCAGAGAAGTAGTTGCTTCCTGACAGATGTTATTATTCCACCTGGTGGAAATGTGTGGAGAGAAAGGGTGCTTCGACTTTGTCGTTCCATTCGTGATAATCACCAGCACATGTTTCCGAACTTTGTTCGAATAAATCTAGATGAGTGTTGATAAGTTGAATTACAAAATATTTCAACTTTACAATTTTGTGTGATTCGGTAGTAAGGTACGAATTTTTCAATACATCCTCGAATAGCCAGCACCTCAAAATCCAAATAGCATTGTTTCAAAGATGATTAAAAAATTAAAAACCCAATGCTAAGTGAACACCAACCACTATATAGGCAAGAGCTCGCAACGTTGAGCAAAATATCCTGAAAGGTTTTCTTTCAATTTTCCAATTCGTTTTGGTAGTGGAACGGATTAAACTCTCGTTCCGATATAAAAAGACCACTCAATAAAATTAATATCAATAAATCTATGCCAACGAGAAGCGCGTTGCCAACATAAATGTATAATTTATCACGCGGTAAATTGATTTGTTCTGGAAGACCTCGTAGTCTTGCGGTCACTTCGGCCAAATTAGATTCTAATCCAATTAAAAGTTTCGGCGTGGGTTATCGCAGCTTCACTCGAGACTGACCTTATGCCCTCAATCTCTGTCCTGGTAAAGGAAAGGGAGGCGGATGGAATACTTGCATACAACTTTGATGAGCAGGTGCCCTCATGTCTGTCTGAAAGAAAAATAAAACATAGCTGAACCGTTCGCGAATGTTGAGGAAGGAAAATAACTTCATTCCCTTTGTTTGAGAGAGGATATTCTCGTTCGTTCGTTTTTCTTATCTCGTGGGATCCATTGTAGTACTATATTCAGCAATCTTCAACTTGTCGGCCACCACTGTTGTAGTTTTTCATGCAAATAACGAGTGCTGATCGAGTTTTGGTCAAAATATCGAGAGTTTAAAGATATCCTCTGCCTTCAAGGATAATTTCAATGAATAATAATAATTGAATGTAGGATCCATGTATCGTGACTAGGAAGAAATTATTATAAGACGAATATGAAATGTACGGACAGATCTATAATATTTCAGATCCATTGTCATGCCTTGAATAACACAGAGTAGCTAATGATGTTATTTTATTGACATGGCTTTTTAAATGTCAACTTCGAGTTGGCCAGGCAATTGATAACATAGAAACTCAAAAGATTAGGAGGAAGGGTTCCATAACGAAATGGAGTTCACCAAGAAATCATTTATCTTATCGACTTCTTATTAGTTGTTAGGAATTTTATTGGATTTATTATGGAACAATCTATTTTTTATATGATTGTTCAACAAATTACGTCTTTCTTTACGCATGTGTTTAGGAAACTGGAGATATAGGTCAGAGTGCGCTGGCATGATTTTTTTTAGTGCATTATCAGGTCTTCCTCATTTCTAGTAAATTATAAGTTCACCAAGGCGTCTCCGCTATCTTAATGCCCCACCACCCTGAAGGTAATTCTCAGAAGTGAGAGGAAGAATCGAATCCCGATTGAAATTCGATAGAATCTTGTGAAAAATAATGGGCTGAATCTCACCTGATTTTCATTCGAGCAACTAGCTAAATATTTCAAACACTTATTAACTTCTAGAAAAACTTTTTAACTTCCTTATCACTTCTTCATGAAAACAAAATTACCCTCCGTGTGAAATGTGTCGCCTTATATACTCAAGTTGTGTAGGCTAGAAAATTTGCGATAGTTCCGTTGTCCCGATTATTCAATAACAAAAAACATCTGCATATTTCCAGGAACTAATTATCAACGAAATTAAAACGCTTGCGAAGTCGACTCAGCGGCGTAGCTAGGGAATTTTTATAAATCTCGTAACAGTATGTATATTCCATTTGAAACAACAATCCAACATAATTCCAGCGAATGAGTTTTATATGATTATGTCATAGTTTCGAAACAACTAAATGGTAGGTAATTTTTTTATTTATTGACCGCGTTTTTTGCAAAAATGGCATGTGACAAAAGAGCACAGTCTTCTTGAATATGATGTTTCTCGGTCTTCGATCGTTATTCTTCTTGATATGAGGTTGTTTAATGTCTGATTTTGTGACGGAATGAAATATTTGAATTCTGGTAGTAGAGACATCAAAACATTCTTTATCATCTTCTGGTCTGATATATTTTCACCAGCTTGTTTCAACTGACTTACGATCGCCTTCAACTTCGAAATATGAACGGATACGTCTTGGTTTTCACACTGGTAGTTGAAGGATTTGTGCTGCAGAACATGTAAATCAACTACGGATTGTTTCTGTAGACTGATAATAGCTTTCACCACATCTGATTTGCAGATTGTTACGTCAAGAAATTACTCTTTGGACTTTCTTCAATTCGAGTTACTTTCGCTATATTATCCTTCTGGATCCATTCTTTCCAGTCTTCTATCGTAAGTATGATGACCTCCTTCTCTGACAGGCCTTGTATCATTTTCAATAATTTCAGAGTATACTTTTGATGCAAAGACTATTCCAATTCGAAACTAACATATACACTAGATGGATTTTCCTTTCAATTTGATGAGGTTACTGCTCAGCTCCGCATTCATCACTGGACTGGTATAACGAATTTCGAGCTTTATGCTCATTTTCAAAATAATTGTCTCAACCTGGAGACTTGAAGTGTTTCTTGTTCGGCTAGCAAACTGGAGCGGCCTAGACCCCACTTCATCGCATGAGATGAGATTGACTAAAAGTCAGAGTGGTGTGATGATTCGGTCAGGGAGCAGATGGCTTTAGAACTATTTATGTCGATCTACGCTAGCACTGATGAGAGACAGAACCTCGATACTTCAATACTCGTCGTGGCATAAGCCAGGAGAGTAGTTGTTTTCTGCCGGATATTTGCAGCAGTTAGCCTACGACGTATGTTTATATGGGAGGTTGAGCATTTTCATAACAGATATGGAAGTTTATTGGTAGAATCATCTTTCCAGAGGAATGAGAATCATTGTTTAGGAAACTAACTCATTTATGATGAAAATTACGTAATTCCTCATATTGAAATAAGAGTTGAAGTGAGGCTTTATGAAAAACTAACAAAATTACCTCAATCAAGTTGAATTTAAAAATATGGACATCGATTCAGCAGCTGAAGATTTTGTAATATCGAAAACCATTTATTTAAATAACCGTTAAAATTTCAACTGAGGGTTCTATGGTACAACTCTGGGCAGTTAATTTTGAGCGTGAATAGAAACATAAATTTTCATGAATATTTCATCTTATACCATTTTATCCGAGGGTAAGATACCTCGGTGAACATCGAATAGAAAACAGAGATCTAACTAATCTGTAGCCATTTGACATTTAATTTTTTCAATTGGACTGATATTTCTGATAGATTCGTTTTTGTTCGTTGCTAATAAAACATTTCGTTTCTTCATAGTATTTCCTAAACGATGTTATTTGTTTCCACAACTGTTCCGTTCAGAAGAAATTGATTTCTTGGCCTTATTCACTAAAATTCACTTATAATTCAGTATTCATATTCTTAGTCAGTTTTCGTACTGAAAACTCGTACAAATATATCCCGTATATCCCGTGTTTATTCAATTTAGCATGCAGAAATTCCAATTGCAATTGCTGAATACACAGTTTTGATTGCAGCGTTTAAACATCACTTCGAACTGCCGACATATTATCAATAAACCCCATGAATTCGTTTCATGCTACTATTGCTACTGTTAACACTTCGTTGAACGTAATTAATTGTACCACTTAATTTGGGAGTTTCGCAAAAATAGTCCCGTTTTCAGTTCCGAATTTCATTTGGATTATGTTGTCGGTTTATTATCGGTTTATTATTGTCGGACTCAGTTCGCCAAAAAACTTTTTTCTTTCAATAAATATGTGAATTTCTTGAAAATGCGATATCAGTCAGCATTCTTTTATTAGAACGCGATTTCACTCACGAAATGTTGATTTTGAGGATAGGTGTGTTTTCTATTTTCTATTTTCTCATCTTCGCTAAAGGTACTATTTGAGATTGCTATGAGTGATATCAGGAAGGATAATATGACGCATCAGTAATATTTTTTAATACTAATATTATCAGCGCACTCTGCTCACATTATCACGTTGTATATACGATAAGAAAGTGTAGAATAATTTAAAAACAAGCAAATATATCGTGGATAACAGTGAAATTAGCTGAATATACAGACGTAAAATCTGATCGACAAAAAATCTGCTTGTTTAACTTCTATTCCCTAGTTGTTCTACCGCTTCTTTTCTTTATGTTGTCCTGAAGCTACGTTTTGTCTATATCTTTTCCTTCATTTCTGACAGAGTTATCAGATTCTTCCGCAGATTGAGGTTGAACCCTAATGCTGAAGTCAAAGCGTAAGATGACTGAAATATTGGGAGTTTCTGGTGCACTATTAGATTTTAGTTTTTTTACCTCTGTTGTAGCGACTTTTACTTCATCAATTTCCTTCAGTTATTCCACAGTTAAATGAGGAAACTTCTAGAGTTTGTCCATCCGTTTCGTCGATGATTCTTTGCTTACGAACTCGCTCACTCCTTTGGAACACAGCGGAAAAGTTCCCAAAACTGATGCTCTTCTGGAATATCATCAATTGTTCCAACGTTAGCAGTCCCATAATTGAGACTGACTAGTCGAGCTGTCTTCACATTCCTCTGTTGTCACGTTTGAGACATGTTATTTTTAGTGATCGTTCATGTAACAAAGAGCAAAGCTATGGAACTCCCTGCCTACGTAGGTGTTCTGAGCCATGCAGCTTGCAGAAATTCAAGAAGAGCACCAATTCCTATCTTCTTTCCCTCGGATGTCACGATGTTCTCTGAACATAACAGGATTTTCCT
The DNA here is from genome assembly GCA_958502065.1 of Chrysolina americana. Classification (NCBI taxonomy): domain Eukaryota; kingdom Metazoa; phylum Arthropoda; class Insecta; order Coleoptera; family Chrysomelidae; genus Chrysolina; species Chrysolina americana. The sequence goes on from OY293415.1 coordinate 15,588,899, forward strand.
TCAGGTAAGATCCAGATCAAAAAAAATGGATTCCTGTGAGACAACAGCATCAATAAATATTGTCGAAACTCTTTTGACCATAATACATAGAGATGTGCATGGAAACATCTATAATTGGAGTTTTTACATATTTGTTTAATTGTATCAATATTTAGTAAACAATAAATCACTAACAATTTCTCTCTTTCATCATATGGTACATACAAACCTCTAGAGCAGAATCGTCAGAATCCATTCGCTGCCCCACGATGCAATTTAATCAATTTGGCTTGTTTGCCTTGGAAATACCAGTCGAATTCTGAAATTAGATGAACGAGTATTGTGTATGCATGACCTACCTGTATTGTGTTGAATTACCCAACACACGGTTCAATTGTTGGATACAGAATATTCATGAAGCTATATAAATATGCTTCAAGGTATATTCTAATGATGTTACCTCAACTGCTCGATCTATCAAGCAGAGTCACCATCCAACTGAAAATTGATAATGTGTGGTATTATGGACGATATGAACAGCTGAGTTTGTAACCATTGTGTAATATTTTCAAGTGGAAATTGATAGTGGCGGAGTCTGAGGATGGTGAGAAAGAAAGACGGCAGACAGTCTTTTCCAGGAACAGAACAAAAGAACGGGCTTCAGAAAGTTCATAATGGGATCACCGGAAAATATCTGGAAGTGACGATTGCCCTCTAGGAAATGACGAAACAATTTTCCTGGGACAATTGCCAAGCTAACGCCAAGGACTGATGTAGAAAGTGTGCTGTATGCGCGGCCAGGAATCGACCTCAAACACGACCCAAGGCCTCTTTGCGTCAGAACAACGTCTATTTGAGAGAATTGCTATTGATATTACTGGCCTGTTTCTGAATACGAGGATGATATATCCCTGTGGCAAGGAACTACTTCATTTAATGGGCGGAAGCTTATGCCCTACCCAACCAGGAAGCCGTCACCGTCACCAAAGTCGTGGTACTTAGTCGTGCACTAAGGCAGATATTTTGAGTCAAACTAGGTCCAGGAAATGTGTGAGATGTTTAACACCTGAAAGACGAGAACCACGGCTTCACATCCACAGTCCGATAGAATGATGGAGCGGATGAATACTCGAGGACGATAAACCAAATAGTCCAAATAGTATGTGTACCTCCAGTCATCCTTGGCTGCCTTCCGTTTGGCAGTGCATGAGTGAACTAGCCGAACTCCTGTTGGTATCACGTGTAACAAAAATCAAACGAGATGCCACTGGATAAAAGTACTTATTCACAAGTACCAGATACGGTAACTTGGTATACGAACACATCTGGTTCGGCATGTGTGAAAATAACCAATCCTTATTTTTATTAATTGTTCTATTTCTTTGAAAACACGAAGTCTGTTTACAAGGGTTCTACTAAAAATGTGTTCGGGGAAATTTATGTGGTATTTGATAGACAATTAAATTTGGCATCTGCTCTTGACATAAAATACAGGGAGTTCCATTTGAATTAAACAAGTTAATACCGTTAAAAAATTGTGATTATTTTGCCTTCATTTTTACACACCTTGTATAAGTTAGTAAATATTTCACAACTGCTCTATGAAAGTTATTCAGTTAGTAGCCTCTAGCATTAATTTGGTTAAAAACAAGACAACACTGGTTGAGAATTTAAGCATTAAAGATGATGCTGCATTTTCACAAAATAAGACCTATTTCAAAAACCATAAGGTTTAGGTGAATTAAACCTTAATGGAACTTACTTTTATTTTGATCGTAAAATCCGAAAATGAAATAATATACAGGGTATTCCATTTAAAAAATAACAACTGATACGTTTCGTGTTTTTGGCACACCCTGTACAACATGAAAATATTTTTAAAATGTAGAGCCAATAGGTCCCTATCTATCGTAAAGAAAAAATGTTCAAATATTCAAATGCTTTAGCCATAATGCTTCGTGTCGAATAACGTGAATAACCCTGTATATGTGAGTGAGATATTTAAGTATATTGTATTTATTGTACATTGATTAGCTGAATAAACTATATTGTTTTTTTTTTAATGTACCAGTCAGGCCCTGTCTCCAGAGCTCCGATACTACCGGATATACTGGGTCCGAGAGTCATGTGCCCTGAGAAGACGGAGTGAACCAAGAATTACGGCCTTTTGCATTCTTCCGGTCAAGTTTTCTGCCGCATCATGGCAAGCCGGTATGATTTTCAAGTTTGAGAGCAATGTGTCCATCATTCCACCAAGGACCCCTATTATCAGAATCACCATCTTGACAGAATGGTTTGGATAAAGCCTGCGGTGTTCAAAGAGAAGATCTCGATATTTAGTCCGTTTTTTCTCCTCTTTTCGGACGATGTTCGTTTCGCCAGGAGCTGAAAACTCTATGACAAAAATCGTCCTACTTTGATGGTAGAGGAGGACTACATCAGGATTATTGGCTTGTATTTGCCTGAGATTGGGGAATGAGTAGATCCAATAGATTCGGCACTTCTCATTCCCCAGAGCATAAGGCATCAACGGTGTCTCGTCTACACCGTACGTAGGGCCGCGTTATGCCTGTGGATATAGGCTGAGGCCGCATAAGCTGGACAAGCTAACAGCAAATGCATTATGGGGTCTCAGCTGCCCCACGACACGCTTTGCATCTAATGTCAGGGACCTCTATACCCATCACGCGACTGCGATAGACGAGGGTGTTGAAGACACCATCCTGGCAAGCCATTATGAATCCCTCGGTTTCCGACTTCAGCCCACTTGCCCTGAGAAAAGCGAATGTCAGGTTTCTGTATGAGCCAAGGTCTTCAATGTTCTTGAAGAAAATCCCATGCATTGGCTTATCCTTATATAGCTGTAGGAGCAAGTCACACTCCACAGCTTTCACGTGGGCTTTTTGCTGAACAGGTTCCAACTCGGTGACAGAGTTTGGGTTCGTCCGTTCAATGCCGCTGGCGATTGACATAAGATCATTCGAGAAGCGACACCTAGTCGCCAGTAGAAATTAAAGATTTCCGGAACTCGTTCATCACGCTATATAAAGAAATCTCCACGGCGAGACGACAGTTTTTGGTATCAGCCGGAGTACGATATTTGAATAATAGAGAGTGTCAGTAAAGATAAATTAAAATAGTGACTTGTGATATAAATTATTGATTAAGACGTGTGTAAATAAATCATAAAAATTAGTTAAGTGCAGTTTTACTACATAATGATGGTAAGGGCATTATATTGTTACCCCACAACAACGTGCCGTAACTGAAATGGGAATATAACATGATCTCATAGTTTCTTTGGATAACTGTTTACTTAAATATCGTGGTTCAAATATAGAGCTTGAAATTTTTCGGCATAGTTGTTCGGTATAAAAGGACCAATTTAATTTATCATCAAGCTTACACTTTGATCTTGAGCTATATTATTATTTGTTGAGAAGATTATATTCTGTGTTTTATCATCATTTAGTTTCAGAGTATTGGAAATAAACCATTTTCTAGATCGAGTATGCATATTGTGAAACAAATCATTCACATAAATGACGAATAAGAGAGGTCCTAACACAGAGCCTTGCGGTACTCTATGTACGACTGGTCTATAATCAGATGATGTATTATAAACGCTCACACATAGTTTCCGATTATTCAGATATGACCTGAAGAAGTCGAGTGGCACACCCCTGATTCCAAAAAACGTTAGCTCTTCAACTAGTCTATCGTGAGAGACACAGTCGAAGGCCTTGGAAAGATCACATTACATAACTGATAAACTTTTGCCACTATCCAGACCTTCCACTATGTCACTCACTATCCTGAAAACTGCTTGGGTTGTACTACATTTTTTTCTGAACCCAAATTGACATTGATTAATGAAATTATTTGATTCCATATACATCATGAGTCTTAGTTTTTAAATTATTTCAAAATGTTTTGAGAAATTGTGATAATGGAAATTGGACGATAATTATCGATTGGCAACGTCGCCTTTCTTGAAAAGATCTATAACTTTCGTTAACTTCAACACATCCGGAAAATAATGGTTCGCTAATGGTATAAATTTAGTAGGTATTACCTAATTTTAACTTGGCATGGAATTGAGGCGATTTGTTATCACTTCTATAAAAACACACAAATGGATACGATCAGGTAATTACTAATCCGGACCTGAATACAGTACACGTCAACTTAGTGGATGTCAAATGAATGTCTGTAACGTATTTCGAAGTGGTGGTTGGGAGTTTATTGAACGTAGTTTTGAAAATTGAATACTATGGTTTATTCCATTGCGGAAAAGGTCACAACGTCAAGATCGACATGTCAGTACAAAGTACTTATAATAATAATAAGACTCCCTCAAAAACATTCATAGAGTGTACCCAAAGACATAGCCTATGCGGGTAGAGAACAGGTATTATTATTATTTGCCGTAGCGCTCCGGGGCGACTTAGTGATTTTTGGTGGCGTATTCACTTTTCAGCTGTTGGAAACCCCGGAAAACCTACAGTATCACCCCGGGTGGTCGGCACGAATTCCAAGCAAGCACCAGACGTCGGGATTGGCATCTAGACAACTTACATTGCCTATCGACTCCTTAGAAATTGAGGAATTTTTTCTCATTTCCAGGGTTCGAACCTGGTCAAATGCTAGCGGTAATTTAGAAAGCCAGCATCTAACCGCCTCGCTACTACTACTAGAGTTAATAAAAAAAATTTAATAGAGAGGAAATAAAAAACGATTAATAGAAAAGCCTGTAATTAATGAAGCTAGTTTAGTTGCAGTTTTGAGACATGTTCATCTTGATTATACGTTAAGTACCTACCAGGAAGCTGGCATCTGTGTCCGGGATCAATCGAACTAGCATCTAAACCATTTTGAAGAAGAATAAATTCCATCCATATAGTATTCGTTCAGTCCATGAATTTAATAAGGATGAGATTACGACCGCCGTTTGCAATTTTCCGAAATAATGAGAGAGCGAGCAAGGCACGATCCACAGTTCCTTTTGAATATCAATTTTTCCGATGAATGCAGTTTTTTCTTGAACGGGACGGTGAATCTTCACAATTGACGCTAGCTGTTAGTCTGATTCAAACCCAAGAGTTTTTCACGAGGTGCATACAGAGCAATCGGAGAAATTTGCGGCAAAATGTATTGGCATTTAACATTTTTTTAACAATTTATGGAAGACCCCCATTAACCCTGCCTGGACTGATATATTTGAAAATAATCCACAGTATGACGAAGGTAATTTTTATTGTCAACAGGGCGGTGCTTCTTCGCATTATGCGACGATTGCTCCTCAGTAGTTAGACCACCGTTTTTCACGGCATTGCATGGACTGTAAAGAAGAGGCAGCATTGAATGGCCCCCACGATCGCCAGATTTATCGGCCCTCCATTTATTTTCATTGGGACATCTGAAAAGTAAAATCTATGAAACACAACCAGCGTGGTTGGAAGATTTCCGTCAAAGAATTGTTGACGAGTGCCGTCGAATTACTATGGAAATTCTTCGGAATGTGCGTGAACGTTTCGAACAACATCTTCATTATTGTATGGAAGCAGACGGTCATTAGTTTGAACATTTAATCAATTGAGAAGTAAGTAAACAACCAAAATAATTTGAATTCTAACATGTATTTTTTATAGAAAGAATATAGTAAGGAGAATGGTGAGAGCTTACAAAAGACATCTTCAACCCCAAGTGCCATTTGAACATTTTGGGGTAATTCTTTCCCTCGCTTGTGGTTGAAGTGGAGTCAGAAATACCTAACGAAAATGATAATTCGAGAAACGTCAGGAATAACTCTACTGTATCTGTATGAGAGCAGAAGTCAGTTTACCGTTTTGTTTTGTTGTTGTTGTTTTACAGTATACAGTATACAACTGTGAATACGTAAGCTTGATTTCACCATGTATTTTCTCTTTTCATTTCACAATGAATCCAACCTTGCTCTTTATTAAATTAATTAGATATGTTTAATCACATTTTAGTATGTAAAAAACTTTGCAATCCAAGTTAATGACTACAACACAAGCATTGCGAGGACTCACAATTTCTAGTGTTAGTTTTACTAGTTTTTCCAGTTTCACAATCATATTGTAACTTCTACATACTTTAATATTAACAATAACAATCGAATAACAATCACGATCACGATCGTGATCACAATCCACAATTACAATTAAAAATCTTACAACAAACAATGTTACCAAAATTATAGTAAGAATCAATTGGCGAATATAATTCAAATATTAATTGTAAAGATGAGTCATTGTGGTGAACTTTATGATGGAATTCCCGAAATTACTGGAAGGTTGAAGATTATTAGAAGTTTTCGATAGTTTCTAAGGTATGTGCAAGTTATTTCCATCTTCATTAATGCAGGTATTCCAAATGTGTATTAATCATTATTGTATCCAATTACAGAAGAAACTGGTTCTGTAGACTATTGTTTTACAAATTAAAGCACCCCTTTGACTGTTCTCGATAAAATGGCCCTAGTTTCCCGATGAGAACAAAACAACAATGTGTACGAGACAGTTGAAAATATATCACCATTCGTTCTACTGCTCTGAATTAAAAAGAAAACGGTGAATAGCCAAGCAATTTAATACATCTCGTTGCAATAAAGGCTATATCCCGTTGCATAAAATAAAAGAACGAGCGATAAAGAGACGATGTATGTTTAGTGGACATTTACATTCTTATATCGTCCACGATCGAAGTCGTAAAATAACTGATTTTCTGAATATTTACAAAGTATCAATTCATGAGAAGTTCTTCGTTCGATACTGCGAAGCAGAGCTTTGATTGGTGGTTGTAGTTTATTGTAATACATCGTTAATTGTTTCGTTTCATTTCATACAAAAGTCTTTTCACTTCGTTTGTCATCAGACAACTTTTTTTCAATGTACTTACCCTTCCAGTTACGTATGCAGACCCGTCCTGGAGCCGGCCCACATACTCACACCGCTTCTTATCTTCATACCGATTGTTATCTTCAATCTGATGATTCCACATTTGAACGCACCGATTTTTATCATTGTAACAAATCTTATCTCTTTAACAATTTGCTATTTTGTAATTATGAAATTACCTGTTTCAGCGAAATATATACTTACCATGCACTCTACCGTACTTTATCTCTTATACCAAATATTATCAGTTACATAGAAATCATGTTAGAACTCTTTGTTTCAAATGTTTATTCTTTGTCTCAAAAGTGTATAAAATGAAATGTAACTATGATTGACCAGTTCAGTTTTAAGAAAGTATTCTTCACACTTGTTGCCTGCTTTGCTTCTCCGGAACCTAGAGTAATTCAAGAAGGAGAGAACTAAGTTAATTTCTGTTCTCAAAAATGAAGTAGTGCTTTCCGAACCAAAGGCTGTGAGGGCACTATCGCAATTGGCGCAGTCGGTAGGATTGCAGTTACTGACAACCGTTAGCATATTGCGTGGAGATTTCTGGACAGTGCCAAACCAGCATATTGCGTGGAACATTTCTGGACAGTGCCAAATGGACCTTTAACGTGCAATCACCAATTACAAAGAGTGGCTTCCAAGAAATACGCGGCATAGCGCTAGGGACCCTAGAGAGCGCTGAGACGATTTCGCGGTTGATATTCAAGCCAGCATCAACTTGGACAGTTTCATAGTGCCGCCAACGGAGTAGTGAATACTGGACATCTTGAAGAAGCTAGAACAGCAGACAGACGGACCGAATATTCGCCTGGAAGCTATAGGAAGTAAGAAAAACCAGAAGCAGAACCAGATCCAGAAGGAAATCAACGTAGAGTTAGGAACCAAGCAACAAATCATCTAGCCTTTAGACATTTATTTCTCATTTTCCTTTTTTATTTCTTCATATCCTTAGTATCATCCCTAAACCCATATTAAGAATAGTATTCTGCTATTTTTATGTTTAAAGATATCAAAGAGCTTGCTGAAAAGAACAAAGCACTTAAAAGACAAATAAAACGTTAACAATTACAAATAAATTCTAATAGTTCTGAAAGTGAAAGTGACACTGATAGTGAAATTGGAGCAGGAAATTCCGAACATCGAAATACAGATTTTTATTCAAATTTTGTAATTTTAACACAAGATCTTCAAACTCTTTCACTAGATTCAAATCAAGCTCAATCCACAAATCCAATTGAATATATGGAAAACGGGGCCCATCCAATAAACATTCAAGGACTCAGATTATTTTTAGACATTATACCTGTCTTCTCTGGTGAACCTTGTGAATTGAACAATTTTTGTACCGCATGTGATGAAATTCTAGAGCAATATAATGGTGCGGTTGAATCAGTTAAAAAACTCATATTCATAGTAGAATTGAACTGACTATTTGGGTGGAAAAAAAATTAATTCTTAAACAATCTTTTTCTGACCAGCGTTCTTTTACTTGTTTACTTCAAGAACTACATAGTATCCGCCCATTCTTGAAAAAAACACCTAACAACTTTGGTATTAGGTGTCAATACATTAGAAGTTCATTATATATAGCAACAAACAATGAAAACACTACTAGGGAAGAGAAAGTAGCATAAATCAAAAATATTTCTAAATTAGTTTTGCGACTGGTGTTCGATTGAAAAACCCAGACAACCTAGAGGAAGCATTGCAGTATGTTATTGAAGAAGAAAATTTCTTTTCTCTTGTAAATGAAGGAAAGAGAAGTTTATCTCAAACCATACCCTTCCCAAACATTAAAGCCCCTGTAGCTCAGACTTTTCAAAACAATCATCAAACACTTATCAGACCCTCTTTTCAGAATACCTTACAGATTTCAAGACCCAGTTTCCAAACGCAATCTAATCAAATAAGACCAATTAACCAAAATTTTAGAACTCATTCAAGATTTCCTAGTCAACCTATCAATATTCAACCGAAACCAATTCAACAAAGGTTCTTTATAAATCAACAGGTATTAAGTAAACCTAATCTTAACAATAATAATGTATGGAAACCTAAAAATCAACCACAATTGAATAGACCCACTCCTATGTCTACAACTTCTAGACCTTATGTGCCACAACAAAACTGGCAACAAAATAGAAAATCGTTTCAATCCCAATCAAACCCTACATTTACATCAGAGGAGCTACATCAAATAAATGAGCCTTCCACTTCAAATTATTCATTACAAAATACTGATTTCAATCAAAGTGAATATGAACAATCTGATTTACAAAATTTCATTAGCGAAGAACAACAACAAATAATAAATGAACATCAGGAAAAATATGATATCCCACAAATTAATGAGTGCAGTGAAATTAATGAATCACAAGATCTTATCTATAATGATCCAAAATTTTTGTTACAAGCCTCTGGCACAACAATCAGTTAGAAATGAATGCCATTGATAAACGCAAACTACGGTATATATCTATTGCCATTCCTGGATATAAGAATCTGAATTTATTATTAGATTCTGGAAGTCATATCTCCATTATGAATCCAGTTATTGCGAAAAAACTTTTTCCTGAATTCATTTCTACTCGATTCAATATAATCAAAACTTCATGTGGTCAACAATGTGCTAAATTCGAAGCAAGTATACCAGCTTTTCGTGATTTCCAATCAAGACAAAACATTATTTTTACACTCTTTGATTTTTACCCGTTCTTTGATGGTTTGATCAGTTTTAGAGATTTGAAAAGCATGGGTTTCAATTGGAATATACAGTACAATTACTTATATAGAGACACAATTTTTATTCCCGTTAACCAATGTTCGCCATTAGACTACACCTGTCATAACATCACAGTTAATGAACATGAAATTTTAAGATCTCAAATACCCGTAGACTCTTTGACTGATGGAACATTTTATTTATCTGAAAAACAAATTAATCCACACTGTTTTATACCAGAATGTATAACTACTGTAGAAAAGGGACGTGCAATTGTAGAAATACATAATACTAACTCTGAAGACACATTAACTTAACACAACCTCTACAAGTAACTCCAATAGAAAATTTTGAAGTATGTCAATTTGAATTAAATAATGTTACTTCTGATAACAGTATGCTCTTTCAACAAGTTGAAATGCTTTCTCTTCAATTAGATCATCGTTTGAAAAGTGTTCAACCTCTCACCATTCATAGAAGAGGACTTTTCAATATTTTTGGTACACTAGATGATGACGGTGAAAGAATTAATACCATACTCTTTCACTTGCAAACCACTGACCATTTAATACGTGACAAAATTAATGATCAAATAACCACAACAATTCATGAACTCTACAAATCATACTTTTTACCTTATAAGAGATATCTTACAAGCCCTTTCTGTTAATATGGAAAATCTTCACTATGAATTTTATTTTCAAAACCATATACTTTCTTTGATAAATCCACTGACTTCTTTCAGTTCCCAACTTGATCAAATAGTGAATGCAATAACTTTTGCGAATCTTAATAAAGTTCACCCAACATTTTTGTCTCTCGACGATTTATATTTACTTATAGAAAAATTAAACTTTCATATTCAGCTGAACAGATTGCAACATTTTCAAATCAATTGAGTTTTTATACTTTTCTTGGCATCCAACTCGTATTTACTAATGATAAAATTGTTTTCTTGATACATTTTCCCATATTGCAACCCTTCGTATTCCGTACCTATATTATTTACCCTATACCTGTGAACAACCAAATTATTTTACCACCATAAAATAGTTCCAAGATGATCTATGCGAATTTTTAGAAGATATGTACTTCTGCCACAACCATCTACAAATGGAAGATGATTGCATTATTGATATCTTAATGGACAATCAAGCTCATAATTTTTCAATATTTTCCGTCAGCTACAACACTCAATCATCACACCAGATAACTCCAGAAGCCATTATTTTCACCACTCCTGTGACTACTACAATCACTGAAAGCTGCTCTATTGAGACTCGCCATGAGCTACTGCTGGTAGCTATCTGCTTGTCCCAGCACATTAATGTTATTTCAAAATTGCACGAGAAAAATTTATTTATGGTAATGATGCTGTATCTCCAGTTACTTGCCTATACCTCCACTTGCCTATTCTCAATATGACAACCTTACTCAGGCAACCTACCACCATCCATCTTCGCAGTCTCGATTTAGAAGAGATCACACAACTTACTTCCAAACTGAATGCTCAGCACCAATTTGTACTACCACCGGATCCTGAATTTGGTTCCACTGGACTACCTTTATGGCTTATTATTATCATTTGCGTTGCTGCCTGTCTATGTTTCTACTGTGGTGTAACATATTACTACAAATTATGTTACCCTTATACTTTGGTTCACCACTGGCGTGCCCAACGATGTTTCTCACCTGTAAATATGGAGGACCTTTCTCAGACTAGCCAACCATGCCAACCCTAGTCTTCGATCTTTGAGGGGAGGAGTTACGTATGCAGACCCGTCCTGGAGCCGGCCCACATACTCACACCGCTTCTTATCTTCATACTGATTGTTATCTTTAATCTGATGATTTGTACGCACCGATTTTTATCATTGTACCGAATCTTATCTCCTTAACAATTTGCTATTTTATAACTATGAAATTACCGGTTTCAGCGAAATATATACTTACTATGCACCCTACCGTACTCTATCTCTTATACCAAATATTATCAGTTACATAGAAATCATGTTAGAACTCTTTGTTTCAAATGTATATTCTTTGTCTCAAAAGTGTATGAAATGAAATGTTACTATGATTGACCAGTTCAGTTTTAATAAAGTATTCTTCACACTTGTTGCCTGCTTTGCTTCTCCGGAACCTAGAGTAATTCAAGAAGGAAAGAACTAAGTTAATTTCTGTTCTCAAAAATCGAGTAGTGCTTTCCGAACCAAAGGCTGCGAAGGCACTATCGTAATTTTCCTCCGAATTGAGCCGAGAGAAGTTGAATCTACCGATCTTGCTGAATGCCTTATCGGTTGTCACTGCCATCGTTTTTTATAGTAGAATCAATTGCAGAATGGCATAAGTATCAGCTTAAGCTATCCGTCTCAAAACTAGTCTGCAGAAAGACAGAAAGTTCTTACAAGGAACAGGGAGCATTGCAAAGTGTATATCAAGTTTGTCAGCTGTTGGGCAGTGATGATTTTTCTTTTCTGTTCGATGTTTGCTAACGACCGTCTATAACGTAGTATAGGAAATTTGCAGAATGCTGGCATACTGCTTTCCCAGTTTCATTTGATGATATATATTACAGAAAGTTACTCTTTGTCGAGCTCAATATTTTAATAAAGCTGATGTATTTCACATTAGGAAGATGTGAAACTATGTTTTTTGAGAATTCTAATTACAAATGTCTTCAATTTCAACCTCAAACTGCAAAAACTGTTGAAACTGTTTAAATAAAATAGTGATTTTCTCGAAGGCTGAAACATCGATTCCCGGCGTTCATTCGACAATAATAATCGCAGCAGTAGTGACATCTTCAGATTTTTCACGAATTCGAATAAATAAGGAGTTGAGATTATACTCACGTCAAACAAATTCTTATCACTGATTAAATTTTTTTGGAAAAAAAATCCAATGTTAATGAAGCAATTTTCAAATAAGTTGGCAACCATTCTTCGTTTCATGAATTAAAAAAAAACATGCGATGATATAACATGGAAGGCGCTTGACTTCTATCAGTCATTTCATTTTCCAGTGAACTGAGCCAGTGTGGGTGGAAGTTTAGCGTCATATTTCGAATATTGATTAGTGAATTGATGGAGAATGATGCTGAAATGAGTCATGTATATCAAATTGCTTCCAGATTCTCATTTGTTCGAATTTATCTGATTACATAAACTTTCTTTCTTCTCTCTTTTGATCTTCATTATCATGAGTGGAGGTGTTTCAAGTGATATGAAACATATGGAACTTGCCTAACTGTTGCGAATGACTCGAGTACAGTGTAAATTACCATGATCATTAAATTTTTTTTATCTGGAGATTCCTGGATAAATTTTTCAATTTCTTCCTTCGTTAAAATCTTAGATTGCTTCGCCCTATAACCTTGAGCTTGCCGTTTCAATAAAGAACGAAGTTTTGAATATGTAGATATATCTACATTGTGCTTAATTGCAAGGGTTGACTTCAACATTGAATAATTGGCCATAATGTTGAAGATTTAATTTTTAAATAAAGGTCTAGGAAGTATTCCATTACAAAATTTTCTTAGAGAGAACTCGTGTTTTTACTCTTGCGATAATCCATAATAAGTTTTTATGTATTTTCGTACTTTTCTCTTGATTTCTTTGGCAATAATTCTAATGAAGCAGTATTCAATCAGCTCTGGAGGAGTCCCAGGAATGGAATTTTCATAATTACTTATCATTTTACGTTCGAAACACCAGCAATTACATTTATAAGCGTAAGTTTGACAATTCAACCTTAACACGTTTCCATAGTATTCCAAGTAATTTCATAGCAACATTTAATTAAAAATATAATTATTTGCGATTTTTTCAAACTCAATTATTATTTGTCAAATTTCCTAGCGACTCGACTTAGCAATCTTCACAGTCGCCCAGGAAACCCGGTAAACAATATACTATTCTTCGTCAACTGGTCCATTGTTGTTAAGCCGATGCAAAAAGAATTGAAGTCCCGAAATGGGCATTCAATACGAGGTACACATACTGTTTTATCTGAAATCGCAATCAACATTATCTTAAATGAATTAATTTTCATAAATGCATAACTATTTTTGATTGCCATCATATAGTCATTGAAATCGTTTTTTTCACAATCACTGATGAAAACAGCAAACACTTTGCTGACTATTCAGGTAACATAACAAATAAATTTAGATTTGACAAAGAGAATGACTTTTCAGGTGGAATTCAGCCTTGTTTATTAATTGTAGAAATTTCAACATCAATATATTAAATATAGTCAGAGACCCATATGGCCAAGGTCGTGCGGCGCACGACTGCGCCGAGGGTAAAAGGCACCAAAAGCGCCAGTGCTATCTGAATTTCTTTAAATATTTTATTGAAACTAAGTCAAATTAAATTTAAAAAAATAAATTCTATTCTATTGCTATCATTTCTATATAGATATGCCACAATCAGCTTCATGCTAATTTTCAAAATAATTCTCCCAACCCGGAGACTCGGAGTGCTTCTTGTTCTGCTCGCGAGGTGGAGCGGCCTAGACCCATCACGTGAGATCAGATTGACTAAATAGCCAGAGTGATGTGATGATTCAGACATCTTAGATGATTCGAACAGGGAATAGATGACTTCAGGGCTGTCTGTACTGACCTACCCTTGCACTGATGAGAGGCAAAACCACGAAACTAATCTGCAGGTTGGCCGTGTGTCTGAATGAAAACAAAATTCTGCTAGTTAGCTACAATGAGCTATTGCAATGAGAAACATTATACACGATTATCTGTTGGATATAATTCGATATTAATCTCAGGATCCATTTTTGTATGATACTCAAATTATGTGTGTTGCTTTCTGCTGCAGCTCTCCAACCTAGGATCCCATAAGACATTTGAAATTGTACAAGTGCATAATATAGCTTCTTCAAGTTCTTTAAATACAGAAATTCCACTAGGTACCTGAATCTCGTGAGAAGACCTCTCATTTTGTTTTTCACTTGCTCGATATATAAGTTCCATTTCAAATGTCTATCAAGTGAACTCCTAGTTATTTCAGCCGATCTTTTTCTTCTATACTAGTGTCGTCTCCAATGTTCAGGGTTCCCAAGTTTGGAAGGTGATTTGAGTAAGATGAAAAAGGTAAATAATATGTTTTTTGATTGTTGATTGTTAGTTTGTTGTATTCAAACCAGTCACATACATTTCTCAAGTCTTGTTCAGTTGTGGTTTTTTAGATCTGCCCATGTTTTCTCCTTGTAGGTTATTGCCATATCATCTGCAAAATTGATGAGTTTACCTTCAGATCGTAACAGTGTCATTAAACTATTTATGTATATGATGAATAACAAAGGTCGAAGCACCGTACCCTGTGGGACACCTGTGGGACACCTTGAATAACAAATATATATTACAAAGAGTTGTCATAGCTTTTAAAGGTGAACATTGACATGTGGGGGATTGGGTGATATTTTGGCTTAATACGTATTGGGTGAAGGCGCCTTCCCGAATATAGTTATAATAAACAATCCATATGTGTTATGATATATTCAATAAATGTTCTTAATGTGTGTTGTTTGATTGCATGTATTCATTTACTGACTAAAATGGATACAGAGTTAGTCAACTGTTAGGACCCGCTTCTTTTTCTCAGTTATTATGAGAGATATGGAAAACAATTTCCTATGAGAGTTAAAAGGTATTTTACTTTTCATCTTGTTGTGAAATCAAATATGTTTTTGATGTGCTTTTTGTGGGGGAGTGACGTCATCGGCAATTTTTTTAAATGGAAACATATGTCATGTTTAGTACCATAATGGAGCTTATTTTTTCTCATTTCAATATTATAGTTATTATTTCAACTCTCTCGATAGCTACAGTGTGTTTGTTTAAAAATTTTACTAAATTGGAGAATGTATATGACAGTTCAAACCAGTCATTCCCGGATGCATATTTTATAAAGAGTTATTTTTCTACTCGAAAATTTCACTATAAAAATTTATTCCAGAATAATTCAAGTACCCTGATCATGAATTTTTCCTGATTGGAATGTCAGAGAAAATACAGAAATAGTTATTGAAAATTACATTCTTTTCATTTGTTTCATTAGTTTGGAAAATTACTATTTCTCATTTGAACCCGTGATCGAAAATGGTCCGGGAAAGTTCGTTGTTTAGGAACGGACTAAAACTGAAATAATAGATTAGCATATGTTGTGCTCTGATGTTGCTTCGAGGAAGCATAGGTATGACAATAAAATTGTATTGCTCATTATCAAGGGCGGAAGGAACTTTTTGAACAAAATCAAGAGAAATGTCCTCTCTTAGTGCCCTTCCAATTTTTTGGTTCATTTTCTTATGAAAATTCTCTACAAATTTCTTATAATCATGTGACTACATCAAAAAATCTTGTCATTCTTGATCATCACTATACAGTGCGGCTTTTAATAGTTTCCCCGCACCTGTTAACTTCTAAATGGTTTGACTAAAAAACAACAAAAAAAATTTAAAAGGCAGGGGGGCGTGTGTCACATCGTTGAACAGATAATTCAATTCTCTTTACAACCATCTGAAAGTTTTTAGAATTCCGGTACATCCAAAAAAAGTTTGACTGACCTTTGAAGTAAATACCTGCAAAAGTTCATTGTTATATTAGTTTAGGTTCATCAGATGGACTAAATTCAATGCGAACTGATGAAAATCACGGTCACACTTACCCGAGCTTACTTAATTTCTGTTCTCAAAAATGGAGTAGTGCTTTCCGAACCAAAGGCTGCGAGGACACTATCGTAATTTTCCTCCGAATTGAGCCGAGAGAAGTTGAATCTACCGATCTTGCTGAATGCCTTATCGGTTGTCACTGCCATCGTAAAGTTTTTTGTAGTAGAATCAATTGCAGAATGGCATGAGTATCAGCTTAAGCTATCTATCTCAAAACTAGTCTGCAGAAAGACAGAAAGTTCTTACAGGGAACAGGGAGCATTGCAAAGTGTATATCAAGTTTGTCAGCTGTTTGGCAGAGATGATTTTTCTTTTCTGTTCGATGTTTGCTAACGACCGTCTATAACGTAGTATAGGAAATTTGCAGAATGCTGGTATACTGCTTTCCCAGTTTCATTTGATGATATATATTACAGAAAGTTACTCTTTCTCGAGCTCAATATTTTAATAAAGCTGATGTATTTCACATTAGGAAGATGTGAGACTATGTTTTTTGAGAATTCTAATTACAAATATATCTTCAATTTCAACCTCAAACTGCAAAAACTGTTGAAACTGTTTAAATAAAATAGTGATTTTCTCGAAGGCTGAAACATCGATTCCTGGCGTTCATTCGACAATAATAATCGCAGCAGTACTGACATCTTGTTCAGATTTTTCACGAATTCGAATAAATAAGGAGTTGAGATTATACTCACGTCAAACAAATTCTTATCACTGATTAAATTTTTTTATTCTGACATTTCAAATGCATATTGTGAAAAAATGTATTGACGAAAATCTAAAAATTCTGATGGTTGAAAAGAGAATAGAATTATCTTTTCAACGATGTGACACATGACCCCCCATGCCATTTAAAATTTTTTAGTCAATGTGCCCCCCTGTGCCATCTTTCGAGCAATCACAATGTGTTTTATTTCAAAGAATAGTATCGGTGAAACCCTCCAAATAGTTTTTTTTTAAGTTTGTACGTCAAACCGTTCAACAGAGAGGGGGGACTATTGAAGGCCGCACTGTATTATTTCTCTGAGGATAAAAAAATATCAACCATGATGCTAGTATAAGAATGGCTCTCATTTGATGACGTTACTTGTCAAAATAAACCAAAAAATTCGACGTCGGAGGCTTCAGATGCTATTTATGAAGTTTTCCGAATCCCCAATAAACATTTTATAACTACCTCAACGCAAGTGCGAAGGACGTTTAATTCTTAAAGGGATATCAAATGCTTGGAGTTAATATGACAGCTTTACTGCTTCAACCGAACATTATTTGCCCGAGAAATATAAAAAGGTACAATAAATTCCTCGTAATATAAATCTAAAACGTTGAACCAGCCAATCATTCTGTCTTTAGTTCTCCTCCCAGCTGGGTCAGAGCGGAATTCCAACTTCGAAAGATAAACATTTATTTCTATTGTGTTACTATTTCTCGGATTTAAAACATGCCTTTGTCTGGCCGCTGCGCTGAATGAAATACAGCAGAGCATCAATTGTCAAGTTATTTGTTCATACTTAGTCTACAATTATAGCTGGAGAATAAAACAAAACTACGGGACAAAACTCATTGTGGAATTACGGAATGAACTAATTGTCCACTTCACTCAGTTTTCAAGACGGAGATCGGTTGGAACAAGAAAAATATAAAATATGGTTTACCAAAAATTCGGAGGTGGAACCCGAAAAAAATTGATTTGGAAAAAAATATATGTTTTTGTTGGATCTTGGATATAATGAAGTTTAATAGGAAAATGGTTTGAATAGGGTGAAGATCAATCAATTCCCTACCCTACAAGAATGATCCTCAGTAATTCCTTACAAAATGCACCTGTTTTCTCAGAAAACGTGAATAAACGCCAACATCAAAGGACCCCGCACAAAATGAATGTAAATTGGGTTTCGCTCGATTTGCCTGAAATTGGGATATATTATAGTTCTCGCCACTCTCATCAAAAGTTGTCATTGGCCCGAAGTAATCCTATGGATAGTTTCAAAGATATAGAGGGGGATGTGTGTGATATTGGCTATGAGCTTTTCACCGTTCCTGAGTCTCTGATATTAGTACTGAAAAGATGAAGGGGTCAATGGGTTCCAATCAATGAACGTATGAGTTTTTGGAGTTGCCAAGTCTGGAAGATCATGCTCTCCCTATTTAATTCGACCTTGAAATGACCTTGAACAGATGACCGTGTAGAAATGATTTTATTTTTTCCAAAATCTACAGATACACAGATCAAAATCATTACAAGCCTGATCTTCCAGACTTGTCAACTCCAAAAACACATACATCCATTCATTGAAACCGATTGAACCCTTCACCTTTTAAGTAGGTACTAATATCAGAGACTCAGAAACGGTGACTCAAGCCTATAGCCAATATCACACACATCCCCCTCTATATCTTTGAAACTATCCATAGGATCACTTTGGGCCACTTACAAATTTTGATCAGAGTGTCAAGAACTATATCACAATTTTGGCCAAATCGAGCGGAACCCAATTAACATTCATTTTGTGCGGGGTTCTTTCAGGCTCGTGTTCACCCGCCGCTGCAAGTTCCGGCGGCCAAACTTAAAAAAAAACGTGTCATAAAAATTATCAAAGAATGAAAAATAGAATTGCATTTTAGTTGAGAAGACTTCTACATTTTCATGCAAATATAACATGTCATTCATCATGCAGATATTTTCCTTAAAAAATATTGGACTAATGATTCTGAAGGAAAGTATTTGACTCATGCCCTTTTCGAAATGACTGGTTCAATTGTCGGTTAGGACATACAGATAAATCCGCTGTCGCAGAACATACTCTCAACAAGGACAATCACATAGTAAAATTTGAAGAAACCCAAGTGATCTCTACAATATCTGCTTATTACCCAAGACCCTTCTGGGGAGCCATTGAAATCCAGAAACACCAGAACAACTTCAACAGAACTGAAGAAGGACTACAACTGAACAAAGCTTGGCTACCAGTTCTCAAAAATACTGCATTAGCTCCTTACCCGCATAAAAATTGTATGAACGACTCGATTATGTAAAGGTCCACTCACAGATACCTATTGCGGTAAAGAATATCAACTGTCAATCTTTTGACAGTAAATTGAGTAGCTGTTAAATACAAAAAATCTCACATGAGAATGCCAGCGAAACGTCGATACAAACTCGCAATCAACGTCGGCCTTACATCCCGAAAAGTATTTCACAATTAATCTGTTTTTCGACAGTTTCTATGACTGATATAAAAATGTGGTGTTACTAACTCAATTAATTTATTGAAAAAATTTATGGAATTTCAATAATACTTCTGGAAATTTATTTGATATCTCAGTAATTTGAAACTGGTATAAAATTGGCCCTCTTGTTTTCGATCAAAATATAATTTTTCAACCCACACACATTCAATAATTTTTTTAACTTTCCGTTTATGAGAAAAAACCTTATGATAATTGTTTTTTATTTAATATTGTTACAAGATTGATAAAAATCCCTAGCTACGTAACTCATTTGCATAACAAATGAGCCGACGCCGTGAAATTTCCTCGTTCAGTTCCTAGAATTGTTTAGATGTTTTTCTGTATTGAGTAATCTGGAGAATGGAAGAATCCGAAAAGTCTCGTATGGACTAATTGAGTATATAAGGCGACACATTTCACTTGGAAAAGTTTTAAGGTTTTTAGGAAATTATCAGGAAGTTAAGAGTTTTTGAAGAAGTTCATAAGTGTTTGGAATATTCAGCTTGTCGAAGCAGTTCTGAGTGTTTTATCAGTCAGTGTAGTACTTGTATGTTTATAGCGAAGGTAATG
Source organism: Chrysolina americana (assembly GCA_958502065.1). Taxonomy (NCBI): domain Eukaryota; kingdom Metazoa; phylum Arthropoda; class Insecta; order Coleoptera; family Chrysomelidae; genus Chrysolina; species Chrysolina americana. The sequence goes on from OY293415.1 coordinate 15,609,023, forward strand.
AAAACAGTTTAGTAATGTGCTCGGCGTATTATTCAGCGATATCCTAACAAAATCATCATTTTCATCATTCATTCTTTTTTCATACGGAATATACTAGTCAGGCCCTGTTTCCGGAGCTTCGATACAACCGGAGGGCGTGCTAGTGTGTATTTAACCCCAGTTAACACTCTCCTCGTCCACGAGGTAAGTGATTACTGGGTCCGACAATCATTACTGATTGTCATCATCATTATAACCATTCATTTTATTATCATCACTAATACTCATTATTCAAAACAAAAACAATCAAAATTGTGATTTTAAGTTTTTTTAATGAATAAACAAATAATTAACCTAACCATTTGAATATCATATCAATGTCTAAAGTTTCCATTCAACTTTTCGAATTTTTAACTTTTCACTAACTTCATTTTTGTTAGACTTTTCTTAGACTTTTCTCAGATTGACCATAAGAATAACTCATTGTGTGTTATTGATGACCTGTTCATTTTGTGAAAATTCATGATTACTTTCGTAAAATGAATAAAAAGACACTTGGTTTAATTTTCGTTGGGTATTTTTATTATTTTTATTTTCTTTTCCATAAAGAATATCCCAGTCAGGCCCTGGAGGGCGCGCTAGTGTGTCATTAACCCCTATTATCACGACAGTTATTATACTTGATAATGGGATAAAACCCGAAACCGGTAGTATTGATAAAATACCCAGTGGAAATAAGACATAAGTGTTTTGCTATTGGTCAATGAAAGTTGATAAATTCGATATTGTTAGCTCACTCTCAGTTAAACTGTACGATATTTTCGAAACATAAATTTTCAATGTCCAATAATTGTGTATAAGTACAAGTTTTCATATAAACTCAAGTAGATTTTCTGGTAACTTCAGTTATGATTATATCAAGTTGTCGGTTAACATGCAAAATACTTTTGTAAATTATCTGAGAGGAAGATGCCGTCTCTGTGAAAACTTGCTGGCCGTTATATGGACAGTTCACACTGACTAAACTAATTTTGCTGAAAATTTGCAGCAAGTTCATATAGTCTAGTGAGTGGGATATTAATTTATCAGTTCCTAGTTTGTAAAATATGAATTAGAGTCATTCACAATGGTATTTATACTGATCCGTATAATTCAGTCAGGAGTTTCTGAACAGAAGGGGTAAGGGTACCTATAATCTCTCTGACAGATATTCCATTTGAGAATTGATAAGTGCCATCCCAAACATCGACCAAACAATCTACATATCATATTTTTTTCAACAATGGTATTCCGTATTCATTTCCGCTCCAGTCTTCCGTCCAGTTCATGCAAAGGACCGAATGATAAAAATTACATCGATCCAATAAATATTTCCTGAATAAGGTAATTTCCAAACAAAATTAGACCTGTATTTCACCAGATTATCGCCGACCCGCTTCACCGATGTAATACGCTCAACTAACGAGGGTGCACCGCGACAGAATATCCCTTTTCGAATTCGGGAGTTGGGAAGTTAGCCGCCATTTAAACAAGGCACATCCGACTCATAAAATAGCCATAATGAGTGATGTTAATAGGTCTTATCTACCCCGGTTCAGATCATATTCACACATGGATGGACCGTAGTGACCAAAGTTAGGAAATGATTAGACTGCAGTTTTTTGAAGTGGATGAAAATACGAGGTGATGGCAAGTAGTATGGATATGTCCCGTAAATAGACAAAACCGGACCGGTGACATAAGTTTCGACATTGGTTTTTGTCTGGTAATTGTGGTTGCCATCAGGGTTCTTAATATAGGGGGGGTTACGAAATGTAATAAATTTTGGCAGACATCTTGTTTCTTGATTGGTGGGAGATCGCGGAATTTGAAATGTATGAATGCCCATTAAGGACCGGTTTTTCAATATACTTTAACTTCGAGCTTAATTTAACTCATGGTTAGAATGTGAGTCGATTCCTTTATTTAGCAAATGTCATATTCATTCTAACCACGAGTCAAATTTAACCGGGAGTCAAAGTACGCTAACACGACGTTGATAAACTGGCCCTAAACGATTAACTTCATCCATAGATGATTCACATTCGTATTGTACGATGTCGACATTAATTACAGCCACAGAACTCAAACACATTAGAATAGCTTTATAGTACCTAGATTTTTCAAATATTAATGAAACAATGTATAAATAAATCATTTTTATAGGAGGAAAATAAAACAAACGATATAAAGTGAATGATATAATCGTTGCTGTGAAGAGAGTGTTAGTATAATAATTTTGGTTTTCAACAGTTAACCCACCGTTTTTCATAAGCCATCTTCTCGAATTTGAGCCTAATTCATTTACAATTTAATCACTGCTTTCAAAATGTTGTGAACAAATCCTTGATGACTCGTTGGGTACCCAATCGTTAACATTTTCGCAGTATTTAATCCACGCATCCTTCCGAGAATCCTTTGGGAATCTGTGGAAACTCAAACCAAGTATTGGGTATTTCACGGCGCATTTTGAATGACCCGGCATTTTTGAAAACTGTCAAAAGATTTCAACCAAATCCCACTGCAGAAACAACTGAAGTTAGTTATTTCCTGGTTATATTACCAAAATCACTAAGTAGGTCAGCCAACTTAATTTCTCACCAATTCCCCCTTTCCTCAGGGACCCCCTCGTCTAAAAGCTCACTTATTTCGTAACCCCCCCTTTATTAAGAACCCTGGTTGCAATTTATTTTCGGGACATCTGTGACTGTTATTTGTCTATTTAGTCTTCAGTGTGGTTTGGTTATTCATGTATTTACAACTTCGGCAACTCAACAGAACAAAAAGTTGTATTTGACAATACTTCATAAACGTGTTTAGCTAGATCAAACTAAAAGTAATAATTAATAATAAATCACCCTACCTAGTGCCTAGTGTGTCTCTACAGGAATATCTAACTTTTGTCAGGGGTAAGTGAAATAGATCAATATTGAAAAAGGTGAAATTGTATGTTTGTTGCATACGTGATATCGGAGCGTTCAAAAAATAATTACTGGTAACCGGAGATAACTTGAACAAATCATTATTGTGCATGGGATAAACATTTGCCTTGAACGTTAATTCTTTCAAACAATAATGTGAATCAATTTCATTGTTTAACAGTTTACTAAGAAAAATTACGTAGGCAATTTCTTTCTAGTTCATCAATTCTGTATTTTTTTAGTTTTTTAGGCTTGTAGTACCATATGGAGGAAATATTTGATTAGCTCTGACGAATTTGAAGTTCAGGCGGCGTATGAACCTCGTTTGAACCTGTACAATTCTATTTATGTGCTTTTGGTGAAAAGGATTCCACACTATTGCTGCGTTCTCTAGGTGGCTTCGAACAATATGGAATTATAAGATTATGCAAGTAAGTCCTTACAGTTCCGAAGCTCAATCATTGGTTGCCCTGTGACATTTTGGGACTCCAGATATTATCCAGGTATTATTAATGTTTGCAAAATACTAAATAAATTGCTACTAAAATTATTAAAATTTCTCTCGTTATTTCTTGGAACATTTTCACATCCATATGTGATCATTTTGATATCGGTGAAACCACAGCTCTCAGCTCTCTTGGCTTCTCAATTCGGCCACCGTATTCACACTGTTGTGCTCAGGTAAATGGCAATCCATAATATTTTCTTGCTTTTCTTTACAATATTTACCCTGCAGCCTTTGTTTTTAATTCAGTATTTGATTATGATTCCATTTTATTGTGTTTTTTTAAGAAACTAATTTCCTCTCATCAAAATTTCAAAAAATTCTTTTTCTCTTCAAATAAAAAAACTACCTTGTTTTTTCCATCACCTGGGAAACTCTCCTCATTTTATTATTCCTCTTTTTCTTGATTTTAAACAAAGATAACTATCCACACAAAATTACTTCTATTTTACTATAAAACAGTCTATTATCTATCACTTTCTTATTGAAATATCACACTTTTCATTCTTTTCATGTTTCAAAAATCTCTGAAAAAGACATTGCCTGTTGTCATCGCATAAATTGATATTTCATGTCCAATGTACATGTTTCATAAACAAATTTTACATTTTTTTTTTCAGATGAATGAAGTTTAATATCACATATGATTTTTGACTTCCAACTTTTAAAAAATACCCTATTGAATGAACTAACCGATACACATCAAATATTGAACAAACCACATTTGAGGCCCTTCCGATTATCTGAGCTGCAAAGTTGTAAAAATGAAAATGTTATAAAAAATATTTTAGAGCCAATTTACCCTTGCAAAATTCAATATCATAACAATATGTATATTTCAACATGATATAATGGATTTTGACTGTGTTCCTATGGAAGATGAAAATGATGAGGCCCCAGATTCTGAAAATCAGACTGCAAAGTCAGTTAGGCATGCGAAAGGAGAATCAGTTGTGCCGACAGCTAAGAGCACCTAATTGATTGATTTTTTTTGCTGTTACTAAAATGTAAATATTTCTATACTGAAACTCATTTCACTTGACATCTAATATACAATCATAATTAATGTTTGGTGTTCGTTTCCTTATGTGTTCCAATTGAGTGGAAACTTTGTAGAGTTGTTGCTGACACTTGCGATAAGGTTTGTGAAATAAAATAAAAAAATAAAAGGCATTTCAACGCATTAACTAGTTAATGTATGATTCAATTGAAGTGAATCCATTTTATCAGAAAATCAAATGAACTTTTCAACAAAAATAAAGATAGAAACATTCGATTGAATAATATTACATAAGTAATAAACCTAACATATACAATGATTATAACAGTGGTTGATAATTTACATAAACTCTGGAAAAAATTAACAGAAACAAGGAAATAACAACAAAACGAATAAATTCCTGAAAATAACTTAAATATCACATCATCGATAGGTATGTGTGACTGACCTGAATCTCGATATATGGAGATTATGGGTGATCATAGCATAGATGATTTTGAGGGGTAATTTTTTCAACCATCTCCAAAATATATAGGATAAGTAAAGTTTCAGTAAAACCTCACTGTACACTATTCATAAATTGAACTCAAAAACAGTCTTTAATAATAATTGTAGGTACTGAAAAGACTCGCAATGATGGTTTTTGTAATACAAAAAATCTGTCTTGATCTTCCTTGCTTTTCTCATAGTTTCGTTTACACTACTCGACCATTTCCCTCTTCAAATCCATTTTTATTTTTGTAGGCATCAGTTCTGTGATGGTCACCTTCTAATTTTCTGTTGCTATATGTACCACTGGTAGAGGCTGTAGCAAGTGGTACAAAATGGGGATCTTTCCACTAAATTGCCTGGAAATCATCAAAATACTTCCAGGTAACTTTAGAGTTACCGTTATCATTCTTTTCCCTCCTAACTTCATCGTAACTCTTCTTCAAACTTCTCCACTTTTCATCACATTTTGAAGCGCTTCTGTTGTATCCAAATGTATTCATACTGGAGCTGATTGTTTCCCATACCTTCTTTTTGGAAAAGTTTGGAGAATCAAATTTATGTTTGTGATCTTTGTAGATTGAAATCAACAGCTTCACCATTTTGCCAGTCCATGTCTCTACGTTACTGACTGTAGAAGTCTCCTGATTCTCCATAGGTATGAAATATTTTCAAGTTTGCGTAATCAATTAAAACTTTCAAAAATGTATCTTCCATCATTGAAGATAAAATGCCCATGTTTTCAAAACAATAACCACATGTAAATGAATAAATGGGCTGAAAATGATCTATAAGTTATTAAAAATCAGATTGTTAATACATTTGTTACCTCTTCGATCTGTTCAATCACTTCAATCGAATTCATTAATCATACAAAACTAATCAAAGTTTTTCAACCTCAAAATATAAAAAGTATTCAAACCAGATTATCCAGATCTATCAAAGAAAATCGTCGGTCGTTCAGGAACCAAGTCCCGTAAATAACCTTTTTTTCAGTTACCAACCCAATAAAAGACATTTACGGGACACACAGTAATCTAGAGACTTTATGGAACTACTTCGAAAACATAGTCTTATCAGTGGCGTCAAAGATATGTGGTCTTATTAAAAAAGAAAAACTTTAAAAACAAACTTCTTGGTGAACAGAAGGAATAAAAAACCAAATGCAGATAAAAGAAAAAAAAAAATCTTATTTGAATAATAAGACAGTAGACTTATGAAGAGTACACAAATTGAAGGAAAAAAGTAAAAGAGCTAGTAACTTAGAGAAAAAAAAGTGGGAAGAATTTGGAGAAGAAATAGAAGCCGATAGCAATCAAACCAGAAAGTATTATAAAGAACGCTAGACATCTGAGGTAAACAGCTTTGACGATGAAAAAGAAAAATATAAGGGAAAGACAGAGATAATGAATGACTGGAGAGAATATTTTCAAGAACGGAGGAATACATTTTATAACATCACAAGAAATTGAAGAAGTTATAAAAAAATTAAAAAATTAAAAATCTCCTGGAGAAGCCAAACTAACAACTAAAATTTTCAAAAATATGGGTGAAAATGGGCTTAAAATACTGAATAATAAGGCATAGTCCGAAGAGCAGATACCTAATGACTGAAAAGTAGCAATGATTGTCCCTATATTCAAAAATGAAGATGAGTATGATTGCATCAACTATAGAGGTATAACTTTGCTAAGTACAGCGATGAAAATATATAAGAAAATTATAGAAAAAAAAATACGACTTATAGTAGAGACAACACGAGAGACAACACTAGAAGAATTATTACAAAGCAGTTTCAGAGAGGGTAGAAGTACACAAGACCATATATTTACATTGAAAATAATTGCAGAAGCACGAGCAAGATGTATATTTAGGATTCATTGACATTGAAAAAGCGTTCGACAAGTAGCCAAGGATGAAGTTATGGGAAATGTCAAATAATAGAAGAATTGAGAATAAGAATAATGTCAACTGTGTGATTCGACATAACAAAATGTCCGAAAATTTCACAACAAGGGAAGGATAAAGACAAGAAGGAGGGCTGAGTCCATTGCTGTTCACCATATTTGTAGACGAGAAAATAAAAAAAAATTCACAAAAATTTAAAGACAACATATTCGATATGGGCACGTACAGAGAACAGAAATATCAGAGGATGCCTTTGCAGATGATTTGATAATCATTACCGGGAATGAAAGAAATCTACTAAATAATCTATTTGAGAATGAACAAAAACAAAACAAAATTGATGGTGAATTCTAGATAAGAAAGAAAAAGCGATGAATATACAATTGAAGGAGTGTTTATAGAAAAATATATTCAGAAAACATTACAATTATCAAGGAATAGAATTACAAGGAAATGGATAACAAGAATCAGTATCAACAATAAATTCATACTACTCAATGAATTATGGAAACTAAAACGAATATTTTCAAAAAAAAAATATTTAGACCGATTTTGATATCTGGTTGCGAGTCCTGGGTACTCTCACAAAGTCAAGAAAGTGGAATCCAGGCCATTGAAATGAAGTTTTTAGGAAGGGTAAAAGGAGTAACAAAAATTACAAACTGAAAAATACAGAGATAAGGGAAGATTTAGAAATACAAGCAACACTGATATATATTGAAAAGAGGCATCTCTGCTGGTGGGGTCATTTACAGATAATGGCAGACGAAGATTCAAAAGAAAAAAAGAAAAAGAGGGAGACCAAGACAAACATGGGATGGGGTAATTGTGGAAATTCTAGAGAAAAAGGGAAAATCCTACTCAGATGCAAGAACCGAAGCAAGAAACAACAAAGAATGTGCGAAGTTTGTATATGAATAAGAACATCAATGTAGTAATTGGATTTCTTAAAACATTTGAAACCAAGTGAAAGATTCTGTCAGGAAGAGAGATCCAGAATGAAATTAATTGAATATCAAAACTGATTTCCGTTCAGAAGGGTTAGATCTCAGCGAATATACGGCAGCTAATTCAACCTCTTGTCGAGATGATCTGTATGCATTACTCAATCACAGCAAGATTACCGATAGCAGGCACTGCATATCTTATTGTAAACAACCATACATAGGCACATGAAATTAGTATGATGATTCTCGTGGGTCTCCAATTTCGTCAAATCCCTTGTGAGTGGAAATGCTTACATTATTTGACAAAAAAACCGAATTGTTCATCTAGGTGATATTCAGTTTATTCTCAGGGCTTTAAATTATGAACAGCTAAATCTACTTTCCATAATCAAAACCACAACTGATTTGTATTCTCCTTTCAGAAAACCCAGGTAGTCAAAACTATACACAAAGCTATTCAAATTTGAGTGTATGTATTGGATCTTAGTAACGATATGAGATAGAAGGGTGATTAATTGGGGTTAAAATTGCGTATTTCAAATCAATCACGTGATATAAAAAAAAATTATTTAGCCTCTTGAGTTCTGTACTTATACAGGAAGAATTTAAAATTTAAAAATTTATCTTTTGCCTTCATCTTTTTATTTTGTGAAAATTTTTATAAAGTTTTGAAACTTTGCCGCGGCAACTTTTTGTAGACTAAATAAACTAATGAAAATTATATACTAAGAATCGTACTGATTGGGCCACCCTCATATTTTTATCAAACTAGCAAACTACACAGTGTTTTATAAATATTAAACTGTCAACAGCAATATTTCATTTCAATAATTTTTCAATTCCATTATAGCTGTAATTGAACGTTCATAACAATAACGAAATAGGCATTTCATAGGTTAACGAAAAACCAATGACCGATACCACGAACGATATTGTTGCATTTGGTATTGGTAAGTATGGATGGTGACTGATGCGCTGCGACCTAATTAGATCTAATGTGCCCCCTCTTCTGCTATTTCAAGTTGTTCACGTTTACAGCAGCCCCTCAAGCCCCAATTCCTTGAGGAATTTAAGAATTTTGAGGGGGTCTATTCGTCGTATTTCTCCCACAGTCAGCTGGTGTGATCCCAGTATATTCATTCTCTTGTGATGTACAGCATAACACTGGATGTTCCCCACAGAATCTGCAGGTGCTGTCTCCCTCTAAGCCTAGCTTCCTTAGGTGTTCTTTGAGTCTGCAGTGCCACTTCAGAAATCCCGTGATTGTCTTTAGACTAGTTTTGCTGAGGTAACTCAGTGTCTTCGATCTTGCTCGGTTGAAGTTGCCGAGGAGATCTTTGGCCTGCTTTAGCCCTGGAAGTCTTTCCCAGTATGTTGCTCTCATTGCTTCTTCAGTTTTATTGAGTTCTTCTTGGAAGTAAGAATTTCCAAGTCCGCAGAATGGTTCTGGCCCGATCAGTGGCACTGATGCACATTTTCGTGCCAGGGTGTCTGCTTGTTCATTACCCTCCACTCCGACGTGCCCCGGCACCCAGAGGAGGATCACCTTGTTGTTCCTGCCTAGATCATTAAGTTTGTCTAGGCATTCCCAGACCATCTTTGAGTTGATGTTATATGAGCTCAACGTTTTTATGGCTGCTTGACTACTTATATTGTTGCTTACGTCTGTGTTGGTTTTTCGTTAAATCAATTATTGTAATAGTGACTATTATTATGATCTCTTTCAATTCAGTATGAACCTTAACGAAAGGTTAATATAATAAATATTTTTTGACATTGTCAAAGATACCATTAACTTTATATTTAAAGAAAAAATATTCGAACTGAGGCAACCCAATTCACTGATTAGGTAGAGGTGGTATAAGCATCTTTCCGAATTGTAAAAATCACAGTAACTTCGAAACAGTTGATAATAAAAATTCAAAAAGTGTTATAATTGCATCTCACAATGGAAAATCCACTGCACCCATGTTTAAAATGAATTCTGAAAATGTCGGGGAGAAATTTTCATTGAGAAAAAAATATATTTTCCCGTTCACCACACTAGTCATTTCATTTCTAGATGCGAATTTCGTTAACTAAGTTAACTTCATCAGTAGGATTACTGAACTAATAAAGAGTACCTTTCCAGTTTTATTTATATCAATCATAATTTGTAACATGGCTGTGTGCTAACTGTAAACATACTTGCGGGCAGGTATAATCACAAAAACCCACACTGATAATATGTTATTATTCAATTAATCGGTATCAACTCAAATAGTTTTGAATTCAATGGACCATTATCGTTATTTAGTAAGGCCATGCTTGAATCATTCTTGTATACAGCAATACTTTTATAACAGTCTAAGTCCTATAATCGTCAGAAGGTTTTACTTATTTTGAATTTTGAATATTGATTTTATGATGGGTTTCTAGTAAATGGTCAGCAACACTCCATATTTTCTTGTGAATAAGTTTGAGCATTTAGCAATTTTGACAGCTAATTTGAAAGATGTTTGACTTCATTTACTTTTTAACAACGATTCGATTGCTTGTATCTGCAATCGTCTTCAGATGAATACTGATAAGTTCAGATGCTACGATGTCTTTGTAGGTCTGTTGATGTGGTGTAATTATGACGGTGTTGTGGCGCGTTTTTAATTTCTACTCTCGGCTGACTGAAAGCGCCATTGGCCTCGATATACGCGCTTTATAATATATGAATGTTCCTCTCTATGAAGAACACTAGCCTCTTCCCGAAGAATTCGATGGTGCTCAGTCCAGGCATGTCTCTCCCAGATGAGTGCACTTTTTATGTTCGGTTATTCTTACTAATTGATAGTCTCTTGGTCTCTCCGATGTGAGAATCTCCACATTCATATGGGACTTCATGAATGCAGTTTTTTCTGGATTCTTCTATATTTTCCGGTTTCGTCTTGGTGAGGAAGATCTGTTAGATACTGCCGAATTAAAAGCAGCTCTTAATGTTGTACTTGTTTCCGATTCTCCAGATTTCCTCGGATATACTTCTGAGGTAAGTAAAGATGATAACTTGATTTTGTGATCGTTCTTTGATGGTATTGGTCCTTTCTAGTTGCTTCTGAATTTCTTTTACGATTTTCTCAGAGTATCGGTTTTGACGTAGGTCCTTTCTGATATGGTTTATCTCCACATCCAGTGACTCCTGGTTATTATAAATTTCCATCGCTCTGTCCAACAATGTTCTTACAATCCCCTCTTTGTGTAAATTCCTGATCTGGCTAAAGATGGAATTTTGTCTTCCAGGTCACCTTATAATATTTAGAGATTGTACTGCTTTACACAAGCTGAAGGTTCACATCCCGGAAAATAGAATTGAGACCTGTCGTTAGCCGTGTTTCCTATTAATGTCTATTTTCACTTCTTGTTCTCCATTCCTGATAACCTAAAGTGTCCGGAAATTGCAACTGTTCATTACCTTCCATCTCCACCGTGAATTTTATTTATTCAAATACTGAATTCAAACTGTTCGGGAAATAATTATTTTGTAACTTGTGAATGGGTTCGACACCATAGGCATTCAATACCTGTGATTATTTTTTAACAATTCTTGCAACCAATCGAAACCATCAATTCAAATCATTCATGTACGTTCAGGCCAATCACAGCATTATTATAGTGGGAATTTTCTGCCTTGAAAATTGCCGCGGGAATTTTTTGTGGTATTTTGTTTTTATTATGTGACAACTGATATACTTTTGATTTGACGTCTGTCAGCAGTTTGCATGAAAAGTGAAAAATGATTCGAAAACGGTTTAGTATAGTATTCGATGAAATTTTAAGAAAATCAAAGAAAATGCATGTAAGAATACTATTTTGAGTATCGTGTCAATTTGGAAACAGTTTCAATTGATAACCTAGGGACAAAGAGAAAGCAATAGCTTTCAATCCAACAGAACAAAACAATGTTACAGAATCCTCCAGACAAGGACAACACATCCATAATAATGGTATTCTTCAAATTCCAAACTTCATTCTGTTTATAGTGATTCAAGTAAATTTTTGAAATAAAAATATATAGAGAATAGGTCTATGATTCGGACATCAAAAAATAATCTATTGAATACCACACGAGAGTTCGATAAAGTAGAAAATAATTCTCTAGATTTTTTCTCAAACTTGTTGCCATTTGGCAATAGCCACTCGAGCCCTTCGGACTCTCGTATCTATTGCCTGACAACAAGTTTTCGAAAAATCTGTCAAATTATTTTCACTTTTTTCTCACTCTCTTGTGATATCATAACTGACAATTATCGGTAAAGAAAAATTATTCATATTAGTAAGGAAAATTTATAAAAATGGAAAGGATTATTCCTGGTTGACTAAAAGAACACTGGAATGTAACCTGAAATTTTCGATTCCTCTCAATATTCTGAGTAATACTTCAAAGAACCCAGCACGAAAACATATGGGAAATTGGCTCTAGGTCAAATTGACTGAAACGGTATTATGATTTAGTAGCAAGGGACGCAAGAAATATGTGTAAGTTTAAATGATTTTGCATGTACCGTTTCTGAGATATAAGTGGTCAAAGTTCGTGAAAACGTTGCAGTTGGGTGGAATGGACAAAAAAAACTGGTTTGTTAGGGTCTATACGGCATAGTCAAAAATATCATTTTTTGGAATTCATGCTCTGTCACTATTCCAGAACAAGACATCATAGTTTCAATCTATTCTAGTCGATTGTATCTTGTATTTTGTCCCTGATAACTATCTCTGTTTGAAATATAAATGATTGAAATTTTGGAAAAAATCTCTATAATGAAAATAATTGACAGATCATTTTGACCCAAAAAAATTTATCCCACTTGTATATTTTATATTTTACTTCATATATGTGAATTATTAATTAGGTCAATATTTCTCACAATTCAATTTCAAATATTATTGTGAGCTCCTGTATATATTTCAAATCCAGCAGAGGTGTCGTTCTTACAAACAAACCGGGAACTTCCAACTCATAACAGGTTACCTAAATTGCTTTCCTATAATCTGATTTAACGAGTACCTACGCTTACCTAGCTTGGCCGATTTTCCCAAGTTGTAATCCTTTTTCCTGAGAAGGTTTGGTCTTGGATTTTCCAGTTAGAAACAGCCAGTCACGGTCAGTCAACCGAGAGACACAGTTCATTCTTCGACTTCAGAACGTTCGGTCGTCCTTCAACTGAAACCTTCCATCTTCCTTGTGCCTCGGCTGAGATTCATTGCTATTTTCAATAAAGAGATTTATCAAGTGTTCGGCTTTGCCACAGAATTAAGTTACCCAAGAAAATTATACAAAATAGGTGATACGGTTTCATAAACCGATATCGCCAAAGTACTGTTGAATAAACAGAATATGAGGTAACTCTGTGATATATTCAGTTGGTCAATATTACCTCTCATTTAGATAGAGGGTGGTTAATTTCTTTCAGGTCATTCATAATGTTCTTACCGAATATCCCAAAAAGAGTTCGAGTAATTTGGACCTTATTTCACTCAAACTATTTTGAGACTGTCCACTATTCTGTATGGAAGTTTTTACAACTTTGTGTGATGCGTTACTAAGATAAGCGATTTAGAAATTTACGATATTACAATATGTGGGGTTACTACTATAGGGCGCCGTTAGTGTCAAAAGTAGTTGTTCTCATATATTTTATTTTTACTCAAATATATTTGTTGATGACCATATATTTATTAGTTGACACCGATATATATTGAAACTGAACAAATATTTCCATTTTTGCGTTCATTCATTCATAAATATATCGTCAATGCATACATATTAGCAGTGAAGAGCAATATACTTGTTACCATCTTCTTAATATATATAAATTACGTGTCACGTTGTTTGACCGCTATAGACTCCCAAACTACTTAACCGATTTTAATCAAATTTGCACACCGTGTGCAGTTCGATCTAACTTAACAGATAGCATAGCTCACATCTCAATTTATAGCCGCAATATTATTTTATTGCAAATTATTTGTTGATGGCGAGACAGTGAGATAGAACACATTACACGTTCTCGGTCTCCTCTTTGTGCGATGCTTCGTAGTTTCCACACTATCGTCTACTAAGCATTATTTGTTTATTATTCAACAGTCACAATTATCTGTCAGTCCCAAACGATTCTAACAGATGGCGGTATCTGCTGACTGGATTGAGTAAGTATTCTAACAGATGGCGCAGTGTTAGAAGTACTAACGTTTCACATAAGTTACAATTTAATGGCATAACCACCACGTGTTGCTGAGGCTAAAGTATAACTTAAATTGATTTCGTAGTAAACGTAATACAGTGAAGTTCAATTGTTCTTACGTTCTTAATTTTTGGTATTACCATAGCCGGCCACGTGTTATTTAGACTGAATTATAAATTGAATTCATATTATAGTAAAAGTAATACAGTCTTCTTGCTTTTTAATTATTAGTGCTTCATTATTTAACAAGCTTTAATTAAAGTATATACATGTAAGTATTACCACGTAGTTATATTTATATTTTTGAAGATATGCAATGATGAAAACTCGAACAATCTTTCGATTATTTTCAACATAGCGGACGCGTTGCGAAGAAATGGCATGAATCGGTTACATGGCGCTATCTAGTGGTGGTACTCAAAAGCTCATTTTTATATATGGTTTGGTAACAAGTAATAAATATATTGCTCTTCACTGCTAATATGCTTTGACGATATATTTATGAATGAATGAACGCTAAAATAGAAATATTTGTTAGGTTTTAATATATATTGGTGTCAACTAATAAAATATGGTCATCAACAAATATATTTGAGTAAAAATAAAATATATGAGAACAACTACTTTTGACACTAACGGCGCCCCATATATTACTATCGATTAAATAAAACTTTAGGGACCCTTTCGAAAAATTTAATTCTATCACAAAACTTTTCGAAATTAATTGTTGAATGCTATAAACTACCCAAACTAGACTCAACAACAAGATTGAACTCAGCAATATACGCAAGTTTGAGATCAAATTATGAATAACGCCTTCTAACGTAAAAACTCAATTAATATTATTACTGTTCAAAATAATTGCTTATTACAATATAAAAAATAAGGGAAATTAAAAAAAGTACAATAAACAACGACTGCATAATTTTTTTTATTGTTTTAGATTAGGTAAATGATTATTTTTAACAAAACTGTAACAATAACAAAATCAGAATAGTATATTATGCAACGATCATGGAATGACGGTTATTAATACACGAGCATTAGGCGGGATACGAAACGAGCCGAAGGCGAATGCAAGAGTATTAATAACCATTACATGAAAATTGCATACGCTGTACTCACTCCATAAATACTGGGAAACTTTAAATATTATATTCATATTTGTATTAAACATAATAATATTATTTACTCGTATTTCTATTAAAAATTCTACAAAATTGTAATTACTGGTATTGGGTATTACCATGGGTATAGGAAAATTATAAACATTATATTAATATTTATATTCAAAATATAAATAATTTGGGCTGCATTTTTTGCTTTTTCCGGTATTGTTTTGTTTGCGCGAGCCATGGATTAACGAGCTCTCACCTTTTAACGTGTGAACCCACGCCCCTGTGATTGCGAAGCAAGCGCTCTACCATCCCGATCACTACGCCCCATGTGTGGGGGAGTCGATGGTAATACATCTATATCGCTGATATCAGACATTTTGATAATATAATTATCGAAGTTAAGCTATTTTCTACGAAAATTTAATATATACTATTTTTGACAAACAAAATAATTAGTTAGGAATCTAGGACAAACGTCAAAGGCACAGCATGCTCGATTGAAAAATTATGGGTTTCTATTGATTAAAAATATGTATCGTTATGAAAAATCTGTATCAGAATGGATTATCCTTATGAAACGGAATATGGGCATATAGGTGTATTTTCATAGTTCGGATGTAGAAAAATATTAATTGAGTTTTTACGTTAAAAGTCGTTATTCATATTTTTTCTTGAGGTTGCGTTTATTGTTCAGTTCAATATTGTTGTTGAGTCTAGTTTGGGTTGTATACAGTATACACAATTCATTTCGAAAAGTTTTGTAATAGAATTTGAATTTTCGAAGGGTCCCATAGAATTTTCAATCGATAGTAATCAATTGTTCAATCGATAGCAACAACCCCACATACCATAATACCGTAAACTTCAAAACTGCATTTCTTAGAACAGTTACATAGAAAGTTGAAAAACTTTCCTACATATTAGTCGATATTCTCGAAATGGTAAAATTAGGTCCGAAATAACCGAACAGTTTTTGATATATTCAATAACATTACGAATGACTTGAAAAAAAAGGTATATTAACGCATCTCGGATCTAAAAGAGAGGTAATATCGAACAACTGGATTCATTTAGGACTTCGCGAGACCAAGACCAAGACTGATCAATCTTGGTCTTGGTCTTGAAAAATAAAAGTAGTCTTGATCTTGGTCTTGATGTTTCAAAACCAAGACAAGACTGGCTCAGTCTTGGTCTTGGTCTTGATAGTCTTGGTCTTAGATCAAAATTTGTCTAGAAATTAATCAATTCAATTATCCAACAGTTTTTATGCATATAATAGGAATTTCTCAGGAATTGTCAATTTGTACGGGTAAAGTAAGCGAAATAAATTTATCATTTCACCATCATAATATAATTTTTGAGAAATCTTTAATAAATATTAAATTAGAACACACAGCACACAGGTCGACGCCCGACAGGCCAGAAATTAAGGTTCAAAATAGTTGGAATGTTAATTAGGTTTTCATTGACTATTTTACAATGGATTATTGTGTGATGAGCAGTAAGATGCGGTTGTGGCAGAGTGGTGGAATCGGAATCCCGAGGAAATTGCAATACTCATACCTTACAACATACACCTATTTGTTGTAAACTGTATAACTGCAATACAGATTTTGAAAATGTATCTTCGATCTTGAATGAACAACATTTATCTTGGTCTTGGTCTCGAAGCCCTAGATTCACCACGGAGTTACTTCATTTTCTGTCCAATGAACTGTCAATTGATCTGTCAATTGATTTCATAATAGAAGTATTTTCTGAAATTTTAAAAATATTTCAAACAGAGAGAGTGATCAAGAAACAAAATACGTTTCTATCGATTTGTATAGACTGAAACTATGATGTCGAACCAAAATAAGACTTGTTTGTTCTGGAATAGTGCTAGTAAAAAAATCCGCATTTTTGCCTATGCCCTGTATAGACCCTAATGTCAATCCCACCCAACTGCGATGTTTTTACGAACTTTGAATCCTTATATCTCAGAAACAAAAAAAAATGTTCAAACTCACACATTTACAACCTATGCTTCTATACGACATAATAGAATTTCAGCCGATTTATACTGGACCCATTTTTCTATATATTTTCGGGCGGGGTTTAAATTCTTCAGTTGTAAGCGACGCCATTTATTCGTCTTGTTTTAGGTCTCAATTTTCAATTCTTGAATTAAATTTTCCGCTTCTCCGATTCGTTTTTCACCTAGGAATATCAACAATTTCCATCGATCTTTCATTCAATCAGATAGCACCTTCCTTTGTCGGGGTTAGGCCATTAATCCTCGAGTGTTAACAGTATGAAAGAGTAAACAGCAGTACCACCTAGTGATTCCACTGTAAATTGACCAAAGTTTCTTGTAACAATCATTATTCACTCAGTCTTATCTGGAAATCTACATCTACCCCACAACAGCGGGCTGGGAACAGCAATTAAGCATGCACAAAGATATCCGTCTTCCGGTACATTTGCCTTCGAAGACTATATCGCGTTCGAGCCTCGTATTATACTGATAATACACACATTAACTCTCGAGTAACACGGAAGGGCAAATGAATCCTGATAAAAGAATGATTTAGATTTTTGGACAAGTGATTTGGTGTTTTCCTAGGATGGAGGCAATCAAAAATACTATTAACGGGAGCTAATTAATTTTTTTATCCATATTTTAATTTGTTGTTTGATTCGGTTTCAATGGACTATTTCATAATTTTTTTTCGCCATCTGTTCTGCGCAAACGAATGATTTTTGAGGTTTGGTTACTCCAGTCGAGGAAGAAATTTTTAACATCTACATGGCTTTGAACAAAACTCCATTTGTTTCTCTCAACTGCTTAAACTAATACCCTCTTCCTTATAATAATAATAATAATAATAATAATAATACTCCCTCATAAACACTCGTTGAGTGTACCCAAAGGCATAGCCTGTGCGGGTAGAGGACGGCTATTATTATTATTTGCCGTGGAGCTTCGGGGCGACTTACTGATGTTTCAGGTGATGTATTCACTTTTCAGCTGTAGGAAAACCTACAGCACCACCTCGGGTGGTCGGTGTGCACTCCAAGCTAGCACTAGACGAGATTGGCATCTAGACAACTCACAATACACTTGCTTTTCAACAAGGCATGCGGTCGCCTATCGATCCGATATAAAGTAGTTGAGAAAAATTCTCGTACCTACATCGGACTCGAACCGACTATCGCTATGCTGGAGTTTCGAACGGCCTGTGCCTTAGACCGCTGATCCACCGACCACACACTGTAATGTTGCATACCAGAAAGCGACACCATTTTGTCAAGCTGACAATCCTATCTTTTCGTTTACCGTCAAGTTAAACATTTTCAAGTTTAACATACATATCGGAGTGCTAACCTCAAAACGTCAATTTTGAATTTTGGACAACTTACCTCCAAAAATGTGGACTTAAAATATCATTGACATTAATCTTCATTTCTATATCTTTTTTCTATTTGTATTTATATATATTCATCACATTTTCAGTAATGATTTTAAGTAAAATTTTTCATAGTACACCATTAATGTTCTGCTGTTAAGATTATCCTAGATCTAAGTACTCAGACATCTCAACTCCAGTGTTGAGGAGTACATCATTTCATTAAATTGTAATCAAGTTTCAGTTACACTGGTAAGGTGAAAAGGTCATACGATTTATCGAAAAAATAGCGAAAAATAATGTAGGAATATCATTGAGCAGCATCAATTGGAAGAAAACGTATAGTCCTGAATCACAATCCGAATTTCCCAACAATAATTTACATGAAAATCAAAACCCATTTCCGGGAAGAAATCGAAACAGTTGTACGACCATTGCGGATGTCAATACAACCATGTTCTTCGAACCTGTAACAGCATACGATGTAGAAAAGTTATAACGTCATCACCAAATGAATTAAGCACAGGATATGATGGAGTTTCTACTAGAATTATCAAAGCATGTGTAGATATACTATCAGAAGTAATAGGTCATATTATGAATTTATGTATTTCATGTGCATGGGGAATATCCTGATCTTGGCGACAGCAAAAACATCTAAGAATTATCATTCACTATCGCTTATCAGTGCATCCTCAAATATTTTTGGTAAACTCAATTCTCTCAGTATAGATGATCACCTAGAAATGTTCAATTCGATGATTTACTGCCAACACGGGTTCAAGAAAAATCACTCGACAAAAACTGGAACGCTCCATTCAACAGAAAATATACCATAACCAAAAAAAAAGTTGTTTCAGGAATTTTTTGACTTAATCAGAGCTTCCGACACTCTGAAAATCAAATTTGGTGTCTAGGGACTAGCTACTCGATCAGATATAGGAGTTTTAGATTGTAGATTGTAGAGGGGTCGTGCAGGCTCTGCATCCTCACAAGCACCTCGACCTATAAGGTCTGTTGTGCGTGACCCTTTGTCTATTCGAGTGCCGGGATTCTGAGACCTCGTGCGAAGTTTATCAGTTTACTGAGAGCTGAGTTCCTGATATCGGAGGGCGTTTAGAATGTCCCTTCCAGGAATGTAAGCCTTCTGCAGAACATCTCTGGGCATTCGCAAAGCAGATGTTCTACGGTTTTCGCGAAGTTCTCGCAGTAGTGGCAACTATCACTCTCTGACTTGCTCATCTTTTTGAGGTGATACCCCAGAAGATAGTGCCCAGTGAGTAGTCACCAATTTCAAGTCTTTTTTGTCCAACTCGAGAAGCTGTTTAGCTTTCCTTAGCGATAGGCTCACTAGCATTTTCGCTTGTCTTTGTCCTGGCACTTTATTCCAGTGAGATTTCATTTCTCAGGATTTTTATAAAGTAGAAAGCACTCAGATTGATATTCAGCCCTATGCTGTATCACTTCCGTTAAAAATAACGTCACCGTTATTCGCCATTTCCGATATTTTGCTATTGCTTGGTAATAGCATGATGTCCGTTTGTGGACCTCATTGTAATAACGAATGAAGTTAACTGATCATATCATCATCATCATCATGCAACATCGTTTTTGAACAATTGAATAACGGAACAAGAAAACATACCTACGACCCTTTGCCAACATAATTCGTTGACCCGTTAGGAAATTCGAGACTCATCATTACGTTAACATTCCAAGATAGAGTAATATGAAAGAAAAGGAGCGCGTTTATGTGACTTTTGAATAGAATGGTTTCATGTTATAAAGACGAGCAGACTAGTACGACGACCAAAGGGAACCCTTGTATTTCTCACATGTAACACCCTCTTATAACGTATGTGACTATTTCGCACACGAAGGAAACCAGTCACTATGAAAGTTAGTACATATAAAGCCCAGTTTCTCAAATCAAATGAGTAGATAGCTGACAGTCGGCCAGTTTTTCATATAGTGACAGAAATCATAATGATCTCTAAAGGAATAATAGTGCATTATGTGTTAGTAGTAGTCAATAGAGAGTAGACGTGTTTTAAATAGCTCATCAAAATATTTAGTGTTGATCGTGTTGATCTCTTGTTGATACGTGATATAAATAAAAACAAATGTGAAGAAAACACTGTGCTGTTTTATACCCAAAAACAACAGAATGAAAAAGTTAATTACGGTCACTGCACTAGATACAAATAGCAACGGAACAAACACATCGTTGACAGACCTCCAAAAACTATGGAAATTCTAAGAGAAGAAATTCTGAACAGCAAAAGAGAATTACAACAAAGTATACAAGCAAGTGAAGTCAATATAAAACTGACGATAGAAACAATTCTGAATGAAAAAATCATAAAATTGGAACGAGAAAACGAGGAACTCAAACAGCAAGTAGAGAAGTTGGGAACTAGTGATAGAAAGAATATATAGAAATATTTGGATTAACAGCGGCAAAAAATCAGATATCAGCAGAAGGAATTTGCAACGATTTGAATACACTATTAGGCATAAACTCGGAAAACCTGAAGGAAGTCCAACCAAAATTGAATTTATTTCAACACTTTTAGAAATAACTGTACTTCAAAACTGTAAGAAGCTGAAGGGAACCAAAATCAGCATCGTTCCAGATCTAACGAAAATAAAACAAGAGAAGAACAAAATCCTAAGAAACTATATGAAAGGCATTAGAACCTCAACTCAAGATCATTGTTACATAAGAGGCGAAAAACAGCATACCATACACAGTGGAGGAAATCCTAGAACTTGAAGATCAAAACGAGATTAACGATACACATAAAGCCACAAGAGAACCAACCTCAGACTCCCTATAGAAGAAATCCTGAGTTCTTTGAAACTACAACCCCACAGGAGTATACAGAAACTGGAACAAACAAAAACGAACAAAAGAAAGATCCGGCTGGAGAGAAAAAGAAGAGAGACGAAGAAACGAAAAACAAAACAAAAGAGAGAAATATAGCTTCAAATCACCCACAAACCAGAGATAGAAAACCATCCCTTAGGTCCAAAAACAAAAAGTAGATGAATGGATAGAAATTGTGAAAATGGATCAATATATTAAAAACTATGAGAACAAACTTATACAAGGACCATTAATCGACAACATAAAGGATTTTAATGAAAATCTCTAGAACTATAGTGAATATAAACTCAAGATCCTTCATGTGAATATTCGCAGTGTAAGTAAAAATTATGATGAATTACTCATTTTCCTGAACCAATTCAAACATCAATTTGAAATCATCATTTTAACAGAGACTTTCATTATCACAAATGGAACTTTTAATATACCGGGCTATGACAATCTCTACAGTCATGGATCATTGAATAGGAATGACGGAATAATGATATTCATCAATTCGCAAATCAGATATCAATATAAGACAGTAAAAATCGCTCTAAGCACTGCTATAGAAGTACACGTAGTCATAAACCAAATCAAATTACTCCTAACAGCAATTTATAGATCACTCAGTACCGATAAGAATATTTTCAATACAGAACTCTACAACTACTTGATTCGAAGAAAAAAACATACTTCACGTAATAATCGGAAACATAAATATCGATTTGCTCAAAACCAACATTAATGAAACAAATTATAAAAATGTACTAAACTCGTTTTATATCTTATATAAATAGAATAACAAGACCGAGCAGCAAAACGTGCTTAGGTCATATTTTTGTGAAAAATCCTGATAACCAAAATGACTTCACATCCTGTGTATTCGACTATGACATAACTGATCACTTTCCCATTTTATTAGAGTTCAACTGTAGCAAAAACACAATAAATGACCACCAACAGAATAAATACAAAAAGTACACTAATTATAATACTTTAAAAACCGACATTAGGAATGAAAATTGGACTGATATTTACAATACACAAGATAAATTCATACATACCTTGAAATAATTTATACAAAAGCACACAAAAACTATACAAAATAAAACGATAAAAGTAAAAAAAGCTTGGATATCACCAGAAATATTGGAAAAAGCCAAGGAAAAAATAATATTTACATTCAACTACGTTCAGATCCTGATAACATTAGGCTGAAGGAAAGGTACCGAACTCTCAAAAACAGTCTCAGACTAACTACAAATGTAGCAAAGAAACAATATATGAACAAAATTTTAGAAAAGAGTCCGAACACATCTAGCGAGCTTATAGAACGCGATTAATGACATACGTCCTAAGCAAAAATCAAAAATTGAGAAAATTGAACTTAATGGAAAAATAATAAAATCTAAAAAGGAAATCGTGGATCAATTTAACATTCATTATGAAAGAAATATGCAAAGAAAATAATAAGAAATGGCGAATAACGGTGACGTTATTTGTAACGGAAGTGATACAGCATAGGGCTGAATATTGACAACCCTGAGAATAGTATATACTTGAAACCATCTGATGAAAAAGAAGTTATGGACGTCATCAATGACCTTAAACCCAAAAAATCACATGGATGGGATCTCATTAGGTCTGAAACAATCAAACAGCTGAGTAACTATCGACCAATTTCCTTGCTGTCGGATTTTTCTAAAATTTTTGAGAAACTTGTTAAGAAAAGGATATACAATTTCTTAGAAAAATTTGGTATACTATCAAATAATCAATATGGATTCAGAGAAGGTCGTAGTACAGAAGATGCCATATTTTAAGTTTGAGAGCAGTGTGTCCATCATTCCACCAAGGACCCCTATTATCAGAACCACCATCTTGACAGAATGGTTTGGAAACGAGAAGGTCAGGTCTCTGGATAAGCCTAGGTCTTCAATGTTCTTGAAGAAGACCCCATGCATCGGCTTATCCTTATGTAGCTGCAGGAGCCTCTCACACTCTGCAACTTTTAAGTGGGCTTTTTGCTGAACGGGTTCTTTTGGAAATAAACATTATTATTATTATTATTTTTATCATTATTATAACGCAAAACAAACAACTGGTTACCAAACTGTCGTCCATACATGGCTCACTCGAAAATTTATACAATTATTCCCTCGAAACCGATTTTACTGAAATGTGGAAAGCCACAGCTTCTTCCATATGATGTTGGAATCATACCGTTAAAATACACTTCGAAAAAAAAGGCAGCAGCTTTGTATACGGCTCAAATAGAAAAAAATTTCAGGCATAAATATGAAAATTTACAGTGGTGAGGTAGAAAGATGTGAGAGTATAAAATGTCTATGGTTATTTCTAGATATAATGCACAATTTCCACAGGCACCCTGAGAAACTAATTGAAATACAAGTACAAGTTTGTCTGCTAAGAATTCTGGAAAAATCTGGCCTACTTTTATATTACCGTTAGCAGATACAATCCAGAATAGATATGGGCTTCGTTTGGAACAATTGTCCACCTGCACATAATATTTTTATGAGGCGAAATAGAATTATTAGAACCATTGCGAACAGTATCGCGTAGAATATTATTAAAAAAGTTTATTATTTTATCTCTCTCCGAACTATGCATTCTGAAAGATTTGTTATCCAAAATCAAGAATTATTCAAACAGAATCAAACCTTTTATGTTTGATATAGCTGCACCAAACATGATATACACAAACTCAAAACACAGTTGTTATTCCTACGACTAAATTCGTTTGAGTTTCTGGAGCCTATCATGATGAGTATGAAAAGATGTTTCGGACAAAAGTTATATGGTTTACTTTGTTGCTTATTATTGAAATACAGAGTTATGTAAAATACAAAAGAGATCTTATGAATTCGAAATATTTTCCTCAATTTCTTAACCTACAATTCATCAATCCGAACCGAGTTTATTGTTAAAATCTAAGGTAACAATCCATTTTTATCCTTTTCTTTTGCCTCAACAATTAATCTGACTATAGATTGCCGTTATTAATTGTTCTTTTTTTAAATTTTTTCATTGCATGTCACACTTGCCTCGAAATAAAATGTTATTGGGGATAGTGTGACCTATTTGTCGGGGTAAGTGTGAACGTGGTTCATTTGGCCAATCTGAACAGTTAATTTTTTTTCAGCTTTAGTACGAAATTATATACGGAAATCTCAAAGAGACAAACAATATACCTGGCGAGATGTGGAAGACATTGTTAACTCTCAGAGGATGAAATAACAACCATCACCATTCGTCAGAAGATGGGGTCAATGAAATTCTCATTCGATTTTTAGATTTCTACCTGTAAACTTTTCTTTTCAATGAATGTGCAATTTCACGAGTATTGTTTGTTTTTTTTTCAATAGGGCACTTCAAATTCAATATCAAAAAGTTCATAACTATGTTTTGAATAAAGATATCTTAAATCAAACAAATTGTGGTGAAAGTTCTGGCCAGAGACACACTTGTCCAAATTCTCGGAGAAGTGTGACCTATGGACATGTTTATATGAATATATAAATAACATTCATGGAATACGTTCTTCAACACCTTTCTGTGGCGTATAACAAAGACAGACCTTTATTGTTATATTAGTTCAGGATTATTACATAGAATTAATTGAATGTGAACTAATGAAAATCACGGTCACACTTACCCGAGCTTACCTCAATTTTTTGGTAAGGATCACCCTGTAAATTTTTTTCTTCATTGAACCAAGCGGAAGGTCTTACATATGGAGGTATTTTTTGAAAAATTTTGCGGAGTTGTAAAGTTACCGGAAGAAATAAAATCTCCGGATAAATAGACCACCACAAATACTTTCATAAAAACTTTATGAATAGAATTTGAGCAAAAATATTCGAGGAGATTTCATACAGAGGCATAAACTTGCCAAACGACAAAAATCAAAAACTTGATTTTTTTAATGAAACATCCAGTATGTTATTTAACCATTTTTCAGAACTATTTCATCCATGTAAATTTGGATAACATGATATAGTCTCTAAAACTGACACTTGAGAAATTTATGATTCAATTTGTACATGTCAGTAATTTTTGTTTTATGCTGAAATTCATCTATCATTGAATGTCGAACTCAAACCCACTTTGATATTATTATTTTAGCACTGCAGATACTCATCTGTGACCAATTTGTACGGAGCATAACCTATGGAAAACTGTTATTTCTTGATTTCTGTAAATGTCAAAGTGACAAAAACACACAGATTTAGTCTAAATGAAAATTGTATTGCAAATTTCACAAATACTATCAATTTTAGGGGCTTAATCATATTAGCAAACACTTCAAGATTAAAGTAGTTCTTCAAACTGATAGGAAAACACACTGGGTATTTCATTTAAATAAAGTTTTTATAATGGCATTTGTGATGGTCTGTTTTTTCGAAGATTGTCTTTGTTTCAGTAATAACTTGACAACGCCCCAAATTTTTTGGTGAAAGAAAACATTGCCGTATGAAAAACATGTCAATCAGTTCAACGGTGAAAACATGTACAGAGTGGTCCTTTCAAAAAATGGATGCTTTGTGTTGCCCCGCATTCAATAAACATTCTGTACATATCAAAATATTTTTATAGTAAGCAACAAAGTAAACCATATAACTTTTATCTGAAACATTTTTTTATAATCATCATGATAAACGAGATACTGTACTTCCTCACACTAATGGGCCACCCTGTATAAAAAAAACTAAAGATTATAACATTTCTAAAATCAGCCCCAATACGATTGATGAGTTTTTTCCTATTCACGCAAATGAGATGTTGAATTTTTCATCAGTTGTTTTTGTGTTTTTACTTACCTAATTCTTTCAATATTATAAGACTGTTTTGTTGATATTTATGTATGTGGTGTCATAATTTTCCAACTGAATTTAACTGTACTGCCAATATTGACTTATCTTATTGCTTTTTTAAGTTCTTTCAATGGATCAATGAAAACTATGACTATGAGACTGTGACTAAGACTATATTGTAATGAACGTAGGCCCAAAAAGTAACGATGACCGCGATAACCTTCCACAATTCAACCCGCCTTTGTTTCGAAATCGTCAGGATTATAGTTCCAAAATATTTGTATTTTAAAAATTCACATAATCCGCGAATACACGTTTTTACTCACGGCAATAAGCACGCAATATGTAACCATGTGGTAAACCGATTGGAAAAAGCTTATCAATCGATGTACGCTATGATTTCCATCAGCAAAGCCATATTTATTTACCACCGCAAAAAATAAACATATTTCACGACTGGTCGAAAGTTTCAATTTAAAACTACTCTAATGGGTTTTATCTAAACAGCTGTTATTTCAATGAAATAGCACCTCAAATATTTTCTTTATGGTATTTTGGTAGAACTGTAATCCATCTTTGCATTGGAAATACATAAATGAGATTTTCATTTCCCATTTGATGAATTAGAATATACAGGGTGTCCCTGGACGTTTTCTTTTCCTCTCGGGAATGTATAGATGGGGTCAAAAAATCACCAGTACTTCATATAACTTTTGTTCCCAAAAGCCTTCGTTACCAAGTTACGGGCCTTCAAAGTTAAAAAATTCAAAATGTTTTCCTTTGATAACATTCGAAGTGAATATTCAAAATCATCTAAATTTTGGTGATTGACTGAACAAATGAATTCCTTCGATGAGCTCTCATGCAGGAGTATGTATATGTCAATGGGTTCCTGGATGAGCAAAGAGAAGATATGACGTTAATTGCTCGAGTTTTATTCACTGATGAAGTAGGTTTCAGTAGAGATGGAGCAATCAACTCATAATCTCTACATGGGCCGATGAAAATCCCCATGGGATATTGCAAACCAAACACCAACGGAAATTCAACGTGAACGTTTGGGCTGGTATCATAGGAAACCATCTTTTAGGACCATTCGTTCTAAATGACCGATTGAATGGAGAACGTGTTTTGGAGTTCACTCAGAACGATTTGAACGGACTGTTGGAACATGTTCCATTGCAAATCCGAAGAGATATGTGGTTTATGCATGATGGCGCTTCTCCTCATTTCACTTCGATTGTGCGGGACCATCTGAACCAGATTTTCTCCAATAGATGGATTGGTAGAGATGGGCCATATTCATGGCCACCGCGATCTCCGGATTTGAATCCTTTGGATTTATTCGTGTGGGGGCATCTGAAAAGTCTCGTTTACGCTAGACCTATTCACTCCAGAGATGCCTTGTTGCATAGAATTACATTACATTGTGAAGCCATACGAAACGACCCTGGGTTGCTATTTCAAGTGCAGACAGGGTGTTTGCGCCGACTAAGAAAATGTATTGAGAGAGACCGGGGTCATACCGAGCAGTTTTTGTAGAGGATTTTGCATTTCTGTTTGCTCTTGAGGCTTGCGATTGATTATTTACACCATGAGTTTTGTAAGGTAAAAGTGTTTGTATGATAAAACTTCGTTATGAACATTGTACATATCATTTCTATTTTCATTGCGAATTAATGATTCCGAATAATCTCAGGTTGGAAGTCGTCGCACAAAAATGTATTTTTATCAAAAATCGTTGCTTCGATTGATTTACAATACGTATTCGTATTCTTTCAACACTGTTGATACCTCTCTGGCACAATATATTCGAACTTGTTCGAATTTTACAGATTTCTCTTCCCGGAGACTGCTGCTTGGGAGTGTTTTGTCTTGTTCCGTGCGGATGGCGCTTCGATCAACTTGGTTGTAGATCGTGGTGTTATCCGTGGGGAAATATTAGTTAAACAGTTGATTATCATTCATTTGGCAGGGACATGACAATTATAATGTTGTCCGACCTACCCTGTCACTGATGAGAGGCAATAAACCTTGAAACATGCATATCTGCAAGTGGTCATTCCCAGCCAAATGAAGGATAATTTTTTGTTTAATTACAAGACAAGCACTTGCAATTGGGTCTTCTTTGAAAAACGTTGCACAAATATCTGTCAGTTGTCAGTTGTAGTTCAATGTCCGTCGTGGTATTAGCCAGGGAAGTAGTTGTTTTCTGACAGATGTTTGCCTGTTATTTTCCACTTTGTGGAAACGCTTAGAGAGAAGGGTACCCCTGTATTCTTTCAACATTGTTGATACCTCTCTGGCACAATATATTCGAACTTGTTCGAATTTTACAGATTTCTCTTCCCGGAGACTGTGCTGCTTGGGAGTGTTTTGTCTTGTTCCGTGCGGATGGCGCTTCGATCAACTTGGTTGTAGATCGTGGTGTTATCCGTGGGGAAATTTTAGTTAAACAGTTGATTATCATTCATTTGGCAGGGACAGGACAATTATAATGATGTCCGACCTACCCTGTCACTGATGAGAGGCAATAAACCTCGAAACATGCATGTCTGCAGGTGGTCATTTCCAGCCAAATGAAGGATAATTTTCTGTTTAATTACAAGACAAGCACTTGCAATTGGGTCTTCTTTGAAGAAGGTTGCACAAATATCTGACAGTTGTAGTTCAATGTCCGTCGTGGTATTAGCCAGGGAAGTAGTTGTTTCTGACAGATGTTTGCCTGTTATTTTCCACTCTGGGTGAGAGAATGGTACCCCGTATTCTTTCAACACTTCAAAAAAATTGTTTAAAATTGTTTTTTTCCGTTAACCAGCTGTCATCCCCCTATGAAGTCGAAACTTGTGCGAGCTAAGGATTAACGAGGTATTACCTTTTAACGTTCGATTCCTAGAAGTACTGGTGATATTTTGACCCCATCCATACACTTCCGAGAGGAAAAGAGGAAGTCCAGAGACACCACACAAGACCAAGTCCACTGGTTTTGATGCTCTTAAGATTGTATTTTCGTTTTGTAGATCAAGTAGGATTGCTTGATGATAGAAACATATATATCGAGCACAAATACAGCAGAAACTGTTTTGAAGCGTTAGCTCTCAAAGTAGTAGTACTGAAATCAATATTGATGATTGTAGATTTAAACATTATATTTGGGGAATCAGATAACAATGCAACAGAATAATCCAGTCATCTGTAGGGGCTCACAAGGCTTGCTTTTTGTGCGTTGGGACTGTTACGGACCTTCCGTAGGCACTTATAGCAGTTATACAGTGAGCATCAAAAGTGTTACCCCCAATCAATAACTCGTTACTGCACTTTTGTTGGGAAAATCGCCGAGACACGTAGATTTTTGATTTCTACAATGTATATTTTTGTATAAAAAGTTCACCCCTCATTTCATCCTTCACCGGAGGGGAGCAATCGTTTCGAAAAAGTTGTATAACATGGAGTGGCGGTGAGATTACTTCAAAGGGGGTTTTATTATATATTAAACCGTACAAAAGAATTGAAATTTGCTCAATCGATTCTCGAGTCACACAATGGCACAACACTATATAATAGAAATAGGTAAGATCTCAAATCTCATTCGAATATTTTAGAAAGTAAATGAAGATTAGATTCAAACCACCTGTGGAAAATATCGTTTTTTGGTAAACTAATACGGTGCCACTTACCTACCTAACAGACAAAAACAGAAGAAAATTAAAATATTTCACTTCATAGGCCACTGATGTATTCATCTCCAAGACAAAAAAAAAGTGAAATATGCGCGAAAGGGATGCAAAAGGTGTTAACAAATTTCAAGATGTGACAGCACAGGCGATAGCTCGTCCTGATTGGTGAATAATGACGTTCTGATTCCTAAGTTCCTTTAACTGTAAAAGAACTATCTGTAATGTATATAGCAAATTCATTCGGCATAAATTAATTCACTTATATTCTTTCGTGGATCTATAAGCCATATTCTTTATTATTCAAAGAACATTTTTGGGTAAATTCTAAGAATTAACTTTTTTTCAAAAAAAAATTGCTTTTTAACTATTGATTTTAACCACAGGATATATTCGATGAAATTTGTAGAGCATCTATTGGTGCTTCTTATGGATCGATAATACCGGGTATAGCCGGGTATTCCCGGTATTCCATTTAAAGTAAAGAAGATTTTGCATATTTTTATTCACAATGTTTGGCAACCTGTTTTTCGCACGCTGTATATCACAGGTCGATTTTAGATATATCATTTGAGAGAGTCACCAACGTTCATTATTTGACCAAGAATAGATTTTATTGGGACTCTGCACAACGTTATTATTTCAAATATGATAAGTGCCCAATTTTGGAAAAAAAAAATTTGAAAATCATCAATGTTTTCGAAAAAAAGACTTACCTACCTACATAAAGTTCATTCCATTTCTCACGTAGAAACCGAAAAACTGATAAAGAATGCAGGTTGCCATTCAAAAAAACAAAGGTGAGACCCGCTCAGAAAAATCTGGACACCCTGTGTAATAGTATTATTTTGCCCATGAAATCATCCATCTATCTATTACTATAATGGAGATATAAAAGACCGCGCCTTTGTTGCAGGACCCTGTATACATGGCCCTTCATTAATAATAAACATTATTGGGATTTTAATATCCTGAAGCTATTTCAGTAAGAAGCAGCTGAACACATTCACACATTCACAGCAAATTCACAGTTTTGAAAATGTTTTCGAATAAAATTGAAATAGCTTACGAATCTTTACAAAATATTATTTAAAATATTACTGTTGGCTTCAATCATGAATTTTTTGGTCAGAAATGAATTTTTTTCAAATTTCAATATTTTTTTTCATGGTAGAAACTTATTCAAATTTTTCATCTCAGGATGAATGAATCGGTACAGGTATCTCCGTGATGAACCTCGAGATTTATTGAAACTTTTTAAATTAAACTGACAAAACACATTAAAAAACTCCGATACGTTACCTTCTAGTTCGATATCTACTCCGGCTACAACGAAATCTTAAGGGAGTATTTGATTAATTATCACATTTCCGCCAGAACCCACCTCTGATGGATGCTTGGGACTAGTTATTCCCAAACTTAAAGCACCTCATAATGATAGATCTGATGCCCCTATTATTAACGTATTGGTTTTGATATACTAACTGGCTCCATCGGGCACATTATTCAATTTACGTCAATGTTATGTAAGATATTATCTTCTAAATCAAAAAGTGCCGTCCAGTGAGCATATTAAATGTTTCAAATTTCAAAAATATTGCTGGAGAAACAAAGGCGAAAAGGAATGAATATGCCTAAAATTGTTTTTTCCGTTAACCAGCTGTGGTCCCTTTACGAACGGCAGCCCTCATCAGTAGTCGAAACTTGTGCGAGCCAAGGATTAACGAGGTCTCACCTTTTAATGTGCGATTCCTAGCACATGGTGTATTCCAATTATTACGAATCCAGTGACACCAGGTTTGATAGGATAATGAAACATGGAGGCAGATATATGTTTATGGAATTTCCTCATTTGCCCAGTGAGTTTGCTAGAAACTTTTGACCTCCCTACTGTATTCTTATTTCAGTCACACCCATATAAGGAAGTTGTTTTATCCATACCTCCGCAGCCGTTTGACACAAATCCATCAAATTCTAATTTTATCCACATTCAATTCAATTCCAATAGAAAGTCAATATAGGTATAACATAAAATTATTTGTTTAACGTTCATTAATTGCAATGTGTTAACTATTTTCATAATTGAACGCCTTTCACAATTCAAAATAGCCCTCATTGTACGATTTTGGATGTTTTGCAGTATAGAGTTCGATTATTTTATCTTTACTCATGCGTAATCAATTTATGATCGAAGAAATCACACACCCTCTATCGAACATCTCTTTCTATCTACCGCCGCTATGAGCGAATCAAAATTCGTTAATATGGGCATGTTTTTATATTCACCAAATTGGTGTGGTGGATTCCATTCGACCAATAGTAACACTGTAAATTTCAAATTGACAAATCAAAGGGCGAGTTTGCAATCCACCACACCAATTTGGTGAATATGAAAACATGCCCTATTTGTCTCCTAAGCTAAGAATTATGGTATTGTGATGATCGATTAAAACTCAAAACAGTGAAAAGAGATAGCCAAAAAAACGACAGTGTTTTACATTTCAACATTGTATTGACTAGCGTAGTACCATCAATTGCTTCATTATTTTCTGTCATTTGAGGGTATTGTTTTTTGTCAGTTTTACTTTGTTTTGCGGTCAAATATATTATAAAAACTGATTTTTTCAAAGCTAAACGTCTCTTGGAATCATTAATTCCAAAGTAAGTACAATACAATGTGTTTTATTCACAAATACCCTTTAAAATTTCCAACCTCACAATTGACATTTGTGACTATAACCCCGTACTGTCGGGATATTCACACAACAGTTATTCCTAGTGTAAATATCCCAATTAAAGAAAAAAACATTACCTTAATCTATAAATACAGGTAAAACATTTACAATATATTTTAACTCTTTTTTTAGATTTTGCCTGTAACTAATTCACAAGCACAACAATTTGTATTGGAAGGGAAAGAGCGAATGGTGGACCTTTTTTACCAAAAAAAAGTTCATAACTTTTCTTTACTATATTTTAGAGTTGCATCAATAGAGTTCCATCAACACACACTGAATCACTCATTGAAAAGTGGTATGAACGAGAAAAGCTCCTTTGTGATATAGTTATTAAACCCATTATTATAAACATTGGTGACAGTTCTGAATCTGAAAGTGATCAAATATATTGATTTCGTTTTTCCTTTCGTAACTAGATATAGTTCTACATGCTCGCAATTCATAAATAAATGTATGAATACATTAATCATGTGGTGAGTATTTCATTACCAAATATATTTCAACTGGTGTTTTTTTACTTCTTAGATATTCATTTATTTATCATTATGTGTCCTTGCATCCATGCACGAATAGGCAATTGAAAACGTTTGAATACCAAGTCTAGAAGATTCCTTTTCTGATTTTTATTCATGTTTTAATGGAAGCTCATTTTCTGATGTAAAGGTTTTAGAAATATTGCACTCCAACATAGTTTTCTGAAAAACTTTTTTCGATAACTGTTACATCTACAGAAATTGCATTGATGTTGATAAAATTAGGATTTGATGGTGTCAAACGGCTGCGGAGGTATGGATAAAACAACTTCCTTATATGAGTGTGACTGAAATTAGAATACAGTAGGGAGGTCAAAAGTTTCTAGTAAACTCTCTGGGCAAATGAGGAAATTCCATGAACATATCTCTGCCTCCACATTGGCGGATCATGACGTTTGGCAGACTGAAGCGCAACTGACTTCAGCGCCCCTTTCCTCCTGGAATGTGCCTACCCAGTAGGCCATATATTTAAAAACCAAAACAGTTTTTCTTGAATATCGTTTTTCATACGAATTCATTAAATGAAATTTGAAAAATAAAAATGACATTCTGAGAAAAGAAAAAACAAAACAAAATATTTCATGATACAAAATTAATGAAAAATATGTATCACACAAAAGACTAGTTTAAATATGAATCTTTCTGAATTTTCTTTTTGCAGAGTCAACTATCACAATCTGTTCGGGATTCGCGTATTCTGCTCTATTACTATTTACTATTTTTATTATTTCATTAGTTCCGCGTGGTCAGTTACAAGATTTCCCCCTGTGAACGCTTCCGGGCGATACTTATTAGACAGCGATGGACGTTTCCATGCCGAAAAATGTTAATAAAAAAGTGCGTATCATTGTGACAATTAAATTAATACTGTCACGTACTTTCGCCTAAAAAAGGAAAAAAGTAATAGAATCGTTCCCAAGAGAGAAAAAATACGTTTATTTGACAGGCTGCTAGTGGTCCATATCCTGAACATCAAGACCAGAAGGAGTATTGAGCTGTTTTAATCAGAAGCTAATCGTGCAACTGCCAAGGTAAGGATTTCTTGTAATCTGTCGTTAGCTTTCAAATTGAGAATCAAAAATACAACAGTCCACTAGTTCATACTCAGACATAAATTTGGTCCTTCTACAGCGGATTTGAAGGTTTCTGCCCTGATTTTGTGGATCCATAATAATCTATGCATAATTAGCGACTCCTTGAGTAGTCATACCTACTTAAATAGTACGCCAGTCTCAACGCATTCTCTTTCTCTCTCTCTCAATTCAAAGTTGATCACATATTCATCGATATATCACTGACATTTCGCTCAGAAGTGCTTTTCTAAAACATTTGCCAAAAACTCAATCATAAGCAAACCCTCTCATTATTTCTCTGCTCCTCACTGATATTATTTGTTGATTGGGTATTTTTGGCTCATTGTTTACCCTGCATTAAGTTGTTGAATCTCACGAAAAACTAGTACAAATGAAGTTGAAACATTTTATTAACAAATAAGGTAGTCCATAAATACAGATCAAGAATCATTAAAAACTGAAGAGATATTTTAATTTATAACTAAAAACGGTGAGTTTTTATCTATTTCAAAAGATGTTCGACATGTCCACCATGCATTTCTTGACACATAAATAGTCGGGTTGTAAACTCTTCCCTAACATTAATCAAGGTTTGAGGTGTTATTTCTGAACACACTTCAATAATTCGACGGCGCAGTTCATCTAACGACCCACAAACTGTCTTAAAAACTACGGATTTCACATAGCCCCAGAGAAAGAAATCAAGCGGTGAGAGGTCCGGTGAGCGAGCTGGCCACTCTGTTTGTTGTACCTCGACGTCCAATCCACCTACCTGGATACCTTTCATCTAAGTAATTTCTCACCTCCCGAAAATAGTGTGGTGGCGCTCCATCTTGCTGAAATGTTACATCCAAGTAAAATTCATGTGGGTTTTGCGCAACGATCTCATCGATACTGGGACTTATTGTGTCTTGCAGAATTTGGAGGTATCTGGGACCATTTAAATTTTCTTCCAAGAATATGGGACCTACAATGTGGTTACCTAAAATACCAGCCCAAACATGCCCCTCGCGGAATTCATGGGGATTCTCATCACTCCAATATCTACAATTCTGGGTATTCACATTTCCGTTTAGGTAAAAAGTGCTTTCATCACTAAAGCAGATGTGTTGCAAATAAAGTCGATTTGCAACAATTATTTCTGCCATGGTCTCGCAAAATTCAAGTCGCCGGTCTGGATCATCTTCAACCAATTGGGGCAAATTTTTTATTTTGTAAGGATGGAATTTATTTTGTTTTAAAACCCTCTTTACTGATGTTTTAGAAACATCACATGTCTCAGCTACTTGCTTAGTTGATTGTTGTGGGTTATTTACCATTTCGGCTAGTACTTGAATTTCAACATCTTCCGTAATTATTTTCGGCCTCCCAGATCTCGGAGCATCTTTCACGGTGCCAGTTTGGTTAAATTTTGCCACCAATTTCTGCAGATATTTTCGACACATCGGACGTTCTGGAAACCGTTCATTGAAAATGCGAATAGCAGCGTGGTAATTTCGGTTAGCTTCACCAAATATGATAACGGCTTCAACTTTGTCTGCTACTGAACGAGCCATATTAATCAACAAGAGAAATTTAAAACCGTTTGAAACAAAGTTTTGAAAACCTACAAAATGTCAATGACATTTGGCAAAAACAGATAAGAGTTTTTTTTCGTTGTCATGGATAAAATAAACGAGCCTCTCGTGCATAGCCTACCTCATTAATTTATTCGTGAACTGGTGCAAAAGTAGTCGAAATAATTATTTACAAGTGTTCATAAGTCCAAAACTATTAACTTTTTTGATAGAAAACCATTTATCAAACTTGTTCAGAATTCAACGTAGAATGTAATAATGCAATGAAATACAGGGTATCCCGTTTAAAAAAATTAACTTCTAAGTCACCGTGCTTTTTTGAGACACTCTGTATGAATGAAACTTAAACCATTAAAGAGATAGAATGAAACCCTACAACTTATGTATTTAACTTTTTTTTTAATATGTAGAATAAAGAAGTTACAGGGGGGGCGACGGACTTTTGGTCCTCACTGTATATGCAGCTCTTCGATGACATTCATCACTCAACTTTAGATATCGTCGACATGTCAGCGTCTAGTTCACGTCAACAAAATGTGAAACTTCCAAAAATTGAACTTCCAAAATTTGACGGTGATCTCAAATCATGGCAAACTTTCAAGGATATGTTTGATTCTCTTATTCATCATAACAATGCACTTTCCAAAGTAGAAAAATTCAATTATTTGATGACTTCATTACGCAACGCTCCGTTAACCCTAGTGAAATGTACTCCACTCACAGCTCAGAACTACATAGTTGCCTACAATGCATTGAATGAACGTTATGATAATAAACGTTTAATTGCTACATATCATTGGCACGCGATTGAGCAAACTAAGAGGCTCATTAGTGGTGACAACGCTCATAATCTACGTAGTCTCTTAGACATATTTTCCGAAAATGTTTCGGTATTAGAAAACCTTGGGTTTCCAGTCAAAAAATGGTACTTTGTCCTTTTCAATATGTTAGTCGATCGTTTGGATAACAATACTGCCACTCGTTTGAACTCGAATGTGGTTCAGACTTGCAGGATGAAAAATTTTATGAAACTCTCAAGAATTTTCTCAATAAGCAATGCTCAGCTCTAGACTCTGTTAATAATTCTAGCCCAAGCTCTTCTAAGAAAAACGAATTTGCTAAAACAAAAGGAAACTTATCACTCTCTCACTCTCCTAAACCCAAATACTCATCTTTTGTAGTTGGGTCTCATAACAAGAACTCTTTTCAACTGTGTAGGGATGATCATAATATATATAATTGTCCTGTTTTTCTGTCGAAATCTCCTAATGAGAGATTTTTATTGACTAAAAGTAATAAATGGTGTACCAACTGCCTTGGGTCCAGGCACACCTCGACACAATGTTCTTCAAAGTCACGCTGCCTCACATGCTCAGGTAGGCATCACAAACTCCTTCACATGGATAGGACATCTGATCAAATCAATAACACAACTCTCCCAAACATATCTTCCTCTAATATGCCGTCTGTGAGCACATTTGTCCCGCAAAAAGATAGTAATGGTCATAGTCAAATTCAGTCTTCAACTAATTTGTTCATTCATTCTAATAGCACGGTTCTCTTGTCAACGGCAATTGTACAGGTACAAGATAGATAAGGTAATTTCCAAAAGGTTAGAGCTATATTGCATAGTGCCAGTCAATCTCATTTTATTTCAAGCACATGTGCAAACAAATTGAATTTAACACAAACGAGTACTGTAGTTGAAATTTCTGGAATAGGTAGGACCGACTCTCATTCCACAAAAATGGTTTCTTGCATAATCAAACCTTGCAAGAAAGAAGAGCCACGCTTCTCGTTAGATGTTATTGTCTTGCCTAAAATTTGTTCAGTAATGCCGAATGTAAATATTCCACAAGATGTGTGCTGTTCTCCAAACTTGATTTAGCCGATCCTGAGTTCAATATTTCCAATCCAGTGGACATACTTTTGGGAGCTGATATATTCGGATATATTTTGACCGGCAATAAGTTAGCAAACTCCGTTAACGACCCTGTGGCTCTCGAAATAATATTTGGCTGGATAGTCATGGGTAAAATGACCTATTCGCAGTCTACTCCTCCGCACGTGAATACTTTCGTCACAACTACTGATTTGTTTTTGGAACTGGACCAGGTTCCTTCAACTCTTAGTCGTTCTCCCGAAGATATTTTCGCAGAGAATCATTTTCAAAAAACAGTCTCACGAACTTCTTCTGGTCGTTATAAGTTATGTCTTCCATTCCGCGGTCCAGAACTCATCTTCGTTGGATCTCGTGATATAGCTGTGCGCAGATTTTGGAAAAACGTTTATTCAGAAATCAGTCTTTGCGCGAACAATATTGCGATTTTATGAGAGACTATTTGAACTCGGGAAATATGAAACTTGTTTCCAAACAATCTCTCCACTCTACAGCATATTACATTCCGCATTTATGTGTTGTCCGTCCTGACAGCTGCACCACTAAGTTGAGAGTCGTATTCGATGCCTCAGCTAAAGATCACATGAACACATCTCTCTATGACACTTTGCTTTCGGGTCCAAAACTTCAAATAGATCTTGTTTCAATTTTGTTGAGATTTCGATTCCACCCTGTAGTTTTCACAACTGATGTGAAACAAATGTTCAGACAAATATGTTTGTCCGAAAAGCATTTCGACTTCCAAAGAATTTTATGGAGATTCTCAGAGTTCGAACCGATAGCCGACTATGTTCTCACCACGGTTAGTTTTGGTGTATGTTCTTCCCCATTTCTTGCCATACGCACTCTCCTCCAGTTGGCTGAAGATCACAAATCGCAGATATCTACATGGACGATATTGTTACAGGATGTAACTCGATTTCTGAAGCTCTTTCTTTACAGAAGGAATTGGTAGATCTCATGACTTCTGGATGTTTCGAGCTTCGTAAATGGGCCAGCAACTGCCCCCCTATATTATCCGACCTGTCCTCAGATTGCCTTCAATGTGATCCTTTATCTTTTGATAACGATAGCTTATCAACTGTAAAAATCCTTGGGCTTTAGTGGAATCCAACCCATGATTTCTTCTCCTTCCATGTAAGAACTATAAATACGTCTTGTACGAAACGTGCTATTTTGTCAGAGTTAGCCATGGTTTTTGATCCACTGGGTTTTCTCGGTCCTTTTACGTTATATTTGAAAATCCTCATTCAATGCCTATGGAGGCATGTTCCAGGAGATGAAAACCCTGCAGACCCTGCGTCGAGAGGTCAAACTCCCTCAGAGTTGCTGAAGAACGATCTATGGTGGGCGGGGCCTACGTGGTTGAGGCTTCCTGATTCTGAATGGCCTAGCCAACCGTTTTTGAATCTCGACACGGAAGAAGAAAAAAGAAAAATTATTATGATTTCTGCTATCGTCATAGATTCTATCAATTATATTCTTGACCGTTTCTCCTCTCTCCCTAAGATACAACGTATCATCTCTTATACCCTCAGATTCATCCATAATATAAGACATCCAAACTCTCGGAAGTTTGATCACTTTTCTGAAGAGGAAATGGAAGAATCGCTCTGGATGTTAGTGAAACATACTCAAAAAAGTGTTTTCTCTAGCGAAATATCTCTTCTACAGAAGAAGAAAATACTCCCAAAAAATTTAAGAAAGCTCAATCCCTTTGTTGACGAACAAGGAATCCTCAGGGTGGGCGGACGTCTTGTTCATTCTTTTTTTGTCTTTTGAGCAGAAGCATCCCGCCCTCCTTCCCAACTCGCACCGTCTCACTTATATGATTATTGAATATACTCATGCAAAATATTTCCATCCAGGTATACAAACCCTTCATAATCTGCTCATTCAACGTTATTGGATTCCGTCACCCAGGAAAACTATCAGAAAAGTGATATCTAATTGTTATAGGTGTTTTAGAGTAAATCCTTCATCAGTTCAACCTCCAATGGGGAATCTACCCCTCTACAGAATCTCAAAACTCAAACCATTTGCTCATGTAGGTGTTGATATGGCAGATCCGTTCACTACTATTCTTGGTAAAACTCGCGGTGCCAAGACGTACAAATCATACATTTGCATTTTCGTGTGTATGGCTACTAAAGCCATTCATATCAAGCTCGTTTCTGAAATGACATCAGAAGCATTCTTAGCTGCATTACGTAGATTCATATCACGTCGTGGACGTTGCAGCCATATATATAGTGATTGTGGTAGTAATTTCGTTGGAGCATCTAAATATCTGTCCACCATTATGGAATCAGCAACTGCTGAAGAGCAAATTGTCTGGCAATTTAACCCAGCGCATGCGCCAAATTTTGTCGGTCTCTGGGAATCTGGCGTTAAATGCATCAAATCGCATTTATTCAGAATAATACCGTTCTGGTACAGATAGAGGCAGTCCTGAACTCAAGGCCATTGTGTCCCTTGAGCTCTGATCCAAACGACATGGAAGTATTGACACCTGGGCATTTCCTAACTATGGAACCTCTTAACGCTTTGCCTGATCCCAATCTAGGTAGTATCAAATTGGGACGCTTGTCCAGATGGCAGTTATTGCAGAGAATACACCAAAGCTTTTGGGATAAATGGCATAGAGATTATTTACATACCCTTAAAGGTCAAAATGGACACAACCATGTACTCCTATTGTGCCAAATAGTCTTGTTCTCCTCAAGGATGATTCTTCTCCTCCTCTCAAATGGAACTTTGGTGGAGTGGAAAAGGTACACTTAGGACTAGATGGTATCGCGCGTGTCGTAACTGTTAAAACCCTAAAAGGATAACTGAAACGGCCTGTTTCTAAAGTATGTCCTTTGCCATGCATGACCATTAGTCGCTTTCTTTATATTTAATTCTGTAAATTTTATAATTGTTTAATTTTTTAAAGGACAATATTCAGTTTTATCTTAAAATGTTGACCATTTTAGGTGAGCGGTATGTTCGGGATTCGCGTATTCTGCTCTATTACTCAGTCATAATGATGCATAGATTATTACTATTTTTGTTATTTCATTAGTTCCGCGTGGTCAGTTACAAGATTTCCCCCTGTGAACGCTTCCGGGCGATACTTATTAGACAGCGATGGACGTTTCCATGCCGAAAAATGTTAATAAATAAGTGCGTGTCATTGTGACAATTATATTAATACTGTCACGTACTTTCGCCTAATAAAGGAAAAAAGTAATAGAATCGTTCCCAAGAGAGAAAAAATACAACAGTCCACTAATTCATACTCAGACACAATCATAGAATATTTCATTTGGAACTCATATTGATCTCTGAGCTTCATAGAATAGACACATGATGCACGATGTTCCGAAAAACATTGTGAAAATTGAAATTATATTTATTATTATCTATATCTACAGTGTGTTTCACTCAAGATGGTAACACCTCAATAACTTTTTTATTTTTCAATGAATTAAATAATCCATTAGATCAAGCTTGTAAAGCTTTTTAAGATGGGTGAATTGAATTTTTAGGATTGGTAATAAATTAACAGATGAAAATGAAAAAATGTTTTAGGGATTATTTTCTAAAAATGTTATTGAGAAGACTTGTTTGAAATTTCCTCAAAACACGTAATTCCAAATTTGGTTGAAAGCGAAAAAAAAATCACTTCAAAAATATTTTAAATTTATTTTAACAATAATTAGGTTGAAAAAATGAAATAATCGATGTTAAAACACTTATCTCTTGTTGTTTCATTGCTATTGATTACTTTCTCGGACTGTGACATGAAAATTAAATAAAAAAATTTTACTTTTTTTGGGTGATTTTTTGAACTTTTGTTTCCAACAAAATTTTGAATTGGGGGTTCAAAATTATATTTGATTGTGAAAATAGGTCTTGAGGTAATTCCGAACTAGTAGAATACATGGAAAAAAAATCTTATAGGCACGATTTTCAAAATTTTTATGCGAAAAGCTTCGTAAGATTAACATAACGGATTTTTTAATTCTTGTATCAACTATGTGTTCTGGGTAGGCAGTGTTACCGACTCCATACGCCATCTTCGTGCAGGACTCACCCCAGTCAAGCCACGAGATTTCAACAATTTAGTCGGTGAAATTGAATTGGAAAAATTTCAAATTCGACTGCAGCTCGAACCCGAGACCTTTAGCCCTGAAGACGGGAGCCATACTGCTGCGCTATTCCCCGGCCTCAAAATTATATTATAAAGTTATATCTAATTAGAGTTCACAGTCAACGGAGTAACACAATCTCTTATTTAAAGCGGAATCCCTTTGCATCCTTCATGCATCAAATGACCCTGGATTGGAGAAACTTGTGGTGGGAGTTAGCGGCGAATGTGCCACAAACGCAAACATTTCACTACAGCCAATGCAGAAGGCGCGAAAGTTTTATTTTTTATTTTTGACTTTGTTTTACCCTGTCTGTTGGCGCCCCCCGCATGGAAAAATACGAAGCGCGCGCCTCGTGCGCCTCACCTATGATCCGCCACTGTAGCCTCCATGTTTCATTATCCTAT
Organism: Chrysolina americana; assembly: GCA_958502065.1. NCBI lineage: Eukaryota > Metazoa > Arthropoda > Insecta > Coleoptera > Chrysomelidae > Chrysolina > Chrysolina americana. The sequence goes on from OY293415.1 coordinate 15,651,272, forward strand.
CAAACCTGGTGTCACTGGATTCGTAATAATTGGAATACACCGTGTGGTAGGAATCGCACATTAAAAAGGTAAGACCTCGTTAATCCTTGGCTCGCACAAGTTTCGACTACTGACGGCTGCCGTTCGTAAGGGAACGACAGTTGGTTAACGGAAAAACAATTTTAAATAGTTTCATTCCTTTCCGCCTTTGTTTCTCCAGCGATATTTTTTAAATTTGAAACATTGAATATGCTCACTGAACGGCACTTTTTGACATTTTTGAAAAATAAAGGGGGATATACCCATGAGTGTCACACGGTATTCTATTGAAATTAAAAAAAAAAATCTCATTGTCTGGTGGTTCGCCATTTCCATGAATTTGAAAATGTTAATTTAGTTAATTTAGTAATTCATTACCCTATCTTATTACCTACACGTTGTAATTTTATCAGGATATTAGCCACGACATTCTACATTTAGACGATATTTTAACTAAAACGTCTCGACTTATTTCATATGCATAGCATTGATGACGCATGGGGTAAAGATAAAATAATCGAACTGTATGGTCTAGTTATGAGCTGAGTCGAATTGTCCTCATATTGAAACCAAGATTGAGGCAGTCGCTTGAGAATCGAAACACCTTGAGCGATTTTCACGTTGAGCAATCTCTCAAATGATCCTTTCTTAAAAGTTCATAACATATTTTTAAACTTTTAACTCACCGTACAAAAACAGCGTCAGCATCCACACACAGCACGTCACCCCTCTCATTTCGAAAACTCAGTCCTAAACTAACTATACTTACGAGTTCGTTTTCAACTCACGTGGTCGAGATCTCAGCGAAACATTTAATGAAGTCTAGTTTCCTTCGACGCCAGACGCGAACTGAACTGATTTTCCGATTTCCGCAGCCGCCTCGACATGAGCTGTGAGCTGGATCAGTCTCTTCATTGGCCGAGGAAATTCCTATGGGCCAATAGCAGAAGCAAGTAACGCGCATTGGGATGGATATACAGCGTGATGCAACTAAATGACGATATGATGTGTGAGAACAGAGTTAGTTTTACTAGACTTTGTAATGAAAATGAACGTGAACGGTTAATTATAATGTTCATGATGCTTCCAGAAAACACCATGAAAAAGTAGGGATAAAAAGGAGGTACGAACAGATATTTATTCCGATGATTCCTTGTTTTTGTAATCCAGTCGAGTATTTCTCAAGAAATTTTCTTTAGGGATTCATGGTTTTTATTCGTAATTTCTGACAGATACATGTTCAGTACGTCCCTAAACCAATGGGAAAAATGACTTACTCTTCATAATGAGATTTCACGTGGAACGGTAAGACCTCGTTAATCCTTAGCACGCACAAGTTTCGACTTCTGAGGGATGTCGTTTGAAGGGGGATGACAGCTGGTCAATGGAAAAAATAAACAAAAACAAAACAACATACTTCAACATATGTGAGTTATCATCCAGTTGGGTTAACTAACAGTTTCTTTCCCTCAAACTATCACAAGGCGCCGAGCAAGGCGCTGCCAAGTTATAATAGGTTTTCATTGAGTGCAGACATCTTTGGAAATCATTTACCACCTACACTTCGATTTTGTTCCGCTGTCTTCTTGCTTATTTTTCATAACTGCAGAAAAGTGTATAAATTCCATGATCAACTACTACATGAAATGGATTTCATTTTGCTCAAATTTTGGTATGATTAAGATCCTGGCATCCTCATTACGTAGTCCAATTTACAGATCGATCCTATGACAAATTTTCGAGCTACAGGGTGTCAAATGCATCGATTTTATTTTTGTGCTCTGGATCAAAATTTAACTGTTTTAGATATGAAATTTTCACATGTGCGTTGCAGCTCATGAGTCCCTTCATTCGTATAAAAAATAATATCCCACGAAGGATGTTGCCTTACAGCACAGCAAGACAATGTTTATAGAATTAGATGAATATCAATACAAATATGGTTTCGATTTTCACTCAATCCGTTAAAACAAAAAAAAAACAAACTGCTAAAATTTACCGATTTTTGAAGAAGTATTGGTCTTTATCAACTACAAGAAAATTGCCTGTCCAACATTATAGTTTTCCATGTACATGATGACAATTTGAATGCTTACAAATGCTGTTTCTCATGAATAAGATTATATGATTATTACGAATTGTCCGTAACTGTTAATAGGTTAAACTGAACTGAAATAACTTATGGAATAATTCTCCCACATCATCACTCCCGTTATTTCCAGCCTCCTCGTCAAACATGTGATCAAATTTTATTTTTGTGAACACCTCACTTGACTGAAGAGGTATTTTCATCTACCTAGTATAGTTAGAGAAAATATAATAGGTTTATAAACTTACAAATCCTGCAAATCAGTGGTTTCAATATTCTAAAAAAAGAGTTCTCGGGATATTATGAGCATCTGCATTATTCTCCTTTCCAGCATATTCAATTACTTTTAGTAAGGTAGTTGGTGGATATTCTATTTCCAGGTACCTCGAAAGTCTCATATACCAGATAAAATCAGCCACGTGTGCACAATAAACTAATATGCAGATTAACAGAAACAGTAGTACCACACTCAGATATGTTTGAAAATAATAATAATAAAATAATAATAATACTTTATTAGTCACAGTTTTTATAATATAGGACAAGTCGTAGGGAGGAAGTGACATAGCTGCATTGTATAGTTACAGCATCTCACCAATCTATCACATGTGTTAAAATTATGTAAATTTCTTTTTCAAATATTCTGATATGTCATAACATTCATTAACTAAAAATATTTTTAGTTTTCATTTAAATACGTTGAAGTTATTTTTCAATCTCAGACAGGAAGGCAAATGATTCAGAAATTGGATTCCTTTATGCATTGGGCTTTTTCCATACAGTGCAGTTATATGTTTGGGATGCCTAATAAGTTCAGAGGAACGAGTTGGATAATCGTGGTAATCAGAATTGGTAGAAAACTTATGAAAATTGCTTTTTGCATAGAGAATGCATTTGTAGATGTATATGGAGTAAAATGTGAGAATTCCATGTTCTTTGAAATGATTACGACATGTTTCTCTATGGTCTAGATTGAACATTAATCTTATAATTCCCTTTTGAGAAGTGAGAAGTGACTAGACACAAAAATATTTTTCAGTTGTAATATAGCAAAGTAACTATTATTCAATTTCTTGCAAATGTAATTAATATTAGAATTCCAACCCATATCATTGTCTACAAATTCTCCTTTTCATAGATTTTGAGAAGGGGACTTCAATATCGTTCACTGAAACTCCACTATTATTAGATATTTCATATCTGGTGAAGAACTGCGTACAGATGGTTTTAGTAGAGTTAACCATTAGAGAATTCTGCCCACACCACGTGGTGAATTCTATTGATAGTATATTCATTTTCGCAATGACGTCTTCAGGCGTTTCAACGTCAGATGCCAAGGTGGTATCATCAGCATATAAGTTCTGTGTTCTGTGCTGATGTACATGGGGAGATCATTTACATACAGTAATAAAATTAGCGGACTGAGAATTGATCCTTGAGGAACCCTAGTATCCACGTCATGTCGTCATCTCTGGTCATCAATTCTAACTATTATTTTTCTGACTTCAAGGTAAGAATCCAGCCACGATAGAAATTTGCCGCGAAAGCCACTTTGATGCTCAGTTATAACATTGTATTTTGAAATAACGGGAATCATTTGATTGTAGATACATTTTTCGATTATTCTACACATCACACACTGCACCGTTATCAGGCGAAAATTGTCGAGACATAATTGATTGCCTTTCTTGAAAATTGGACTCACAATTCCTATCTTGAACCCTTTCCAACTGAAAAATAGATTATATCAGCTATAATACACGATATATGGGGACCTACAATTTTAATCACCTTTGTAGAGAGACAGTCAACACCTTCAGAGTTCAGATTTCTCAATGAGTTTATAGCATCGAATACATTTTCAGGTACGATGGGATTGAAATAAAAGGTATTGTGAAGATACACAGTTGTGAAATCATTGAAAAATATGTTGTTGAAATGTGTATTTATCACATGTTTAACATTTGTTGAAAATAATTCAGCAAAACCATTGCTAATTTTATACTTGTTTTCTATTATGTTTCCATCGACCTCAACACTATTTAGTTCAAAGCAAGTTTGTCTTCCGATATTTTGTTGTACAGTACGCCAAATATATTTTTGTTTATCTCTCTTTATCAAGGCTTTTTTGATAGTATGATTTTTTTGTATTGTTAATTTTGGTTATATAATTTTTATTCGCATTCTTGTAGTAAAAGTGATCATTAGGATTCGTGGACTGACTGGTCAACCAAAACAAATTTCTGAGATCGCTGCCCATCTGTATGAGATTGGAATCAACCCAGAATTTTTTGCTCACATTATTGCTGAATTTTTTCTTTACACTAGGACATGTTAAATTAACATAGTAAATTACAGTGTTCATAAATTCTTTATAGACTAGATCAACAGAACTATTTCGTGTATCATTGAGATATTCATATACTGATAAAAAAAACTCTCGTTTGCTACATGAGTTTGTAAGTTAGCTATGTTGAATTGAGATATATTTCTGTAGCTATTTTTTCATTCTTCTTATGATTGCAAGACTGACATACTGATATTTTAATTTTATATCAAGTCCCAAATGATCTCCCAAGTGTAGTTCCAGTACGGATTGAGAATATTCCCATGACATGTTACGATAAACAGTTAACTTTGGTTATCGTCGTTTTCATGTTTCTGTCTGTACATATGCGCGTTGGTTCGAAGTTTTGTAAATTCAGATTGAAACTTTCCATCAGATCCATAAGTAATCTTTTCTCGCATGATTGGCTCTTATAATCAATATTGAAATCTCCGAATAAAATTACTGAATCATAAATTCTTGAGCAGTAATTCAGAGCCTTAAAAGTTGTTCAATTGATACATTATCCAGAAAGTCAGATGTTATATATTAGAATTCACATTGTATATATGGTAATTGACTAGGGAACGAAGGATTGTCATTGCTAGGATATTTTTGTCATTGATAAAAACAAGCAATTGAAATATGGAAAAAATACAGAATTATAACTGAAGATTTTTGGTATTACTTCAATATTTCACATTGGTGATGAGTGATTCAAACCCACGTTCATTCAACTTCCAAAAAAGAACTATGTCGGAGACCGAAAAGCAGCAGTCTTATTATGACCAGATAAGAGAATTCAGCGATCAAAATAGTGACTGGGTAATATATCGGAGCAGATTGGATAACTACTTCACGGTGAACGCGATCACAGATAATAACAAGAAAATGGCAATATTGTTGAATTCATTGGATGAAGAGGCTTACAAACTAATATACAGTCTTTGTCTTCCGAAATTTCCAGAAGAAAAATCGTACGAGGAACTATGTGAGTTTTTCAACAAATATTTTAGAATAAATGAATCTTTATTTGTTGCCCGAGCAAAGTTTTTCGCAGCTTTCAAATCTTCCTCGGAAACTACAAATGAATGGGCTGCACTAGTAAGATTTCTAGCTTTGAATTGTGAATTCGAAGAGAGTGTCATTGACATGATGTTACGTGACAGATTTGTCATCGGATATGAAAAGGGGCATGTACAGAGTAAACTTTTCAAACAGAAGAAAACTAGTTCGTTGGCAGAAGTCATTGAAGTAGCAGTGAGAGAAACGGTTTCAGGGGAGCAATATGAGGGCCTGTCTGTGAAAACTGAACCACCAACAATTCAGGTAATGTCCTCAAAGAGTCGAGATGCAGAAAAGCAACAGCAGCAGCCAAGAGAAAGTGTGGAGGTTCCATGTGCGTGTTGCGGAAGGAAAAACCATTCAACTGTCAGGTGTCGTTTTCGATATCGTTTTTGTCATGTATGCTAGCTCCAATCTGTCCTTCAAAAAATAAAAAAAATTATGGGTCAACCCCAAAAGATGTACAAAATTTCGTGGAATGCGAGGAATTATTTTCAGTATATAATGAGTTTTCGGTACAAAATCCGTTTTTAATCGAATTGAAAATTGGAAATGATTCCTTTATTTTTCAACTTGATACATGAGCTATATCTGATAAATTTTATATTAAATATTTCGAAAAAAAATATCCCTTACTTGTATCTGATAAAAATTTGAATGTTTATGATGGTAAAAGAATGGTTACATTGGGTATGTGCAGATTAAGTGAAGGCTATAATGATATATTTCATGAGGTAGATATGTTCGTTGTTGAGAATGGTGGTCCTCCGATTCTTGGTCGAGATTTCATGCAGCTATTCAATTTTTCAGTAAACCAAGTGAACCATCTTTCTGCTAGGTCTGTTTTTGACGTTAATAAATTGATTAAAAAGTATGATTAAATTTTTTCGCCGGGACTGGGTTGTTTCAACAGGGGTACTGTATCATTAAAGTTAAAAGATGAAACTATAACACCTAAATTTTGTCGAGCAAGGCCAATGCCCTATGGAATCCGTGAAAAAGTTGAAAAAGAATTAGAAAAATTAGTTAAATTGCACATTTTGAAACCTGTAGATTATGCTCAGTGGGCCACTCCCATTGTACCAGTATTAAAAAAATCTGGGGATATTAGAATTTGCGGAGATTTCAAAATAACAGTAAACCCTGTTCTAGAAGTCGACCATTTTCCATTGCCAAGAATTGATGATTTATTTTCGAGGTTACAGGGTGGAGTAATTTTTTCTAAAATTGATTTATCTCAAGCATACGCTCAAATTGTGTTGGACGAAAAATCTAAAGAACTTGTTGTAATTTCGACTCATAACGGACTTTTTCAATATCAACGCCTACCTTATGGTGTAGCTTGTGCTCCGGCAAAATTTCAAAAAATTATGGAGTTCATTTTACAAGATATTGAGGGTTGTGTTTGTTTCTGGATGATATTCTCATTTGTGGCAGAAACGAGGAAGAACATTTGAAAAGAATTGAGAAGGTGCTAGCTAGGTTACAGGAGGTAGGACTAAAAGTTTCTTCAGAAAAATGTAGTTTTGGCCACAACAAAATTACTTATTTGGGATATATTATAGATAAAGATGGACTCCATACATCTATAGAAAAAACAAAGGCAATTAAAGATGCTCCTGCGCCAACGTCAGTTAAAGAACTGCAGTCTGCACTAGGTCTGGTAAATTATTATGGAAAATTCATTCGAAATTTATCAACGCTACTTCATCCTATATATGAGCTATTGAAGAAAAATGTAAAATGGGAGTGGACCAAAGAAGTCAGCAGAAGTTTTGGTTTCATTCGTTGAATCAACCTGGAGACCAATAGGACACCTTATTGATATTTTTGATAGTGGAAAGCTTGATTCGGAAACCACTCTTGAATGGAAGTCAAAGAAATCAACAGAGAACACTCTCAAAGATCTTTTTAATTTTTTGAAAACAAAAGATGACATTCTTGAAAAATTTGAGGCTAATCAGGTTTCTAGTGGTAATAAAGATCGCAATCGATTTGAGAAAAAATCTACGAGATCTTTGATAGCAAACCAAGGTTCTTGAATTCTGTGCAAGTCTCCAAATCATAAATTGAACAATTTTCGCGATTTTCTCAATTTGAGCATTACCTATAGAACAGATCAAGCCAAAAATTAAATTGTCTGAATTGTTTGCATCCTGGCCACGTGAGTTCCAATTGTAAGTATGGTAAATGCAATAAGTTTGGCAAGAAGCACCACACACTCATTCATATAGAAACTACCAAAAATTCTCCAAATGTCTTTCCGAGTCCCAGTGAAGCAGACTCAAATAATGAAGTTTCGCATGCGCTTTCAAGTAACGCTGTTCGAAATAATCTCGTTCTTTTATCCACAGTGGTAGTTCAAGTTCTGGATAGTTCTGGTACGGAGCATGAATGCAGAGCTCTCTTGGATGGTGGCTCTCAATCAAATTTCATCTCATCCCATTTCGTCTCTAAATTAGGTCTCCCCAAAAGGCGAATTGACATTTCTGTGATAGGGATTGCTCAAATTTTCTCTAATATAAACTTCCAGTGAGACGTGTTCCTTAAGTCATTTCACTATTCATTTTCGGCATCCCTAACTTGTTTAATCGTCAATGCCATATGCAATCAGCTCCCAGGTTGTTCAATAGATATTTCTTCATTGCGCATTCCTGATAATATTCAGCTGTCAGATAAAAAATTCAATGTGACCTCAGAGATAAACCTCCTGATAAGGGCCAGCCTCTTCTATATCTTGCTCGGCGTGGGGCAGATGAATCTGAGCCCGCAAAAACCCATACTTCAAAATACAAGGCTTGGGTGGATCATCTCAGGTCCATTTCCCAGGTACAGCCTTCTCAGAATGCCTTCTGTAACTTTTCGCACAATACTGTTCGTGATGAACTTTCACGATTCTGGAAAATAGAGGAGTTTCCCACTACTCGATTCCATTCTAAGGAGGAGCATTACGAGGAGCACTTCAAATCTACCTATGGAAGAAATTCAGATGGTCGTTCCGTAGTTTCAGTGCCTTTCAAAGAGTCAATTGAAAGGCTAGGGGAATCAAGAACCAGAGCCGAGAAGAGGTTTTACAGTCTAGAGCGTAAGTTTCAACACAATTCAACCCTGAAAAAAATTTATGTCGAATTTATGGAAGAATACGTTTCAATGGGTCACATGACTCAGGTTGATCATCATCAACCATTCAGCTATTACCTCCCTCATCACGGAGTTTTAAAGGAGGACAGTCTTACCACTAAACTTCGTGTTGTGTTTTACGGATCGTCTCCTTCTTCAACCGGTTTATCACTCAACGACATCCAATTGGTCGGGCCAGTCGTTCAAAGTGAACTTAAGTCTATCGTTCTTCGATTCAGGCAACATGCTCATGTAGTATCAGCGAATATTGCAAAGTATTATCGCCAAATATTGGTTTGTCCTTCTCAGAGACATTTGCAACAAATATCTCTGATCCATGTCAACCTTTGCAAACCTTTTTTTTAAACACGGTCACTTATGGTACTGCATCGGCTAGCTTTCTCGCTACCAGATGCTTGAGTCAATTAGCACAGGAGTACTCTGAAAGTTTTCCTGAACCTACCAACATAATAGCGAACGATTTTTATGTTGATGATCTTTTAACTGGATGTAAGAAAATCATCCATATCCTGTCCAAAGCTCATTTTTTACTGCGCAAATGGGTCTATAACAACCCTTTGATATTGGACGCTGTTCTGCAATCAGTTTCTTCCTTGGACATTGCCTATTCTCTTGGTTCAAACGATAATACAAAATCGTTTGGACTCCATTGGTATTCCATGTTTGACTCTCTTAGATATATTATCCCATCGGAAACTCTTCCGACGACAATCACAAAGAGGTAAATCCTGTCGGATATTGCTCGCATCTTCGACCCTTTAGGTCTTCTCAGTCCTGTTACAATCCAAGCTAAAATGTTGTTACAGCAACTTTGGCTGGAAAAATTGGAGTGGGATCAGTCAGTACCTTTACAGATTCATACTAGTTGGCTAGCTTTTAGAGATGAACTCCCACAACTCAATGATCTTCAGATTTCTCGTAAAGTAAAACTAGACAACGCTGTTCATATTGAACTACACGGTTTTTGCAACTCTTCTGAACTAGCGCACGGTTCCGCTATTTATATCCGCAGCTTACTTAGATCAATCAGGTAACGTCCAAACCCATCTGTTGTGTCGAAAGTTGCTCCACTTAAAAAAATCAGCATTCCGCGTCTTGAGCTCTACGCTGCTGTAATACTTAGTAGACTAGCTACCAAAGTTTTCGAATCCCTCTCTCTTAAATTCAGTAAAATATTTTATTGGTCGGATTCTATGGTGGTTCTTGGATGGCTTAAAATTTCTCCTCATCTTCTTAAAACATTCGTGGCCAATAGAGTCCCAGAAATTCAGTCCAGTACGGATATATCTTATTGTGATTCCATTCTCCGTTCCCCTCAAATGCTTCAGTTCACCAATGAACTTCCAGAGATGGAACGAACTGAAATAGCTTCCCTAAATTTGACAGCCCTCTCCAGTTTTCCTTTCGAACGATTTTCAACATCAAATCGTCTCAAACGCACATGTGCCTATATCTTTAGATTTGTTCAGAATGCATCGGCTCGTTTTAAATGCTCGGAAAGAAATTCCGGTCCTCTTTCTATGCAGGAGTTGAATTCCTCACTTCGTTATCTTATCAAATATTCTCAAGCTGAATCATTCCCAGTCATATTACATAACTTATCAAAAGGCAAAACACTTCCTAGTAAGAGTAGACTGTTGTCCCTACATCCTTTCATTGATAAAACGGGTATTCTCAGGGTTGGTGGCAGACTGAGACATTCTCCATTTGAATTTGATAAGAAGCACCCTTTAATCATATCAGCAAATCATCAATTTTCAAAGTTGCTATTTCATTACGAGCATCACAGGCTTCTTCATGCAGTACTGCAGCATTTGCTTTACACAATACGTGAAACATATTGGCCCGTTCTTGGGAAAAATCTTGCAAAGAGAACTGTTCATGAGTGTATCGTGTGCTTCAAAGCCAAACCGATTGCTAAAAGTCCTCTTATGGGAGATCTTCCTGAAGCACGAGTTACTCCTTCTCTTCCATTCATCAATACAGGGGTGGATTACGCCGGTCCGTTTACGTTGAGAGACAAACCTGGCCGAGGTTTCAAAACTTACAAGGGTTACGTTAGCCTTATTATATGTTTATCAACAAAGGCGGTTCATATTGAACTAGTCAGCGACCTGACCAGTGATGCATTCATTGCTGCTCTCAAGCGGTTTCATTGCAAGACGAGGCAAGCCGCAAAGTATCAATTCCGATAACGGTACAAATTTTGTAGGTTCCAAAAACCTAGGTAAATTCTTGAAAAATCACATTGATGAAATTGAATCTTCTACATCTTGTCAAGAGACATGGAATTTCATTCCTGCGTAATCCCCACATTTCGGTGGCCTTTGGGAGGCTGGCATGAAGTCAATGAAAAGACATTTGGAACGTGTTCTATCAGAAGCACTACTCACATATGAAAACTTTCATTTGAAAATAATATCACTCAATTGGGTACGTATTCATCAGTAATTAATCACAAATGGTTCCTTTCCCCTTATATTATTTTTTGAAAGGTTTTCCATCCATCTCCAAACTTCAATTTATTGATTTTTTCAGTGAAACCAAATAGCTATTTACATACCAAGGGAGGAAACTAATGCTGTTTCTCCTGCAGGACGAAAATCATTTTCCTCCTGAGGTAAGTATACAGTTTTTTCTACAACCTTTTATGTCGTCATTATTATAATGTCTTGAGAATTTTAATGCTTGCTGCATATGATAGGAACAACTGCAAAAAGTTGTGGAACTACACAGGCCGTTTCTTTTATCATGTGGTAACATTGCTATATTCTAAACCGTAATAGATACAAAGACGATTAAATGGGAAAACAAGGAACTAATATAGTGAGCAGTAAATTGGTCATAGAAAATTTACGGGGATTCTCGCCCTTCCCAACTTATACAGGGAAAACTGAAAATGCTGTTTTCGGTTTTTTACGAATATAATTGTTATATCAGAAAATATAAAAAAATGAAACAGAAAAGTTTTATTGTACTCAAAATGTACTAGAACTACGCAACGATAAATTTTTAATCAAACGTTGCGTGTCAACACCGCCATCATCAACTATTTTTTTCAAATACGGACCTGTCTATTTCAACACAAACATTGATAGAGTGATAAAATCACAATTTAGTGGTATATCACACTCGACATTTTCTAACGTTTCATATAAAATAACTAGTCAGTGACAACAATTTTTAATTACGGTCCTGTCGTTAGTTTGTTTCTGAATTCCACAGAATCTAATGCTTCGATATAAAAATTATCAGTGACGATTTAAATGAATGTATCTATGAAAATTGTATTTATACTCTAAAAATTCATAAAAGGTTTCTGCAGTTTCAGAGACGAACGATAGCAATTTACCCCAGAAATAAACTTACTTAAGAGGAGAAGAAATCAAACAAACAGAAAAACAATATATTTCATAATGAATTTGTGCAAGAAAATAAAACCTATACAGAAAAATAATTCTACTTTGTTGAATGCACATAAGTTGTCTGTCCATACAATTTCTGTGGCAATTTTCTAGCATGATGGTTGTAATGCATCTCTTATTTTCTGTTTGAGATGGTCAATATCGGTACAAGGTGTCGAAAAAACTTCATCCTTTATGTATTCCCAGACAAAAAAATCCAAAGGAGTAAGGTCTGGGGATCGAGCTGGCAAGGCAATTGGTCCATTAATTCCAATCCACTTTGTTGGGAATATCGCATCTAAATGTTCTCTTACTATTGCTGCATTATGGGGAGGGTCACCGTCTTGTTGAAAATATTGTATTTCACGACGGGTGCTTAATGGCAATTCATCTAAGTAGCCATCAAACTCATTGGATAAAAAATTTAAATACATTTCACCATTCAAATGCTCATCGTAAAAGAAAGGACCTAGTATGTTTGTTCCCAAAATTCCCAACCAAACATTTAATCCGAACCTCTCCTGGAAATTGGTTTCTCTATGTGAATGTTCATTCGTATTATTCCACCTATAATGGATGTTTCTGTTAAACCAACCACTGTTGGTGAATTTTGATTCGTTCGTCCATATTATTTTTTTACAGATATTTCGAACTTCCCTATTTCTACGTCTTAACCATTTCGCAAATCGTACTCTCCTTCCGTAATCCCTTTCATTTAGGTGATGAACTTAGCGTATCCTGTAGCATTTGTATTTGTTCTTTTTCAAAATATTTCTGGTAGATTTTACAGATATACCAAGTTCGTGGGCAATTTCTCGTAAAGAACAATCTTGATTTGAAATATTTTTGTAACTGACCAATCGTAGATTTAAAAAAAGACGTTATTTTTCACTTTTTAGTCTTTATAAGGTAATATTTGCTAACCCAAAACATTTATTTGGTTCCTTATACTTCCAGTAACAACACATTTTCTAGTTTTATCTCTGTCAAATGCACCACAGTCTCTCAAATTTCTTTCTAGTCGTCTAAACATTTGAATGTGCTTAAATGTCTGGCAGTTTTTAACAGATATCAACAACTCATTTATTTTTCCTGCCATAGAAATCAAGCAAAGCCCACGTGTTTAAATTTGGTAAAAGAAGTGAGATGCTATTTAATTGTACCAAATTAGACAACACTTGTATTTTGATCAAAAACTGATATTTTCATTACTTCCAGTATTGAAAATTATGAAAATAATCCATGTAAAAATTGATACAGGAGAAATCAGCCCTGAATCAAGGATTACTGTAATACAAAAATCCCCAAAAAGGAAAATTACGAATATTCGTTAGGTTGGGGTATCTTCCTATCGAAAGTATTGGGTAATGACTGAAGTATCCTAATAGTTGAATGAGTTTTGAAGAAATAAAAACAATTTACAAAAGAACTAACGACAGGACCGTAATTAAAAATTGTTGTCACTGATGATGCCAGTTATTTTATATGAAACGCTATAAAAATATCAAGTGTGATATACCACTTAATTGTGATTTCATCGCTTTATTAATATTTGTGATAAAATAGACAGGTCCGTATTTGAAAAAAAAAGTTGATGGTAGCCGTGTTGACACGAAACGTTTAATTAAAAATTTATCATTACGTAGTTCTAGTACATTTTGAATACATTAAAACTTTCTTCTTTAATTTTTTAATATTTTCTGAATTAACCATTCTATTCGTGAAAAACCGAAAACAGCATTTTTAGCTTTCCCTGTATAAGTCGGGAAGGGCGAGAGTCCCCGTAGATTTTCTCTAACCAATGTACTGCTCACCACAATAGTTACATTTTTTCCCATTTAATCGTCTTTGTATCTATTACGGTTTAGAATATAGCAATGTTACCACATGATAAAAGAAACGGCCTGTATAGGGCAATATAAAAAAATATCAGGTGAATGTTGCGTCGCGTCGTCATCATGTTGACAACGCTTTATTGAAATGACATTTCTGCTGAAACAAATATAACAGTTGTCATAAGCTTGCACGCTGTTTACTCTTTTCTAAGTTTTGAAAATCAATACCAGCGGAGACGACCTGTCAAAAGAACACGCTGGAGAGGCAAAACTGATTTCACTGCATCTTCTGTTATCTTAATTTTTTGTTAATTACTATAACGGAATTCATCTCTCAGTGTAATTGGAAAGGATACAATGGCTGAAATTCCATTTAAAATTGCAACATTTTTAAAAGTGAGAAACCCCCAAGGTTATACCGGCCTTTAGTTCTGGAGAACTTTGGCTACGCTGCTCGTCAATGCAGGCGGTGACTTGGTGACAATTAATGAGGATGGGAGTCTGGGAAGAATTCTGAGGGATACTTATGTCGCAGAATCATCGAAAAGGAAAACGGGTATTTCGAGTAAACTCTTCTAGGGATCACGTTTATAACTTTATGTCGATAGCTCTTCCTTAATTGAAAAGCAACCTTGCTAGCAGCCACACCGTCGATAAGTAATTATCAAGAAGAAGTGGTTATTATTTCAGCGGAAAATGGCTTTTCAGGAGGGATTACTTTAGAAAATTTGACAAACTGTACAGGTAATTTGGTTCGTTGAGTTTTTAATTTCATGTATTACATTGTTGTTCAATTGAAAAAAATTGAAATAGGACGATTATATGTATTTTTTAATTAATTTTCATGAATCTTTTTACAAAATCAATCAGACGAGGTAAAAAAAAACTTTTTGTTATGTGAAAGTATTAAAAAACTAAGAGGTAGGAAAATTTTTGTTCTCAGGAAGTACCATTTTTCACACTTCTCTAGGGGTCGAAAATGAAGTTTTCTAGTAAGATAGCGGAAAGAAGTATCTTTCCCCTTCGGCACACAAGTTCTTTAATTCCTCATTTCGAATTTCGATCAGTAGAGATTACTAAAATAACATTATCTAATATCCCATCTTCGAAGTCTTTAGAAATCAACGGTTGAGATATAACGTACTATCTATTATGATGAGTGTGGTGCATGAGAATAATTCTTTCACTTTTTTTCAAGTATTGAAGTAACAAAAATGTGGAATACTGTTTTTTTGTTAGGTATTTATTGATATACCACTAATACACCAATATCACATCCATGAGAACTTACTGGCAAATTCAATAAACATTTGACAAAAACAGAATTTATCAAGATCCATACATAGATCAGAAGTTCTAAGAATTTACCCTCTCAGTGCAGAGAATCAGAACGAACTAGACCAACTTAAATATACAAAGAGAAATAA